>JAHHUM010000112.1:0-160346 GCA_036173005.1 Crenichthys baileyi | reverse complement strand
ACAAAAAGAACCCCTCCTGGTGGGTATGCATCTCAAGCGGCTATCCGGGTAACGGGGGGGGCCCTCCCCTTAGCCTCTAGCAGCTGATTCCCCCAAACTCAAACAAGGGTCAAAAAAACTCTGATACGGGAACCAGGGAAAAAACTCTGTAAAAAACTGGACAAAGGAGTAGTCGGCCAAAGAGGTCCAGACTGCAGCTGTTTTGAATGGAAAAATTTTTTAAATGTCCTCTCAAACCCCGGCTGATTTGGGATCAGCCAGAAAAAAACATACAAAACGCACCTTGCTGATCGCTCCGTGCTCGCGTTCAGCCCCTTTACACAGCAAATCAAAACATCTAAAAAAAAAACACTTCATCTTTTCATGCCAAAAAAGTTGCAACACTCTTGTGCTGTGGTCCGCCAGGGCTACCCCTGTTTTACCAATTCTTCGAAGGGAATAATCGGGAAAAATGTGGCCCATAAAGGTACTCACGCCCCATCCTTCAAATCGGGAAAAAGAAAAACACATTTGTCGCCGCTTTAAAGGAGCCCGGGAGGGATCTAAAGTGGACACCTTCTCGCTGTGCTGTACTTAATCGGCCTACAAATACTCCTTCAAAGGATCCAGCCCGAATTGGGACATACCCAAATACCCCTGTTTGTGCGAAATCTAACCATATAATTACCTTTTCTGTCTCCCTCTTAAACCAAAAACATCCGGGGTTAGCGCAACCCCCGCATTCTGAGTCTGGCATTAGACACCTTTCCCCTCCCAGGGCTCCTCCCGAATGTTTTTTCCAAGGGCCTTTAAAGAGAAGGTTCTGCCGCCTGCCTTCCTGCCGCTGTGAGAATTTCCTCAGAACAAAGCTCGAAAAATTTCTGGCCAAAACCCCCAAAACCCATGATAGGGCCCCAAACCCATGGGGTTTCCCAGAGACAAAGGGCGTTACTTGAGCTCATTTTGAAAGCACATCTTATTTGGGGAAGTAGAAAAAGGGTGGGGAAACTCTCCCTCCCACTAAGAAATTAAACCAAAAGGAAAAATTTTTCCCCCGGGGGGGTGGTTTTTTGACTGTAAGGACTCTGTGCCATGACATCGGGGGGGGAAAAAAAGAGGAAGAAAAAAAAGGGGGGGGGGGGGGGGAAGGAAAGGGGGGGGAAAGGGGAAGGGGAGCGGGGGGGGGGGGGGGAAAAAAGGGGGGGGGGAAAAAAGGGGGGGGGGGGAAAGGGGAAAGGGAAAGGGGGGGGGGAAAAAAAAAAGGGGAAAAAAAAAGGTTTTTTTTGGGGGGGGGGGGGGGGGGGGGGGGAAAAAGGAAAAAAAAAGGGGGAAAAAAGAAAAGGGGGGGGCTGGGGAAAGGAGGTTAAAAACCCTTTCCCAAAAAAGGGGGGAAAAAACGGGGGTTTTGGGGTGAGAAGGGCAGAGGGGATTTTTGGGGGGTTTAAAGGGGGTAAAGTTAACCCTTTTTTAAGAAATTTTGAAAATGCTGTCTGTGCCTTTGGGTCGTTTTTGAAATAAAAAGGGGGGGGGGAAACCCCCAAACCCGAAACTTTTTCGTCGGGCAAACTATTTTTTAAAAGAAAAATTAAAATTTCCAAAAAAAAATGTTAGAATTTTATTACCTTTTCCTCATTTTTAAATTGATTTGGGCAGAGTAGAAACGGGCTGGGGGAAAACTCTCCCTCCCACTGAAAAAATTTAAAATCCAAAGGGAAAAGAGTAAATGCCCCTCAACAGGCCTGGGGGGGGCCCGGGTTTTTTTGGGACTGTAAGGACTCTGTGCCATGACATCTAAACTTTTTAGCGGTAAAGAAACTGACGGGGGTAATTTTTAAAACAAAACACTTTTGGGCATTATTTTTTCCTTTTTTTCGGGGAAAGGAAAAAGCTTATTAACTGCTGATTTTTTTGACACGCTTAAACGTTGCCCAGACTTAGCGGGTTTTAAAATATTATTTTGGGTTTAAAAAATCCTCCTAAAAAGGGTATAACTTACCCCTCATTTACAATTTCATTTAAATTTGGTTTTAGGGGAAGCAAATTCTGTCTCTTGACATGGTAAATTCGGGTTAACCATTTAGAAATTAAAAAATTTTTAAAAAGCCTGAGGAATTTTAAAACACCCCCCAAAAACAGCTGAAACCATGTTTCTTTTCAGCCTCAGGACAAAAACAATGAAGGGGTTTTAAAGGGAAAAATTCTTCTATTTAGTGCTAAAAAAGTATTAAAAAGTGCTGTGAACTTTCATTAAACCTCTCTCCTCTGCCTCAGTGTTTTTATTAGTGTTCTGGTATTTAGAGTAGATGGACTTAAAACCATTACCAAATTTTTAATGGTTAAAACAACCCTGGAGGTTTGTGTCCTGAGGAAAGGGGCAGATGGTTTTTATCTTTGTCCGGGGGGGTTTAGGGGCCATAAAGTTAAAACTCTTTGATGTTGAGAGAACACCCTCATTCTGCTATAAATACTGTCTGTAAACTGTGCTCTGGGCTCTGTTTCACTGACACATCAGTGACAGGGTCTTCAAACGCAGAAAGGCTTCTGGCTGATCGGATTCTAAACTATTTGTCTTCAAATGTAACTGGGTGAGAAATTGCTCTGTATGATATAATGTTAAAATTTTTTTATTACACATTAACCATCATCTCCTAATTAATTGATTGGTTCCGGGTTTTGGGAGAAGGAGGACATCGGCTGAGCGCCAGGTTACCCTGTAAAGGTATACAGGGGGGGTTTTATTGGTAACAATAAGACAAGCAAAACAACGGGTTTTGCGTGTGGTTTTTAGCAATTTTCTACACCTTATAAAGGAGAGAAAGCCAGTGAGCAGACGTGCCACTGAACAGGAAAAAAAGGCTATAGCTAAATGGGTTCCGGAACCAAAGCATCAAGGCTGCGTCCTTCTCCAAAAATCTGCGATTTTATAAAAAAATGAAAGAAAAGGTGGGGATGATTGTGTAAATGTGCTTTAATTTGGGAAGATAAGTTTGGTTTTTTCCACAGGGTGAAAGTTTTTAAGCGTAAATAGGTTAAAAAATTTAAATAAAAATTTTAAATAGTTTTTTTAAAGTGAAACAGTTGATGGACGGAGATGAGAAAAAAAAAACATAAAAAAAGTTAAAAAGCACAGAGTGCATCAAAAAAGGGGGTTAAAGAGTTCAAACTTTACTGCAGGAAGTTTCGTTTGTCTTAAATGCTGCGATTAATTGGAAAAAAAAGGTAAAAGTGAAAGGGACATTAGAGATGAAATAATTTTGTTTTAAAAGGAGTATAGTGCATGTTGTGGAAGGAAATGACAGGACAACTGACGACTGAACTGATAATATTTCTGTGTGAAAAATCTGAACCTATACAAATTTTTTCTTCTGTCTCCACACGCACACACATACACATATATGGGATTTGAGTGCAAAACATCTGCGTTTTTTGAGTCTGGGACTTTAGAAACCTGCCCTTCCCCATGGCTACTCCACCAGAGACGCTTCTTCAGCATGGCCTGAAAAAAGAGATGGTTTGCTGCCTGCCTGCTGCAAATGACAGTGGAATTTTTCCCCCCAAACGAAACTCAGAAGAAGTCTGGCCCCAAAACCCCAACTGAGATGGACAACGATTTTCCATGCTGTTTGCCGAGCCAGAAGAGCGTTACACTGGATTTATATTGAAAGGGCCATCTTATGCGGGAAAAAGAGAAACAGGCCTGAGCAAAGTTCTTTTTTTGGAGAAGTTAAAAAGTGGAAAAGGGAAAGGGAGTGAATGTCACAACCCAAAACCACCTGGAAAGGGCTTGGTTTTTTTTTTTTGGGACTGATAGAGGACTGTGTGCCTTGACAGTCGAGCAATCGCCAAATCGATTAAGAAACTGATGGGGGTAACGTACAAACACACCTTTGGATAAATCTTTTTCCCTATTTTCTGCAACGAAGAACGCTTTTTAAATCCGCTGCTCATGTGACGCTTGCTTGACTTGACAGATCTAGCGGGTTAAAATTTTATTTTGGGGGGTTAGAAAGTATCTTCAAAAGGGTTTGATAACTTAGCTCATTTGATATTTTCCAGTTAATGTTTTTTTGGGAGAAGCAATTTTTTTTCATCGTGGAAATTTCCCGGGTGAATTTTCTAGTTTTTTAAAAAAGTTTTTAAAAAGCAGAGAAAGAGTTTACATTTTAAAAGTCACAGTAATCATGTGTTTTTATGTTTTTTTTTCAGGACAGATCTCATGAAGGAACATTTTTAAAACTCATCATGCGTAATACCTGATGGGCTCTCCTTCATATTGTTTTTTGTTGTCAGAGTTTTGTATCCCAAAAAATCTAATGGGTAGAGACCTCATTAAAAACGGCTTAGTTTTACTAAAAGAGGTTTTTCATACAGTCTCGGACACAGTACTTACAGGGGGGTTTTAGTTTTTGGGGGGGTCCACAAGTGCTAACATACGCTTATGGAAGGTACAAAAAAAAAAAAAAAATTCATTGTTTTTTCCCCAGCTGCTGCTGGGAAAGAGGTTATATTAGTTTGTTTTTTTCCCCCTTTTCTGATTCATGCAGGGTGTTTTTAAAAACTGTACCTTAAATCAGGTCCTGAAAAAAAAATATGAAAGGCTTGGTTCTGCAGTTTTTTTTTTTTTTCCTCGGGGGAAGGAAAATCTAATCATTTCTGTTTGCATAGAAATTTAAAAACACTTGTTGTTTTCTAAAATATCACCAGCTAAATTTTTAAACCTTTTAAAAAGATTTAATTTTGGTTTTTAGTTAAACATTTTTTTCCTTTTGGCAAAACAAACCTTTAAAATGAGAATGGAAAAGAATTGGGTTTTTTTGAAGCTAAGAAAGAATTGGACAGTGGTACCAAAAAAATTTAAACAATCTGATGTTCCCTGAAAGACTCTGCATAAAAAGGGGCCTTCAGGACTGTGGAATTATTTCCCACCACAGTACCAAATTTTTAAGCATTTTTTTCTTATTTAAAACAGATCTGTGTTTTTTTTTTTGTCTCGGGTTTTTTTTTTTAAAGGGGGCATAATGTTTATCTGAAGCTTCTTATGAAATGGGTTAGGAGCAAAAATGGTCTGAGTTAAAAATTAGGAGCTCTGAACTAGTCGTGTTTTTTTTTTTCTGATTATTGTCCAAGTAGAATAATACACTAAAAAGGTCTGGGGATATTAAGCCAATCCCTTTTAAATCTCTGCAAAAAAAGCTAGAATCATTGTTTAATGCAGCAGTACTCAACCTGTGGGGTTCCTTGACTCTTGAAGCCTGTGTAGCCACAGATTTTGGGTCCGAAAAAAATTATAATAATTTAAAAGGGAGACCGATTCCTATTAAAAAAGTCTAAGCCAATGATGAGTTCCAGTCATTTTGGTAGTTTTTTAAATGCAATAATACTCAAATTTCTACTCTGGGGAAAACAGATTTGGGTCTGAAGAAATTTTGTTTTTTTAGCCAAGGCTAGGATTCTTTATAATGGAATAAAGAGAAGTAAAAAACCTTTTTTTTTAGGAAAAAAAAAGAAATAAAGGCTCTCACAACACTTAAGAGGATGGGCGGCTCAAACTACAGCCTCCTTGTTTTGATTTCTTAGGGGGTTTTAAAGATTAAAAAAAATACATAGGAGTACAAAGGTACACA
Source organism: Crenichthys baileyi (assembly GCA_036173005.1). NCBI lineage: Eukaryota > Metazoa > Chordata > Actinopteri > Cyprinodontiformes > Goodeidae > Crenichthys > Crenichthys baileyi. The sequence goes on along the minus strand of JAHHUM010000112.1, from coordinate 154,743 downwards.
AGGTAATTTCAGATTACTAAGAAAAAAAAATATTGAAAATTTTATCAGCATTTAGATAAATTAAAGAGGGGTTTTAGTAATAATTTTTTCTCCCCAACTCTCAAAATTTAAATAGCCCAAATTAAAAAAAATATGTTGGTTCTCCTTTTTTAAACGTTATGTGGGAAAAAAGGTCCAGTTTGGGGTCAAGCTTTTTTATCTTAATTTCTGGGTTTAAACTAACACTGCATTTTTTTTTGTTTGGGTATGCCATAAAAATGTCAATGCCTCTTTTAAAATTACTTATTTGCATTTAAACCTGAGGGAAAAAATTCTTGAATACAGCTGGGATCAAATTTAGAAAAAAAAGAACTATAACAAAAACTCTCGGGATTGTAGTTATTATTTTTTACAGATAAAGAATGGCAAAAGGGGTTTCAGCATCAGTAAAATTTTGGATTCATGTTTTGAGAAAACTGTTGCTGTGCTTCTAGATAGTTTGAGATCTCTTTGGGCTATTGACACTCATTTTAAAAAGGATCCTGAAGATTGTCTAATAAATTTTTATCAAATTCACTTAAGAGACATGGCTGAGAAAAAATATTTTGAAAAGGAGATTGTTAAAAAATTTCTTTGAATTTTTGAAGCTTCAAATTTGGCCCCTTTGTCTGTTTTTGTTTTTGTCTTTGTTTTGTTGGACTTTAAGTTTTTTTTTATGGTTGCATGACATAATAATGCATGTTTAGAAAAATGTTTTCTAAATCCCAGATTGATTAAAACCTTGATTTTCCCGGGAGAATTGAGAAGCAGCTTGTTTTTTTAGGGGGTTTTGTTAACATTTTGCAGTTTAGGGACATTAAAATGGGTTGGAATGAAGAAACTGTGGGTCCCCCCTATAAGCTGCCCATAAGAGGCTAGTTCTGCCTGACTCTGCCTCTATCAGGTTTTTTTCTGTCTTTTGCTTTCCCTGGTGACGCTCAGCACCTCCCCTTTCCCGGTTTTTTAACACTGTTTTAGAGACAATAGAATCTAAAAAGGCTTGTAGTGATTGTTGCCTTAACATTTTTTTTGTATAATAATTAAAGGATGTAGCATGACATTTAAAATTTTGTGTTTTAACTATTAAAAGGTTAATAAAAATTTTTTAAACTAATTTGAAAATTAGTTTTTTCTGAAGGTGATTTTTAGGTTGAAAGTTTTCCCGGTGCCTTAAGCTAGCTGACAGTTTTAGATAACGAAAAATAAGGAAAAATTTTTTATAAAGAAACTGAGTCATGTATTTCATATTTGGTGAGAAAAAAAATTATTTAAAAAAAATCAGTTAACTTTGTAGAGTTTATGCATCACAATTACATTTTGGATGTCCACTTTAATCTAATACTCATCTTCACACAAGAAAATCAGGATGATATGTGACTTTTTTCTAAGTGAGACTTGATGAACTGCACAACAACTGAAGTTTGCGGTTTTTTTTGTTTTAATGGAACTGAATTACGGTTAGAAACATCTGGATTTTATTTTTTTTTATGTTGTGTTTTGGTATTTTCACAGTGTCACCTTTTGTCAAATTCATTTCTGTGGTTTTTTTGTAATGTGATCCTGGTGACTAGAATTTTTTTTTTACTTTTTTTCTGGATTGTCGCATGGGTTGGACCCTGCGCCAGAAGAGAGGAAAAAGTCAGAATGAGTTACAAAAGTTTTTCACTCATGGGAAAAGGGTAGCTCATACCTCCAGTGAGGATTTAGTGACAAAGCGAAAGAGACGTTTTTAACGTTGTTTAATAATGGTGCATAGTTCCTTAAGATTACATTCTGAAAAAAAACCTGTCTGAAAGTATGGTGGTAATTCTTTTTTGAAATTTTAAAACTCCACAGATTAGACCATTTTTGTAATTTTCTTTGGGGGAATTCTGAAACTATGGGAAATAATGACCTATAATCAGGCCTTTCCCAAAACATCTGGTTTCACATTTTTAATATTCAGAATATTAGCCGATGATCACTGCTAGTTACTAGGTGGAGTGAGAAGATTAATTATTTTTTTATTTTCTGGATGTTTTAATGAAGTTCATGTAATTAAGCACCTAGGCTTGAGAATGGGAAATTTTGAGAATGGGACTTTAAATTTAAAATTAGCCAAGGGTTGTGAAGGTTCTTGCTTATTGTTTTTATTTACGATCGAGGCTTTTGAAGTGCTGTTTGCAGGTCTCCTAGTTTTTGGGCATGGGGATATTGCTAAGAATTCTACCTTCCCACTCTTGTGTGAAGAGGGATGTTGTTTTAAATGTCAAAACCTGTCCCTGTGCTTTTTCAAGTTTCCCCAGATTTGGCGAAAGCTGCGATTATTGAAAAAAAAAGCCACTTCCAAACTCCACTCCTTTTTTCCAGGGGAACAGTTGAAGTCCAGATGCTGGGATGGCCCATATCAGATCCCCAAAACCGTTGTCAAGGTAGCAGAACGTGGCACCTGGGTCTATGCTACACTGGAAGGTTTTTCACTGGAACACCACCTGAGCAGCATCCTGGTTCTGAACCTCCTACCTAGAGGGGTTTTCCCCAACGACCGCCCACCTGTACTATATTGGTAACAGGGCAGCTTGAAGCGCAGATGCCACTCTTGGAAGAGGCAGCAGGATTTTAAATTTGTTTATGATTTGTTTTCTTTGGAAAAAAAACTGTTTGTTTTCAGTACCAGAAGAAAGGACATTCCACTTCAAGGTCACCATGCAGCTATAGGGAAGATGATCTGTTCTGATGCTGATGATTGGTATTGCAAGTTTTTATTACTCCTGTGTTTATTTGGGAAAAGGTACAGCTGACGATGGCAGCCTCGGAGCTTCGCTCTCTCTTTGTTTTTGTAGTTTTTGTGTTTATATGTTTTTCGAGCCACAGTACTGTGGTCTCGGGCCACAATTCGGTGGTCTCATTCAGTAGAGAGGAACTTCTCAACATCAGAGAGTCCTCTCTTGGGATTTTTTCACCATCTTTCATCCATCCGAGGTTCACTGAGCTTCTGGCAAGCGGAGCGGCGGCACTATACGGGATACTGCGCCGGAGGCGTCGGAGGGGAAAGCGAGCTGGCGCCCTGGTAAAGCTCCGCAAAAGAGGACTTCGTACACCACTGCCTTCAATACATCTGGCAAATGTCCGCTCCCTAAGCAACAAGATGGACGAGCTACTTCTTCTCACCGGTAAAAACTCGGACCTCCGCAGATCAGCGGTTCTCTGCTTCACCGAGACATGGCTGAGTGACAACATCCCGGACCGCGCACTGCTGATACCGGACTTCCAGCTGCTCAGAGCGGATCGCAGCGCGGAGCTATCAGGGAAGAAGCGAGGAGGCGGAATCTGCTTTTATATAAACGAAGGTTGGTGCAGAGACATAAAAGTGCTGGGAAAACATGTAGTCCGGATCTGGAGTCATTTTCCATAATCTGTAAACCGTTTTACTCACCGAGAGAGTTTTCCTCGTTTATAATAATCGGCTCATATTTTCCACCGCATGGCTGCACTTCTGCCGCGGAAAAACATCTTGCTGAGCTGATTACAGACGTGGAGAAAAAACACCCCGACTCTTTCATCATAATACTGGGAGATTTTAACAGCGCAGATCTCTCTAATGAGCTCCCTAAATACAGACAGCATATTAAGTGTCCCACCAGAGACAAAAACACACTGGACCACTGTTACACAGCTTTTAAGGACTCATACCATGCTGTTACCAGGGCTGCTCTGGGACTTTCGGATCATTGTCTTATCCACCTCATCCCAACTTACAGACAGAAACTAAGAGCTTCCAAACCCACGGTTCACACTGTTAAAAAGTGGACTGAGGAATCGAAGCAGATGCTACAGGCCTGCTTTGAATGCACAGACTGGACTGTTTTTGAAACCTCAGCCACGGATTTAAACGAACTAACTGATGTGGTGACATCATACATCAGTTTCTGTGAGGACATGTGTGTGCAGACCAAGACCTTCTGCACCTTTGGGAACAACAAACCATGGTTTACTCCACACCTCAGGAATCTGCGCAGGGACAAGGAAGAAGCTCACATCAGTGGAGATTGGGCGCGGTACAGGCAGGCCAGGAACAGACTTACAAAGGAGATCAAAGCAGCCAAGAGAAGCTACAGTGAGAAGCTGAAAAACAGCCTTTCTACTGGTGACACTTCGGCTGTATGGACTGGTCTGAGAAACCTGACTGCCTACAGAAGCCCCACCACCCTTCCTGAACAAAGTCCTCGCCTGGCCAACCGTCTGAATGGCTTCTACTGCAGACATGACAAGAAGCCATTCACACCTCAAACCAACTCCTCCACATCCTATTCAGGAACAGGTTCGACCAGCAAAGCAACCAACCCCCTACCTTCAGATCCTCTGCCTGCACTAAAGATCTCTGAGGATGATGTAAACAGGCTCTTCAGCGCATGAAAACAAAGAAAGCTGGAGGACCTGATAACGTCTCCCCATCATGCCTGAAAGCCTGTGCAAATCAACTCGCTCCAATCTTCACCCGGATCTTCAACAAGTCACTGGAGAAGTGTGAGGTCCCCTCCTGCTTCAAACGATCCACCATCATCCCAGTGCCCAAGAAACCCACCATCCTAGGATTAAATGACTACAGGCCTGTAGCCCTGACGTCTGTGGTCATGAAATCCTTTGAGCGGCTGGTGTTGAAGCACCTGAAAGACATCTACTGGACGCCCTGCAGTTTGCTTACCGAGCAAACAGGTCGGCAGATGATGCTGTTAACTTAGGTCTACACTTCATCCTGCAACACCTCGACCACCCAGGGACCTACGCCAGGATCCTGTTTGTAGACTTCAGCTCGGCCTTCAACACCATCATACCAGACATCCTCCACCAGAAGCTCACTCAGCTCAACGTCCCAGCCTCCACCTGTCAGTGGATCAACAGCTTCCTGACGGACCGACAGCAGCAGGTGAGACTGGGGAGCATCTTCTCCCGAACCAGATCAATAAGTACTGGTGCCCCCCAGGGGTGTGTTCTATCCCCACTCCTCTTCTCCCTGTACACAAATGACTGCACCTCAGCGGACTCGTCCGTGAAACTCCTTAAGTTTGCAGATGACACCACTGTCATTGGACTGATCCAGGTAGGTGATGAGTCTGCATACAGGCAGGAGGTGGATCGCCTGATACACTGGTGTAGTCAGAACTACCTGGAACTAAACCCACTCAAGACTGTGGAGATGGTGGTGGACTTTCGGAAAACACCACCTCCATACACCCCCCTCACCATCCTCAACAACACTGTGTCGGCTGTGGATCACTTCAGGTTCTTAGGAACCACCATCTCTGAGGACCTGAGATGGTCTTCACACATAGACACTGTTCGGAAGAAGGCCCAGCAGAGACTGTACTTCCTGAGGCAACTTAAGAAGTACAACCTTCCACAGGAGCTGCTGGTCATCTTCTACACTGCCATCATTCAGTCTGTCCTGTCTTCATCCATCTCCGTGTGGTTCGGTTCATCCACAAAACAGGACAGGTCCAGACTGCAACGAATAATCAGGACTGCAGAGAGAATCATCAGGGCTGACCTTCCCTCCATCCAGGACTTATACAGGTCTAGGGTCAGGAAAAGAGCTGCTAAAATCTCTGCAGACCCCAACACACCCTGCACTAAACTGTTTAGAGTTCTGCCTTCAGGGCGACGCTACAGAGCGCTGTTCACTAAAACCAGCCGCCACAGAGACAGTTTCTTCCCTCAGGCTGTTTCTCTGTTGAACATTCAATAAAATACAAAACAACAGCATACAGTTGTTGCAAATGCACCTTTTTATTTATATATGTGTATATTGTACATTGTAAATATGTAGATTCTGTAGTGCAAAAACAAAAACCAAAGAGCAAAGTGTACCGGAGTCAAATTCCTTGTTTGTATGTACAAACTTGGCAATAAAGCTGATTCTGATTCTGATTCTGATTCTGACTAATCTGAGTAATTATGCCAATAATACTCATCAGCTGATTCGAAGAGAGATTTATGACTTGATGCATCCAACTGTGAGGAAGATAAGGAATGACAGTTGCTATGTTTGTTGTTTGATTCCACGTGCTATTAATGATCAACCATTTTGGTACCTGTTCCTATTGAAACTGCTTCTATTCTAACTACTTTCTTTTCAGATTGGCAACATAACCAGCCTGTGGAGGTTATTTTTCCTTGGGGTTGAGGAATTACATTGTAAGGCAAAGCAGAAATGTTAGTAGATTTTCTAGTGAGACTAATTTAATATGTGCTGCTACAGGAATTCTTCATAGATTTTGGCGTAATAGGAATTAATAAGATCTAGATATTTGTATTGAGGAGGAAAACACCTTATTTCCTTGGGAAGACAGAGGGTTGTAAAACTATTAACCAATTTAATGTGCGTTAACCAACAGACATAAATTTGAGTCATGTCCTATCAGAACTGATTCTTACACCATTTCAGGACCTTTGTGTTAACTCTTAATCTTACAGCCTTACCGAAGGGAAGTGAATTGTATGGCCAGGCAGGTAAATTAACCAGGGTTCTTGTTACTTTTCCTGGTAGAGATAAATTGGGAGTTGCTGACGGCTCGACAGAATGAAAATATGGGTTCTTCTTGGAATTTGGTCCTGGTTCATTACTGGTGGTTGGACATCCTTGGTAATAAAGATTGGAGTCATTTTCTTTTTCTTTTTGATTTTGATGTTTATTTTGAAGTGTTGTCTTTGTTTTTTTGGTTTTACTTTGATTATAATCTTGGGTGATGGTTTTGAAGAATTTTCCTTTTAGTTGTGATTATCTTGTAATCAGAAGAAAGGAGTTGTTATGGAAATTCTTCTATTTAGTGCTACAAAGTATTCAAAAGTGCTGTGAACTTTCATTAACCTCTCTCCTCTGACCTCAGTGTTTTTATTAGTGTTCTGGTATTTAGAGCAGATGGACTCTAAACCATTACCAGAAGTTTAATGGTTAAAACACATCCTGGAGGGTTGTGCCTGAGGAAGAGCAGATGGTTGTCCTCATAAATAATTGTCTTACCTCTGTCCTGGGGAGGTTCAGGGGCCATAAAGTTAAACTCTTTGATGTTGAGAGAACACCCTCATTCTGCTATAAATACTGTCTGTAAACTGTGTTCTGGGCTCTGTTTCACTGACACGTCAGTGACAGGGTCTTCAAACGCAGAAATGCCTTTGAATAAAACTTATAAAGACAAAGTCCAGATTTTCTCTTATTGTGAGTTAATTTCTCTCCCACTTTGATAAGAAAAATTCTATTATAATGGACATTTTCGAAACCCATCGCATGCGTAACACCTGATGGGCTCTCCTTCAAGCATTGTTCCACATGGCCCTGTCTTTCAGTGTTTAACCCTTTCCCTCTCCTAGACATAGCTCCTGACTGAACTTTTACTGTAACTAACTCTATGTGCTCTCTTCAGACTCTAAACTTGAAAACTGGCTCAGAGTTTATCTGTTCTTTCTTTCTAGGTGAAACGACTAAAGGAGCTACATCCATTAACATTTACTTTTCCTTTCCATAGAAAGTACTCCTGGATCAGTGCTTTTTTTGTTCTCTTTGTGTCTCTGCTCTGTTCTCTCTAACCCCCAGTTGGTCGTGGCAGATGGCCGCTCACACTGAGCCTGGTTCTGGTTCTGCTGGACGTTTCTTCCTGTTAAAAGGGAGTTTTTCCTCTCCACTGTCGCTACATGCATGCTCAGTATGAGGGATTGCTGCAAAGTCAACGCCAGTGAATGTCCACTGTCTCTACATGCTCATCCGGGAGGAGGGAATGCTGCAAGTCACTGACTGGATGCAATCTGCTGGGTTTCCTTAGACAGAAAAACTTTTTATCAAATTTGAATAAATAACTGAATCTGACTGCACTGTTCAATGGTTAGGACTAATTGGAATGTATGTACCTGAGTTTTGTGAAATTTTATGCTGTCTGCTGTTTTACAGTGTACCTTGTATCAGGTCCTGACAAAATCTATGGAAGGCTTGGTTCCGCAGTTTTTTGGAGTTTTTTTTTTCTCTAGAAAAATAAATAAAATCGAAATCACTTTTGTGTTGCACAGGAATGTAAAAACACTTGTTTTCTCTAAGACCCCACCAGCTAAAACTTTGTAAAGTAATGGGTTCTGTTGAACATATTTTCCAAAAACCTTTGCACTAGCATTGAAAAGATATGGGTTATGTTTTTTTGTTTGTTTGTTTCTGAAGATCTAATTATAACAATAAAAATCTAATTGGACAGTGGTATCACAAAAACACTAATCTAAAGTTCTCTAAAAGACTTTGCAGTTCTTCCAGAACTGTGGAATTATTTCTCACCACAGTACCAATTTTTTGAAGCATGGTTTTCTTTCAATCTAAAACAGATTAGTGTTTTCTATTATAATGTTGTCCGAAGCTTCTTATGAACAGGGTTAAGAGCAAATATGTGGGGCTAATTAAAAACTGAACTAGTATTTCCCACCCCTAAATCGGATTATTGTCCATGCCAGAAATAATACTCTTAAGCATAAAGATATTTACTTCAGTCTTTCGGTTTCTGGAGAACCTTGTTCAAAGCAGTGGTCCTCAATCTGTGGTTCCTGGACTCCTGAGGGCCGTGAGCCATAGATTGTGGGTCCATGAGAAATACTGCAATACATCAATAAAGTTATGACACTTAGGGTAGATCTCTTACCTATTAATTAACAGATTAAAGCCAGCGATTGGCTACAACTTGAATGAATTTGAAGCTGTTTAAATAAATGTTTATTAATTTCTGGTTTAACATTGAAGTTTTTGTTTTGTTTCAGTGTTTGGGTATACCATATAAATGTCAATGCCGGTTTAAAATACTTCTTTGCTTTTAACCTGAGCAGAGAAATTCTTGAATACAGCTGTGTTTAAATTAAACCTAACTAAAAGGGAATTATAACAGTAACTCACAGAATTATAATTGCTATTATTACAGAGTTACAGTACAAAGAATTGGCAAAGAGTTCCAGCATCAGTAAATTTGCAGTTATGTAAGAGAAGACTGTTACTGTGCTACTAAATTATTTGAGATCTCTTTGAATTATGTGCACTCATTTTAAACAAGATGCTAACAATTATCAAAACAAAATTGATCTATTAAAGCATTTAGAGATATCACTGAGAAAACATATTTTGAAAAGAGATTGTTAAAAAAATTGTTTCATTCCTGAAGCTTCAGTAGGTCACTCAGTTAATTTGCCATTTACAATTTGATCAAAGGTAAAATTTTGGCCATTTTCGTCTCTCTCTGTGATGTTTTGTCTTTGTTTTTGTTGGACCGAATGAATGTTCCTTCATGTGTTGCATGACACAATAATTCATGTTTAGAATAATGTTTTTTTGAGTTTTCAGGAGAGTTAAGAAGCTGCTTGTTTTCTGAGGTAGGTGCATGTTAACAGTTTTGCACTTTAAAATACACTAAATGGGTTGGAATGAAGGAACTGTTTCATGGTCATGGATGTATTGTTTTGTGTGTTTTGTGGGAAATGTTTGTGCGTCCAAACAGCTGATTTTATGTGTGATCAGCTGGTTTAGGATATTAAATACAGTGGTGTGTAACTCAGAAAGCTGATTTGTCCTTTTTTCTTTTCATTCAGCCTTCAGACGGGGTTTATGATTTGTAAATAGTAAAATGATCTTTCCCTCTCATGATAAAATATGTCACTACGTCACAAAACTGAGCTTCTCTGATTGGTTGACGTGGTGCATCAATCTCCAAAAGTTCAGATTTCCAAACTCTGGCGTCCGCCGCTTCGGACGCTCAAACGCTCAAATTAGACGCTTGTGCACTTTGAGTTGGGAGGAGCAACCCTTGGTTATTTTCCTTTGCCGGTCTCTTGTGTACAATGGTGAGAGATTGGCCTGGCTTTATTTGCTGAATAATGACGGGGCATTATTGTCACGGTTTGTGACAATAATGCCCCTTTTCACTGGCTGGCGGCACGGCTCCTCTCCACTCGAGTGGGAGGGAAGAAGCAGTGAGGAGAGACACTGCTGTTTGGACTGGTGAAGCTCCAAAAGTTCCAATTTAATGAGGAGGTTTTTGTCAATAATAAGGACAAGGGCAGCGCAAAACTGCAGAATTTTGACTGCAGTAAAGTTAGTTTTAGGTTGAATATTAGAGTGCTAAGCAAATACAGTGGGATTTCCTCCCGTTTCATTCAAGGCAGACAGTCTTAATACGGACAGCTGCTCTGTCCTGCTGCTTCATTAGGACCGTCAATAAGTTTCCACCACTCTGTTTCATAGTGGTGTTGTTTTGGAGGAAATGTTTGTGCATCAGTTCGAAGAGTACCACCACCTACTCCAGGAGCTGCGTCTGGATGATGGTTGATTTCAGCGGTAATTCCGTCTATCCAGGACCCAGTTCGAAGATCTGCTGTCCTGCGTTGGGAGACGAATCGGCCTCCGGGACACCAACTACCAGCGCTGTGTCCCCGCTGCTGAACGCCTGTCCATCTGTCTTCGGTGAGTAAATAAATCTCAGCTCAATAAAAAAACAGACGATTTTTAATGTCCACATTTCCTAAATATAAGATATTTGTGCCTAAACATAACCAGGCCAGGTCCTTTCTGTACTTGTCTCAGTAAAAGTAATTAGTTGAGTCATACAACTCTGGCTTGCCGCACACCGCCACTATGATCTGGTCCTCCATCTTCACTGACAACCGCTTCTTCTCCGCTGCGGTCCTTCACCCTACGCCACAGCCACATCCAGTCCCTGATTGGTTGATGCGACGCGAATTTAGAAAAAAGTTCAGATTTTTCAACTCGTCCATCCATCTCGCTACGCTCGGCGCGCCTTCTGCACCGTGTCCTTCGTCTCCTTCGCACGGCCTCGTGCCGCTCCGCTCCTGAACGCGGCTCTACATAGGGATAACATGTAAATCGGCCACTCCTATGGCAGAATCCGTGTTCGGTGTGAACGCACCATGACGCTTGAAACGAACGTCAGAAGCTTGAAATCTCAAAACGCACAGCGCTGCAGGACCTCTCGAGTCCCGACGCTCCACCATAGACCTTCCATGAAAACCAGATGCCCCTGATGCTCAAATCACGTTTGGTCTGAACGCAGCATTAATTTCCATGGAAACGCACAGCACTTCCCTTCCTGAGTTTAACACTGTTTAAGAGACAAGAGAATCAAAAGGCTTGTTGTGATTGCTGCACTAAAAGCATGTTTATAAAATAATTGAGTAAGGATGAAGCATGACATTTAGATTTCTGTGTTTTACTATTAAAAGGTTAATGAAATAGTTTAAACGTCTTTAAATAATTAGTTTTGCATGCAGAATCATTGGTGATTTATTAGATTGAAAGCTTTCCCTGATGCCATTAAACTATAGGTGACAGTTCAAGATATGCCAAAAGTAAGGAATATATTTTTGAGTCTGAGTAATGACTTAGTGGGAATTAATGATTAGATTCAATTTGTGAAGGTTTATGTATCAAAATTGCATTAGATTTCCGTTAATTTAATACTTATCTTTATACAAGACAAATCAGGATGATATGTGACTTATTTCTATGTGAGACATTGATGAACTGCACCACAACTGAAGTTTTTTTTTTTTTTTGGTAATGGAACTGAATTGCAGTTAAAAACAACTGGATTTTCTTTATGTTGCTTTCGGTAAATTCATAGTGCCACATAGTTATGTCAGAATTGATTTCTTTGGTTCTATGTCATGTGATCCTAGTTACGAGAAAATGTTTTCAAACATTTTGCTTAATTGCAGCATTGGTTGGACCCTGTATCAGAAGAGGGGAATGTCAGAATAAAGTAGCACGGGGTGACAACAGTTTTAGCACTTATGGGAAAAGGGTAGCTCATATCTCCAGTAAAGATATAGAGACAACATGAGAGACACTTTGTACTTTGTTCAACAGTACAGACCAAAAGTTTGGCCACACCTTCTCATTCAAAGAGTTGTCCTTATTTTCATGACTATGAATATTGTAGCTTCACACTGAAGGCATCAAACTATTAATTAACACATGTGGAATTATATACTGAACAAAAAAGTGTGAAACAACTGAAAATATGTCTTATATTCTAGGTTCTTCAAAGTAGCCACCTTTTGCTTTGATTACTGCTCCGCACACTCGTGGCATTCTGTTGATAAGCTTCAAGAGGTGGAAAACCATTTCAGGTGACTAACAGTCTTGAAGGAGTTCCCAGAGACGCTTAGCACTTGTTGGCCCTTTTGCCTTCACTCTGTGGTCCAGCTCACCCCAAACCATCTCGATTGGGTTCAGGTCCGGTGACTGTGGAGGCCAGGTCATCTGGCGCAGCACCCCATCACTCTCCTTCTTGGTCAAATAGCCCTTACACAGCTTGGAGGTGTGTTTGGGGTCATTGTCCTGTTGAAATATAAATTATGGTCCAACTAAATGCAAACCGGATGGAATAGCATGCTGCTGCAAGATGCTGTGGTAGCCATGCTGGTTCAGTATGCCTTCAATTTTGAATAAACCCCCAACAGTGTCACCAGCAAAGCACCCCCACACCATCACACCTCCTCCTCCATGCTTCACGGTGGGAACCAGGCATGCAGAGTCCATCCGTTCACCTCTTCTGCGCCGCACAAAGACACGGTGGTTGGAACCAAAGATCTCAAACTTGGACTCATCAGACCAAAGCACAGATTTCCACTGGTCTAATGTCCATTCCTTGTGTTCTTTAGCCCAAACAAGTCTCTTCTGCTTGTTGCCTGTCCTCAGCAGTGGTTTCCTAGCAGCTATTTTACCATGAAGACCTGATTCACACAGTCTCCTCTTAACAGTTGTTCTAGAGATGTGTCTGCTGCTAGAACTCTGTGTGGCATTGACCTGTTCTCTAATCTGAGCTGCTGTTAACCTGCGATTTCTGAGGCTGGTGACTCGGGTGAACTTATCGTCCGCAGCAGAGGTGACTCTTGGTCTTCCTTTTCTGGGGCGGTCCTCATGTGAGCCAGTTTCTTTGTAGCGCTTGATGGTTTTTGCGATTGCACTTGGGGACACTTTCAAAGTTTTCCCAATTGTTCGGACTGACTGACCTTCATTTCTTAAAGTGAAGATGGCCACTTGTTTTTCTTTACTTAGCTGCTTTTTTCTTGCCATAATGCAAATTCAGTCTATTCAGTAGGACTATCAGCTGTGTACTGTATCAACCTCCTGCACAACACAACTGATGGTCCCAACTCCATTTATAAGGCTTGAAATCCCACTTATTAATCCTGACAGGGCACACCTGTGAAGTGAAAACCATTTCAGGTGACTACCTCTTGAAGCACATCAACAGAATGCCAAGAGTGTGCAGAGCAGTAATCAAAGCAAAAGGTGGCTACTTTGAAGAACCTAGAATATAAGACATTTTCATTTGTTTCACATTTTTTTGTTCAGTATATAATTCCACATGTGTTAATTCATAGTTTTGATGCCTTCAGTGTGAAGCTACAATATTCATAGTCATGAAAATAAGGGCAACTCTTTGAATGAGAAGGTGTGTCCAAACTTTTGGTCTGTACTGTATATAACTGGTGGCCAGCTCCCCAAGGCCACATTCTAAAAACCACTCTGAATGTGTAGAGTTAATTCTTTGAGAAATCATACATCTCCACAGATGGAAGTGCTGTTTGGCAGGCCTCCTAATCTAGGCATGGTGATATTGCCAAGATCAAGATCATTGTCTACATCTTTGTGAGAAGATTGTTTTACTGTCAAAACCTCTCCACTGTGCTTTCTCAAGTTTCACAGATGGTGAAGGCTGCATTACCTGAGAACAGCCACATCCTCCCTCCACTCCTTTGTTCCAGGCAACTGGGCTCTGGTCAAAGAGTTTAGGAGAAAACACTTGAAGTCCAGATGCTGGAGCGGCCCATATCAGATCAGATGGTTACCCACACCGCTGTCAAGGTAGCAGAGCGTGTTACCTGGATACACGCATCACATTGCAAAAAATGTCCAGCTCCTCCGACTTCCCCTGGCTCCCAGGACACAAGGCATCCTTCAACTGAATCATCTCCTGCCTAAATGTTGTGAGGACAGTGGACCATCACAAGACAAACACGCACCACGGTGAGAGACACATAGAAAACATATAGGGAAGACCTCTACACATTTACACATTACTTATCCGGCATAATGAATTGGCGACGTCTGCAGCAGAGAGACTGTCAAGCATGCGCCACGATGATTATTCTCCTTCATTTCTTTTTTTCCTCTGGTGGCTACAAGGTGCTCCTTTGCCTGGATAGCAGGGTTTACGACGGGACCCAAGGAGTGTGTTCATCCCAACAATGACTGTTACAGTTCAGGAAAATACAACTGTTTCTGCTAGATTTGATCTATGTGATGTTATGAAGTTTGGTAGTTCAATGAGAGGATTGTCCTGATTTGATGTTTAAATCTGTGATTTTCCCCAGGGTCAGCCTACTTCTTTTTCTAATTGGTGCCCTTCCTGGTCGATGGTTTATTGGAATTCTAATCCTTGGGGGTATACTTATTAGCCTAGTTCCACTAAATAGCAACAGTTTAAGCAACAGGTAGCACTCATCTGTTCTATAGCAGGTACTAAGCGTAACCCTCTAATTCTTACATTTAAACCAATGTCTGCCAGCCCCTGGGGCGGCTCTGATTTTATGTTGGCTCTAGCTGTTGATGTACGAGGAACAGACCCACCACAAGCTCTCATAAAGATGCAGCTCCTTCCCTCTCCTCCTATTGGGCAATCTTCAACCCCAATCCCTATTATTTTTTATACTCTTCCTTCCTTACAAGAGGCTTTAGTTACTTACCTATCAGACCTACAACAACCTCTCCAAATTGAAACGGGTAATGCTGGTAGAAACACTTGGTTAGATTGGCTGAAGTTAACAACACACAGCAGTAACATGACTGACTGTGTGGCATGTTTAACTGCCCATCCAAGTTTATATACTTCCCCGGCACCTTTTTTGTTTTAAACTGATAGGCCTGATTTTGATTGCATGATGACTCCTAACCCTGCACACTGTAATACTCTATCTGCCCTTTTCCCAGTTGCTAAGCCAAATGTGATTCCTCCTGTTTTTACAGCTAGGAAAGGAAATTATACTTGTCTCTTTAGGAATAATACCACTCACCTTGGACTCATGCCCACCTCCTGGTGTACCTTTACAATAAATGTGACTTCTTGGGCCAATGTTAGCAGTCTGTCCATAGCAAGAGCTGATTTATTTTGGTATTGTGGAAGTAAAACTTTGTTAAATATCGTTCCACCCTCCTGGAGTGGAGTTTGCACATTAACTGAGGTTAGTCATTCCCATCACTTTGCTTGGACCACATCAACTTTCCTCCACTAGGTTTCATCATCTTTCAAAAAAAAACTCCCACTTACAAAGATGCAATAGGCATTCCTCGTGGGATACCGGATGAATTCAAACTAGCCAGTCCTATTGCTAATGGGTTTGAATCAATTTTCTTGTGGGTTACTCCTAATAAGAATGTTGACTACATAAATTATGTTCCCTATAATGTACAGCACCTGGCCAACCTGTCTCAGGATGCCATAGCTGGGCTGTCTGAACAATTGGCTTCCACTTCTTTCATGTCAGTACAAAACCTTAAGACCTTGGATATGTTATTGGCAGAAAAGGGTGATGTTTGTGCGATGTTTGCCCAATGTGTTGTACATTTATTCCAATTAACACTGCCCCTGATGGTTCTGTAACTTGTGCTCTAGATGGCTTTCGTACTCTGTCAAGTACTATGACTAAACATTCTGGCACTGAGTTAAACATTCAGTTAAACCCCATACAGACTTAAACCAGTTGTCTTTTGATGATTTAGAAAATATAAACATCTTACTTTGCATTTACTCAAAATTCTGCCTGCTTCAGGCAGTTAACATTTAAGCTCCGACTAAGAAAGAAAAAAAAAACAGATAAAACCTGGATTCTTACTTCAATTATGGACATTCTTTCAATTTTCTTGCCCATTTTTCCTTTCTTCTTAAATTTAAAGGTAATTTAGACTCCAAGGTAACTGCAGAGGTAACCCCACTTCTTGATTTTAAACTGCTCAATTATTCAATCATAAATCTGGACTTTACTAAAAATCTGTTATTCTTTTGTGAAACTATTTTTTCTCAAAAATAAAGAGAAAAGAAAAAAATTTGGATAAACAAATGTTAGTGACATATAAACCCACATGTATAACAGACGGATTCAACACTTAGACGGACACTTAGATAAATATGGGAAGAAACTTGTGCTATCAGAAACTGAATTTGAATTTCTCAGACTGAATCTGTATTTGTGTAATTTGAAATTAAATGCATTGGTTTGAAACTGAATTTAATGGTTTGAAACTAAATTCATTTGCTCTGAAAATGTATTTTGTTGAATTGAAAATTCAGTTTCACTACTTTTACTTTCAGTTCTAAAATTCAATTTCAGTTCTAAAATTCAGTTTTTTGTGTCACACATCCGGGTCCTTGAAGCCACAGATTAATCAAACACAGATTCACCGATTCACGGATGTCATTCACTATTGCTGTGTCCAAATTGAGGGGCTGCATTCTTTGAAGCACGCATTTGTTGACCGATTACGTCATTGTGAGGCAATGAAGTCTACAGCTTCGCAGGCTCCTCCAAATAGGGCCGAAAAATGCGTCATTCTTTTCCCCAGATATGAAGGATGGGTCCGGTGTATCCTTCATGGGCCACCCTATCCCATGATTCATTGCGGGTCAAAGTAGATTGTGCTAACGGAAGTAGCAAAACCTGGAGGAGAGGAAAAAGCTGTGAACAAAGTTGGATATATGGCGCTTTCTGTGAAACAAAATGAAATTGTTTTTAGACTAGAATGCAGCTGTGTAAACCTGATTTCGGTGGGATTAACCGAAATCTTATCAAGATTTCGGTTAATCCCACACGTGCTCCGACGTGTTCGGAGACGTCCGCTTCTGCTGCCCTGACACCGGGCTCACAGCCAGCTCGCCTCGCCAGCGCACAGCTGACCTTGGGGTTGAGGTGCGATGAACCCCGAGAGAACAGCTGACTCCCGGCACGTTGTTTTCAAACTCCTGCTGGGTTTCCCCAAAGTATGGAAGTTAAACACAGATATAATTCAGTCAGATGATATCTAATGTTGATGTTTGGTTCTTTTATTTTTATGCTCTACAAATAAACTGATTTAAACGTTGTTCCTAAAGTTAATATGTTAGTGTTTTAAATTGTTACATTTTTAGAATTTTTTTTATCTATGAACACAAAACTTTAACAATTTAAATGGCTGAATAATGAACAAGATTATAAAACAAGAAAATAAGCCATCAGGGCTCCATTTGTTCGGCTTCACAGCTCTGTGCTTCACGCTATCACTGTTGCTAGGCAACATAAGTTACGCTGAGGTAAAGGCAGGGGAATTCCAGACCGACATAACACCGGCCGCACCATGCTGATCTGGCATGTTTAGCTAATAGCTACAGGTAGCATAAGTGTTGCTGTTTTACCATCATTTGTTTACATGACTTCTTACAGATGGTCATTTGACTTGGTGATGGACATCCGCTAAGCTCATGTATGCTGCACTGCTCCAGCTCAAAATGCCGTAAAGGAAGTTTAACCTGATGTGAAACGTAAATCGATGAATCAGTTCGATTAATCTAAGGCTATCCTGAAGGACCCGGATGTGTGACACAAAAAACTGAAAGTGAAAGCTGGCAAACTGAATTTTCAAAACAACGAAATACATTTTCAATGCAAATTAATTCAGTTTTCAAACCAATAAATTCAGTTTCAAACCAATAAATTCAGTTTCAAACCATTAAATACAGTTTCAAATCAATGCATTTAATTTCAAATTAAACAAATACAGATTCAGTCTAAGAAATTAAAATTCAGTTTCTGATGGCACAAGTTTCTTCCCATAGATAAACACATGGACAGACATGGACAGAGATTTAGACGAACGTTTAGACAAACATATGCCGGCATTCGACATTCATACTTTCCTTTTTACATCATATATGTATTTTGCTCCCCACATTTGTGTGTGTCTGTTGTTTGTTTCTGTGTGTGTGTGCACATGCATGCGTGTTGTATGTATATTTGACTTGGGCATAACTCAACATTTAACCCATTCCTGTAGGAACCATATAACAAATCAAAGCAAAACTTCTGGTACGCACCACAAAAGCTCATCTGTTGTTTAACACAGCAAATAAAAGTTAGAAAGCAATAAAGGTTATCAAAATCAGAATATGACGTTTTAGTCTCTCATCACATGCAACATGCTTCAATTGTCACACTCGTACAAATTTCAGTCTGTCATTGCAAAAAGCTCACATGAATGCAAAACAACGTTCATACATTATTCAGATATTCACCTATTCATCTATCTGCCATATTTTGCAGATCCAGGCCTTTTCATTCATACATCTCATCCACCCTTGTTCATCATTTTTTATTCCCCCGGGGGTCACTGACCTGATTAAGAGTTTGTTGATGGTCTAGCGAAACAATTTCAAAATTTTTATGTGTGCACACCTTTTTAATTATTAAATTATTGACTCCAATCCCTTTAACAGGATCAATTTAACATTTCTGCAGAACACCAAACTCCACTCACCACAGAGATCTCAATAACAAAAACACTGCAGTTATCTCAGTTTCCGGCTTCAACTCTCCAAAGGGTCATCCTCGAATGCCCCTAAAAAAAACCCTGTGCACGTGCACTTACTTAACTGCAGTTTCTCTTCGCCTTTCAGGCAAATATTACTCAGCGCTAAAAATCTCTTCCCCTCATGCATTTCAAAGAGGTTTCAACTCACCTCGACTCAGTCAACCGGCTACTTAATCTCAAGGTCACAACGTGCCTTTTATAATGTTTTTTTTAAATATATGTATAAAAATCGCTGTTTCTCTGTAGTGGTGGCTTATTTTACTGGAGGAACCAGTATTGGACGGACACCATATTAAATCAGGATTATGCGTCAGTGCATTAAGGAAAACCAGATGTCCTGTCTAATTTGGAAGGGATACATTGGATGTCGTTCACTTGAATTAATAACCAGAGCGGAGGGCCTGTGGACATTTCTAAAGTATAACAGAAGAGACAGATGGTCTTATCCCTTCTGGTTCACGGGCCCGTTTCAGCAGTTCATGTCCCTCCGCCTGGACCGGCCACTTTTCTCTTCTCCCTTAGCAAAAAGATTCCCGTACAGACCACCAATTATGTGGGAGAAGAAAGTTTACTAATTTCAAAATGATGAAGAGACTGGTTTCCTCTCAGAGCCGACACGAATGACCTTTTGTTCAGAACACATTTCTGAATACATCTTCATAATACAAAATCCCAAAAAATCCCAAATCCCTGACACGAGTCAGGGTGTATATATACAAAAGTCATATTATTGTTGTGTATGTGAAACCCTTAACAAATCCGATGTATCCTATTCATTTACGCATGTTCTGGCACCCTCAACACTAGACTCTTGACAGTCCATACGGGAGTACAGGAATAGCATCACTTCTGCAAGATACCAAAACCTGCCAGGGTTCAAATGGGGCTTTTTCCAGGAACATGGTTTCCTCAGGTCACAAACACACTTCAACAGTGGAAGGAGTACTTTGAGGATGTCCTCAATCCTGCCGTGACCTCTTCCCTGGTGGAAGCAGAGGCTGGTGACTCAGAGTTAGACTCGTTCATCACCCAGGCTGATTTTGGTCCCCATCCATAGTTTCTGGTAGTCTCCCCTTACGAACGTGCGTTCATGACGAGTCTTTCATGGTACAAACTTTTGTTTTTGTTGTTTTGAGGACACTTTCTTTTTTAAGTCTTGGTGTATGAAATCAATTTCCTGCCCATCATCAACTCGGCAGCAGACCTCCCTGTTGTGGACTGTGGTGTTGTGGTGGCCTGATTGGACACGCGTTTTGTTCACCTCCACGCCCATTTCTTTTTTTTATGACGTGCGTCCTCCGGGGTAAAAAGCGTTGTTGTTTTCCGGTTGGAACGCCGCTGGGAGAAATGACGCGGGGCAGTGCAGTGTGTGGCATTGACAGTTCGTGAGACAACATAAGCAGATCTTGGATTACCTGAGAGTTCGTCTGGCTCACATCAGAAGCTCACCATTCGGATCGAGTGTTTCATAACGCCGGTACCGTGAGTGACAACACAACCTGTCAGCTTAAAGATGCTGATGCAGGTTGCTTAACTTTATGTGCCGCCGAGCACAGTGTTTGTTTTTTGCTTCCTTGTGCATGTGTATAAAACACGAAGTGGAGTTTGTCCTTCTATTAGTATTTTGGATGGATTGTACTGGCGAGAGGAAAATCCTGGACTGGCTTATTTTTTGTTTGAACTGAAAATGACTGAACTGAGGAAATCCCGAGCCATGTCCATTAAGTGAAGAGTTAATTTCTTATTGCATGGACTATTATTGATTTTTGTTGTTTTTGCTGTGGACAATTGAAAATTGTGGTTGTTGGGTTATTCTTAATCATGTTTCGGGTGATGAGCATGTCTTTGTTTTTTTTCCCTTGTGCGGGGTTTTGGATTGCAGAATAAATATGTCGGGAGAGAGACCTGGCTGGCACCTGAGAAAGAATGTTTCAAACTCTGATTCCATAATACCGCTACAGTATGATGCGGTAACTAAACAGCGCCCTGTTTAACTTAGTTGCCAAGGTGTCTCCCGTACTCTTTGTCATGAGTTCTTTGAAAGTTTGCACTGGTCCTTCAGCTAAGGCATTAGATGCAGGGTGATATGTAGCAGAGGTGACGTGCAGTGCCGTTCTTTGCCATGAACGTTTTAATTTGTTCGCTTACGAAACACTGGCCATTGTCCGAAACCACCATTTCTGGGAGGCTGTGCGTGCTATAACTGTTTCTCAAACAGTGGCGGCTGAGGTAGCTGATGAAACGGGATACACATCTAACCATTTGGAGTGGGCATCCACTATTACACGGAACGTTTTACCCATAAATGGACCTGCATAATCTTTACGTATTCTTCTCCATGGCTTCTCCGGCCACTCCCAGGGGTGGAGCAGAGCCTCTCGATGGTTGTCTCTGGTTTCTTAACAAGGAGTGCAGGACTTTACCCTGTCTTCAATGTCAGTGCCCATATGCGGCCGCCACATGTAACTTCTGGCCAAGCCCTTCATTCGGCTTATACCCAGATGTGATAGATGCAGCTGGTCCAACATGGGGTGTCGGCCTCATTCCGGTATCACCACTCTAGCCCCCCACAACACACACCTGTCCTATACACTCAGCTCCTGTTGTCTCTGACTATAGTGGTTAAACTCAGGATTCTATGTACTGGGTCATCCTCTCAGAACATACTCATGCACTCGGGAGAGTACTGGATCTTTGGTTGTCCACTTTTCAAGCTGCTCAGATGTAATCGCTCCCTCTTTGTCGTGATCCACCATTAACACCTGTTCCTCTTCCGCCAGTTATTTAACTGGGTTCTCTGGAAGAGGCAGACAACTCAGACCATCTCTGCATTTGATGACATACTCATGGGCTCTTAATATCACTGCCCATCTCATTATCCACCATGAAGCCATCTGGGGAACAGCCTTCATCTCATAAAACAAACTTATCAATGATCTGTGAATATCCTAAATTTCCTGCCAAACAAGTACTTTTGAAAATACCGTACTCCAAATTTTACCGCTAATCCTTCTTTATCCAGCTGTGAGTAGTTCATTTCTGCTACATTCAGGGTACGTGATGCAAACCCAATGGGTTTCTCCTGACCATCTGGCATGCTGTGGGCTAACACCGCTCCCACTCTATAGGGAGATGCATTACAAGAAAGAATTAATTCTATCTTCTCATCATAGTGTACTAATACACTGCTTGACTGCAACAGTTCCTTAGATTTGAAGCCAACAAGTTTGGCAAGAACTTACAATAACAGTTCAACAACCCCAGATAAGCTTTGAGCTCTATCACTGATTTTTGGGGGTGGCGCCTCCTGCATCGCTTTCACTTTTGCAGGCACTGGACGCCACCCACCCATCCATCCATCCATTGTCTTCCGCTTATCTGGGGTTGGGTTGCAGGGGCAGCAGCCTAAGCAGAGAGACCCAGACTTCCCTCTCCCCAGCCACTTGGGCCAGCTCGTCTGAGGGAATCCCGAGGCGTTCCCAGGCCAGCCAAGAAACATAGTCCCTCCAGCGTGTCCTGGGTCTTCCTCTGGGCTTCCTCCCGATGGGACTTGCCCGGAACACTTCACCAAAGAGGCGTCCAGGAGGCATCCTAACCAGATGCCCGAGGGCCTCAACTGGCTCCTCTCGACTTGGAGAAGCAGCGGCTCTACCCTGAGTCCCTCCCGGATGACCGAGCTTCTCACCCTATCTCTAAGGAAGAGCCTAGACACCCTGCGGAGGAAACTCATTTTGGCTGCTTGTATCCGTGCTCTAGTTCTTTCGGTCATGACCCAAAGCTCATGACCATAGATGAGGGTAGGAACGTAGATCGACCGGTAAAGCAAGAGCTTCCCTTTTGACTTAGCTGTCTCTACACCATGACAGCGCCCGCATCACTGCTGATGCAGCACCAATCCATCTATCGATCTCCCGTTCCATTTTTCCCTCACTCGTGAATAAGACCCCAAGATACCTGAACTCCTCCACTTGAGGCAGGACCTCCTCCCCGACCTGGAGAAGGCACTCTACCCTTTTCCGGCTCAAGACCATGGCCTCGGACTTGGAGGCACTGATTCTCATCCCGGCCGTTTCACACTCGGCTGCAAACTGCTCCAGCTGATGAAGCCAATAGTGACCACATCATCCGCAAAAAGCAGAGATGCAATCCTACGGCCACCAAAATGGATCCCTTCAACACCTTGGCTATGCCTAGAAATTCTGTCCATAAAAGTTATGAACAGAATCGGTGACAAAGGGCAACCTTGGCGGAGTCCAACCCTCACCGGCAACGAGTACGACTTACTGCCGGCAAGTGCAGACCAAGCTGTGACACCGGTCGTACAGGGACCTTACAACCCGTATCAAAGGGCCTGGTACCCCATACTCCTGGAGTACCCCCCACAAGATTCCCTGAGGGACATGGTTGAACGCCTTCTCCAAGTCCACAAAGCACATGTACTGGTTGGGCGAACTCCCATGAACCCTCCATTACCCTGCTGAGTGTGTAGAGCTGGTCCAGTGTTCCACGGCCAGGACGAAAACCACACTGCTGTTTTTGAATTAGAAGTTCGACTATCCGATGGACCCTCCTCTCAAAAACCCCCGAATAGACCTTACCAGGGAGGCTTAAGAGTGTGACTCCCCTATAGTTTGAACACACTCTATGGTCCCCCTTTTTGAATAGGGGGACCACCACCCCGGTTTCTTAATCCAGTAGAACTGCCCCCAATGTCCATGCGATGCTGCAGAGTCGCGTTAACCAAAACAACCCTACAACATCCAGAGCCTTAAGGTACTCCGGGCGAATCTCATCCATCCCCGGGGCCTTGCCACCGAGGAGCTTTTTATAACCTTGGAGACCTCAGCACCAGAGATTGGAGAGCCCGCCCCAAGGTGCCCAGGCTCCGCTTCCTAAGTGGAAGATGTGCCGGTGGGATTGAGGAGGTCAATCCACCGGCACTGGTCCCCCCCCCCCCCGGTGGACCAGAATCACCTTGAAGCCATACGAAAGTCATTTTCAATGGCCTCTCCAAACTCCTCCCACACCCGAGTTTTTGGCTCAGCAACCACCCGAGCCGCATGCCGCTTGGACTGCCTGTACCCTTGCTGGAGCTTTTTTTTTTGTGGAGGTGCGGAACATGCCCCACTCGGACTCAATGTCCCCCACCTCCCCCGGAACGTGTTTGAAGCTCTCCCGGAGGTGAGAGGGAGTTGAAGCTCCGCCTCACGGGAGACTCTGCCAGGCATTCCCAGCAAACCCTCAAGATTCGTTTAAGTCTGCCAGGTCTGACCAGCATCCTCCCCCACCATCGGAGCCAGCTCACCACCAGGTGGTGGTCAGTGGAAAGCTCCGCTCCCCTCTTCACCCGAGTGTCCAAGACACGTCGCCGCAGACCACATGACACAACAACAAAGTTTATCACCTTATGCTTGAACATGGTGTTAATTATGGAAAATTCATGATGAGCACAGAAGTCCAACAACAAATCACCACTCGGGTCCAGAACAGGAGGGCCATTCCCCCCAACCACATCCCTCAAGGTCTTACTGTCATTGCCAATGTAAGCGTTGAAGTCCCCCAGCAGAACAAGGGAGTCCCCTGGAGGGGCGCTCTCCAACATCCCCTCAAAGGACTCCAAAAAGGGTGGGTAGTCTGAACTGCCGTTTGGTGCATAAGCACAAACAACAGTCAGAACCCGCCCCCCCCACCCGTAGGTGGATGGAGGCTACCCTCTCCTTCAACTTACAGGCGACAAGATGGGGGGCAACAAGTATGCCCACCCCAGCTCGGCGCCTCTCACCAAGGGCAACTCCAGAGTGGAAGCGTGTCCAAGCCCTCTCAAGGAGAGTGGTTCCAGAGCCAGAGCCGTGCGTCGAGGTGAGTCCGACTATTTCTAGCCAGAACCTCTCTACCTTGCACACCAACTCAGGCTCCTTCCCCACCAGATAGGAGACATTCCACGTCCCAAGAGCCAACTTCTGCAGCCGAGGATCAGACGACAAGTGTCTCTTCCTTCAGCCGCCACCCATACCATATTGCACCTGACCCCTTTGGCCCCTCCCACGGGTGGTGAGCCCATCGGAAGGGGGACCCACATTTCCTCCTTGGGCTCTGCCCAGCTGGGCTTCATGGGTGAAAGCCGGGCCACCAGGCGCTCGCCAGCGTGCCCCACCTCCAGGCCTGGCTCCAGAGTGGGGCCCTGGTGTCCCTCATCCAGGCGAGGGAACACTGTGTCCATCTTCGGTAATCATCAGAAGGGCTTTAATTTTGTTTACGTGAGATTGTCGCACCTTCTGCAA
This sequence comes from Crenichthys baileyi, assembly GCA_036173005.1. Lineage (NCBI taxonomy): Eukaryota > Metazoa > Chordata > Actinopteri > Cyprinodontiformes > Goodeidae > Crenichthys > Crenichthys baileyi. The sequence goes on along the minus strand of JAHHUM010000112.1, from coordinate 129,807 downwards.
AGTTTCCATTTTATAAAACACCGCTTTAGCCGTCAGCTTTGCAGATCTTTTTTCTTCCAGTTCATGATCAGCTGCCATTGTTTCACTCATTGTCACTTTCCCACATACATCAGATGATTTCTGACAGCTTGTCAGACAGATCACAGTCAATGTTTCTCTTCCACATGCCGTTTTATTACGTACTTGGCTAGATGAGCATTGGTTTGTGAAAAAAATCCAGTAATGGGCTAAACCTGATAAATATCCTTAAAACTGAAACCACAAAGGGGATAAATTTGACCCCTTCTGATTTTCAAATGCTTGTATCTCTGTTTAAATAAAACCCCTGCTTCTCTCAGTTCTTCCACTTTTTCTAAAATGGATCCAGACTGTTGTGTATAATTAGTTTTAATGTAGTTATACACAATGTCTTGTTTTTTGTGTCTCTGGGTCCTGCAACTATGGTAGTAAACTTCTCCTGCATAAGACATCCAGACTAAGGCCCACTCCTTACCTATATCCTCTCAGACGACTAATTAATTCCCTAACAATATTCAATTGTCAACAATGATTAAATGTGCAATAAATCTTAATACATAGGTCGCATACAGGATCCAATTCTGTACTTTGAGTAAGATGGGTGACACCAAGACTGAATTTGAACGTTAGTGTTTGCCCATTTTATCATTCAAATGAGAACATATATACTATCACGATTATTAAAGAACAGCTGGTTAAATTTTAAGATATGTAAAGGCAAATATTGGATTAATTTTGTGACCACACCAACAGATTAAATGATTTCTTACTTTTTAGTGTACCAAATCATCCTCGTAATGATGAAACATTTTGTGGTATAAGCCCCTGATGATGAGAATGTCTGGCGCCGCCCCTGCTTCCATTTAAACCAATATGCTGTGTCCACAGCGTCTAAAGCTGTCATATCAGAGCAGTTTCCTTAAACTTGTCAAATCAAGCACACAATGGACAAGTGGTGGCACTTCCAAACTGTACTCAAACTTTCGTCAATACACAGTGTGTCAACGTGTCCTACAGCTTCTGTTGGGTGTGTTTTGCTGGGTTCCACAATCTTCCACGTCTCCACTGCTCAGCTGCGCGACTTCCAATAACTCATTTTAGAACGCCGTCCATAGCTTGTCAAATCCTCTGATCCATGCAGCGTTTTTAGTCCAAAAGGTTCATCCACAAATCCTCTTCATTGTTCTGATGCATCCGGTTTACACACACACACTTTCTGTTGACTAATGGAGCAACTTCCATCCACAAATAATGCTGCTGCAGGCTGAGTTGGTTTTGTTCTGTGACGCGTGTCCAATGATCCATGCTGAGTCAAACTTGCGTTCTCTATATTTATTTAAAACTAAAATGATGAACTACATACGTTTTAATTATGGTTGAAGCATAGAGTGTCAAATATAAAGGTAAACAGAAAAGTTTACCCTGCTTTTGTTGGGCGTGCCATTATCATGTAAGTAACGTGCGACCACACACCCCCATGCAATTACCTGAGGTGTACGACCCATCTGGACACCTGCACAAAAATGTGCATGTGATTTGCAAGTTATGTCCAGGAACAAAGACATTATGCTCGTCCATGACCAGCAACTCCAACCTTATGAAGAACCTCACATTGTCTCACCCTTCCACAACACTTGTTGTGGAGCCCTAGCCCGAGCCCTGCTACTGCCAGCGTGAACTCCGACAATCCTACACCAAGCGAACAGAAAAAGCTTGATTTTTCTGGTCAGCAACTTGTAACATCATTTTAGATTCTTCAAAGTAACTGAATAGTTACTTTGCCTAGTAACTGGTTACATTGATAGTGCAGTAATTTAGTTACTAACTCGTTTACTTTTTGGTAGAAGTAACTAATAAATATACTAGTAAATACTACTTGCTTTTTTAAAGTAATGTTCCCAGCACTGGTGTTCCCACGGTGGCGACTGACGTTCCTGCACACATCATGTGGCAGTGTCCTTACCAGCTGTGGTGAATAACGTCCTCAAAGTGCTTCTCTTTCTCTCCCCTGACAGAGCAGGGAGGTGAGGGGCAGTGAGCAGCAAAGAGAGAGGCATTGTTTGCACAGACAGAGAGAAGCTGCACACAGCTGAACTCTGTGGAGAAATTTGGTGGACACATAGAAGTAAATCTGAAACTAAAGTATCGATCTCACCGTGCTAGTATTGATATGATACTGATCCTGACTTGGCATCATTATTTTGGATTGATCTGCCCACCTCTAGCTTTGTTATTTTTCTGTGTGTGGAATGTCATGTGTGGCGTGTGTGAGTGTGAAGTCAGGAAAATGCGTGTGTCTCACGCTCATTCCATAAGGCTTTAGAGCTCTGCTTGCCCTGGTATTAGATTTTCAAGTTTTTATGATCAAACTTGAAACATTTTATGCCCTGTGTAAGAAAACCCAAGCCTTGATCAACATTTAATCAGACATGCCTTGTGATTCAAGAAAATATTAAAAAGGAATTTGTTGTGTTTTGTTCTCCTTCTATAGATGAAACACTTGGCCCTCTTAGTATTTAATCCTGTCTGTCTCTTCTGTCTCTTTGCAATAAATGATTAAAATCTTTTTCAGTACAACTATTGACAAGAAAACACTGCAGTTTGTAATAGTATGGTCAATTTGTAATAAAGTTCAATATTGTCAGACTAAAACATACAGTCCATTTCAATCCAGTTTTTTGGCCTACATTTTAATATTACATCACTCTCAAAAGGTCTGTAGCACAATGAAAACCATCTAGCACAAATTAGATCTTATATAAAGCTATCTGAAATGGGTAGTTGATACATTTTTTCAATTTCCCACAGCAGTTATTGTGGTATTAACTCAGGTGGGATTCTGCCCAGCCAAAACCCTTGGATCGAGTCCATTACTAAGGTGAAATATGTAAATCATACAAACACATATCTGTCTACTGGATTCAGGTTAACTTAAAATTATGTTTGATTCAGTCCATCTTTCTGTTTGTCTTAATGTGTAAAACTTATATTTGCAAAACTTTAATATGAACATATGGAAATGTTGCACCTGTTTAGAAGGCAGATGTTTTACACATCTGTCAGACGCATTTAAGGTTTAGGAGTAAATAGACCAGTAGATGTGGTTGAAGAGGATATAAGCTCCAGGAAAGATGACCCTTGAGTACTTGTCTATGGCATGTGTGTCAATCCAGATGCTGCTGTAGGCACTGGAGCCAACATGGCCAGTCACCTGGTCAGTCTCCATGGCCAGTTCAACTAGCATTCTTTCCCTTCTCACTCCATTCTCTTCTGGCATGCCGTAGTTTCCTGTGATGTTGACATCACTGTAGCTGGCTGACATCATGCCAGGGTAAGTTATGCTGCAAGTACATGGTAGGTGCAACGAGAATTAGTAATATAAACCAATGTAAAGTTAGAAAATCACTTGTAATCCCTGCAAACAAATAGTATAAGATAAGAACATAGTGGCCCTGATAATGAGAAACTGGAGAAGCTCATATCTATTATCATGATTCTGTGCTAATGCAGAGCAGGGCTCTAATGAACACTATGGCCCTGATCTTCAAAGATTTCAAATAAGTGGTGCTAAATTGCTTGTACAAAAAAATGCAAGTGCAATACGTGGCCGTGTTGCATGCAATTTTCAAAGATTGCGAGGGCGATGGATAACAGCTGCAAATGAGGTACAGACCGCCCTATTTAAATGAGGAAATTTATGTCCATACATTTACATCCATACCGCCAAACACATCTTAGGCAAACACAACATATTCATATACATGCATCCATAAACCTTGCATCCATCCATATAGGTATGTGGGAAAGAGGAGGGGTTAGTTAAGAGTTAAGAAGAAGTACAGCTTTAGGAACAAAGGTGGCCATCCTTCTCTGTGTCCTGCAGCCTGGACATCAAAGTCGACATTTGGAGGGCGGCCACTTAAATTCACAGTGAATTGGATGTGTGGAATCTTTAATTATTTTCTGTGCTAAGCCTCTTGTTTGATGGTCACATAAAACAATAACTTCCTTAGAGCTAGTGTAATGATCCTAGATCACTCAGTGACAGCTCTCTGTAAACGGTGTCTTTGCTGCAGGCACAATATAATACAGTAATGTAATAACACTCTAGAAAGAATAATCGAAGACCAGTAGAATATTTTTTTGACTCCAAATGAGTTGAGCTTCCTGAGGAGGTATTGACATTGCTGACATTTTCACAGGAGAGGACGCTGGTGTGATTTGTTTGCTGCTTCTCCTCCTCACTTATTGTTTTAGATCGCTGAGGCTATTCTGACGTATTAAGCTGGGCACTTATGACAACTTGTGCCTTGGCTCCTACATTTCGATAAGAGTTTCTGCTTACTGTTTCTTTGACCAGGCGGCTTAGCAATGTATCCGATCCACTGCTACCGGCGTTAGCCTCCGTGTCCATCCCCTGGCTGGTTGGACCTGCATCCATACCTCGCCTGGCTGGACCTGTCCTGCTGTTGTGAGCCTGTGTGGAAACCTAGAGTAGCTGACATGAATGTCCAGACAACTGATGTTCTTACTGACGCAAACCATCTTGCTGAATGCCTAGCCAAGGTTAGCTTTAATGGCTTATGCTGACACATATGACATGATGTTGGAATATACTGCTTCCCAGTTGCCGAGCCTAAATAAGCATGTTGCTCCTCTATCCATTGCGACTATCAGGCTGGCCACGATACATCCATAGAAGCCTCAAAAAGAAGTTTTTGCTCAGCACATTGTATCAACAATCCCATCCTTCTGGTCTGCAGCAATGGGTGGCACATAACAACGATGCATCAGAGCACCGACACTCCTGTAATATGTTACAACCACCTTCCGTCCTGGCACTGTTTTTTGAGAGCCTCAAGTGGTGGCCTGGAGGAATTGCAGAGGGTGGACCACAGCTTACTGCGGAGCTTACAGAGGACTCCATTACCAGCATTATCAACCACTACTCTGGAACTATTTAACGTGCAGTCCCTCACTAATAAATCTCTTCTTTTCAGGATCATATCTTGGACAAAGCACTGTACATTATTGCCACTTTTCCAACAGCTTAATTTGGCCCTACTTGACTCCACTCGGCTCGATTAGTGAGCGTTTCCATTACAATTCTTTTCAGTACCGGTGGCTACTTATTTGATCCCTGCTCCTGAGCAGGTATGACCGGGGCTGAGTCGGGACTAAAGATCACGTGAACAGACTGTTGTTCACTGATTGGCCATGAGAGGAGGAGAAATAGGAAGGTTTTGGCTGAGATAGTGTAGGAAAAAGTTAATAAAACTCAAGTGTGACTACAATAATCATATTATAGCGAAGTATAATTTTACTATTTACAAATCATAAACCATGCCTGAGGGTTGAAAGAAAAGAAGAAGGAGAGGATCAGCTTTCTGAATTACACACAGGTGGTGTGCTGTATTTAATAACATCCTAAACCAGCAGATCAAACATAAAATCTGCTGTTCAGAGGCACAAACATTTGCCCCAAAACACACAAAACTAAACCACCATGAAATTGTTTGGTTCAGACATTTATTGACAGCACTTAAGCAAACCAGCGTCTGTAGAAGGAGATAGCAGGCAGAGAGCAACTGCCCTTATCCAGACCTCCTTTGGATAAAATGGGAGGAGTAGCCCGCTGAATCCACGGAACATGAATATCCAATATCCAACCTAAAACTAACTTCACCGTGGTCAAACGTTTTCAGTTTTCAGCTTTAAAGTCCTTGTCCTCGTTATTGCCATGGCTGAGACAAAAACGTCCACATTAAGCCCAAAATTGGAACTTCTTCAGGCAAACGTTAGAGCTTTGTCAGCCCAGACAGCAGAGTCTCTCCTCTCTTAAAAAAAAAAAAAAAACAGTCTTTCCTCTCCACTTCTCATGCCCTACCCCCTCATATCAGAACATCTGAGCCTTATTTTAGTTAGTTGTGGCTGAGCTGAGTTCCAGATAATTATCCCAGTGGATCATTTTATACGTAAAAAACATATATAAGACAGTCTTGCATATATTATAATACGAACATTATTAGTATTTAGTTTATTTATGTTTTTATTTTGTATTTATTAATTTATAATGTGTCATGCAGATTTTGTTTTTTTGACAATGTCACACAGTAACATTAATAGTGCCACAGTGCACTACACTGACTTCAGCCGCTATAGCTTCGGCCGTTAGCGGGTCAGTGGAAACGCAACAGTACGGTACTGAGTAGAGCAAAACCAAGTGGAGCCACGCCAGCTAAAATAAGCCAGTAAGAAAGGGGAATATGTGCCCGGTCGAAACCTGGCACAAAACAGGGGAAAACCTTGTGCTCAATGAAGCCTGTCCAAATTATTACAGTTACTTTGGCTACGTTCACACTGCAGGTCTTAATGCTCAATTCCGATTTTTTGGTGAAATCTGATTTTTTTGCGTGGTCATTCACATTTCCAAATATATGTGTCTTGTATTGATCTCCTGTGTGAACGCATTCATACAACTCAAGTGTCCCGCATGCGCAGTAGATGACGCATGCCGTACAGGCACAGGTCGCATTTGAAAAAATCGGATCTGTGTCATTCAGACTGTTATGAAAAGTTTGGATACAGGTCGCATACGGGCAAAAAAATCAGATTTGGGTCACTTCAAGCTGCAGTGTAAACATAGTCTTTGAGAAGGCAGTACTAGCCAGCGGGGTGGTTTAGCCATTATTTTTTTGGTCTGAAAGGAAATTTACCCTAGTCCCACTGCCCAGTTTTACCTCCATGGAATGTCTGGCCTTTAAAACCAAAGCCCCCCTCAATGTGAAACTGTCCCAAGTGACAGATAACATCATTGTCTAAGACAGTCTTCAGTACTGACTGGTTTGGCTGGAGGGTGTGGCTGTTGCGACGTGGCGAATTCTGATGACACGCCTCGGCCATACGTTTGGCTCTAAATTACACATGCATGGTCCGATTCACTCCAAAATAAATATGGTTGATCTTTGTCAGCCCCCAAACAGCTCTATTGGATTACATTGGAATTTGGATCAACAGCACCCCCTAGGACATTCAAGTGCTCTATCTCCCTCATACATCAACGGATCCACTGTCACTCAACAAGGAGCTGCTGACAAAGAAATAATCCAGATGAGAATAAGAGTGTTGGACCTGTGAGAAGAAAGTACAGGGGTTAGACAATGAAACTGAAACACCTGTCATTGTAGTGTGGGAGGTTTCATGGCTAAATTAGACCAGCCTGGTAGCCAGTCTTCATTGATTGCACATTGCAACAGTAAGAGCAGAGTGTGAAGGTTCAATTAGCAGGATAAGAGCACAGTTTTGCTCAAAATATTGAAATGCACACAACATTATGGGTGACATACCAGAGTTCAAAAGAGGACAAATTGTTGGTGCACGTCTTGCTGGCGCATCTGTGACCAAGACAGCAAGTCTTTGTGATGTATCAAGAGCCACGGTATCCAGGGTAATGTCAGCATACCACCAAGAAGGATGAACCACATCCAACAGGATTAACTGTGGACGCAAGAGGAAGCTGTCTGAAAGGGATGTTCGGGTGCTAACCCGGATTGTATCCAAAAAACATAAAACCACGGCTGCCCAAACCACGGCAGAATTAAATGTGCACCTCAACTCTCCTGTTGCCACCAGAACTGTCCGTCGGGAGCTCTACAGGGTCAGTATACACGGCTGGGCTGCTATAGCCAAACCTTTGGTCACTCATGCCAATGCCAAACGTCAGTTTCAATGGTGCAAGGAGCGCAAATCTTGGTCTGTGGACAATGTGAAACATGTATTGTACTCTGATGAGTCCACCTTTACTGTTTTCCCCACATCCAGGAGAGTTACGATGTGGAGAAGCCCCAAAGAAGCGTACCACCCAGACTGTTGCATGCCCAGAGTGAAGCATGGGGGTGGATCAGTGATGGTTTGGGCTGCCATATCATGGCATTCCCTTGGTCCAATATTTGTGCTAGATGGGCGCGTCACTGCCAAGGACTACCGAACCATTCTTGAGGACCATGTGCATCCAATGGTTCAAACATTGTATCCTGAAGGTGGTGCCGTGTATCAGGATGACAATGCACCAATACACACAGCAAGACTGGTGAAACATTGGTTTGATGAACATGAAAGTGAAGTTGAACATCTCCCATGGCCTGCACAGTCACCAGATCTAAATATTATTGAGCCACTTTGGGGTGTTTTGGAGGAGCGAGTCAGGAAACGTTTTCCTCCACCAGTATCACGTAGTGACCTGACCTATCCTGCAAGAAGAATGGCTTAAAATCCCTCTGACCACTGTGCAGGACTTGTATATGTCATTCCCAAGACGAATTGACGCTGTATTGGCCGCAAAAGGAGGCCCTACACCATACTAATAAATTATTGTGGTCTAAAACCAGGCGTTTCAGTTTCATTGTCCAACCCCTGTATATTCTCTGCGGTTAGGGTGAAGAGATCGCCATGCATTGCAAAGTCCATAATCACTCATGTACTGTTTAACTATATTTACTGATTGCCAACTGCGCTAAGTCCCTGTTGTGCTCAGCCTGTCTTTTTCTTCATTTGGACCAAAGTTGAGATCGCCCCTAAGAAGAAGTGAGCAAGACAGCGCAAAAATAAAGTATGAATAAATGGGTTGTCATCAACATTTTAGTTATATATACTGACAATGCATAACTTTTGGTTATGTATAGATATTTTTACTATAATAAATCCAACCTTTGGATCTGTAACTGTGTCTAATACTGTAAAGTTAATATTTTTGTGAATTAAAATTGCTACTCCCCTTGCCTAGTTATAGCAGGCAGAAAATGTGGTAGCTTAAAACGTGTGCAGAAGCAATTTATTTGGTTGAAGTGAGTTCTTTTTTATTTATTTATATTTTTTCGGCTCAAGAGGCCTTTATTTTTGATAGTTGGTAGACAGGAAATAGGGGCAAAGAGAGGGGGAGACATTTGGCAAAGGTCGCCAGGTCCGGGACTCGAACCCGGGACGGCCGCTTTGAGGACTATAGCCTCTATATGAGATCATGCACTTAACCCCTACACCACCAGCGCCATGCCCTGAAGTGTGTTCTTGACCCAAGAGAGCATGTTCAGACAAAGACCCATGTTGACACTGGGAGGAGAAAGAACTATGAGTTTTGTGTTTAATTGTATTGCTGCACTCTTCCACAAATTGGTGACCCCGACGTGATCTATTCAATCTACGGGAGAGACTTGCGGCCCCCTCCAAAGAACGGAGCCAGGGTGGCATTTTGGGCCCCCAACAAAAAGGAGGTGAGTTTCTTGTCTCTTTTTCTGTTAAACTTTGGAAGAATACAGCTGCCCGGCCCTCGATTTGGAAGGAAGTAGATAAAGACTCCAGTCTCTCTCTTTTTCTTCTACAGTCTCAATGACTTCCTGCATGCAGGAGGATTGCCAAAAAACACAATGTTGGAATTGGCAACTTGGCAGTCTTGAAATGAGTGGTGTGCACGTCCCGGCACAAGAGTTGTGGGGGCGGGGCCAGGAATAATCCTAACATAGTACTCGTCCAATACTGATCCTCCAGTGACATAAGCCACCGCCACCACTGCAGAGAGACAGCTATTTTTATCATGTCAGTCATTTTCTACTGCTTCTTCCATAGTGTGTCGTGGGGAAGCTGGTGCCTATCTCCAGCAGTCTATAGGCGGGAGACGGGGTACACCCTGGACAGATTGCCTGTCCATCACAGGGCAACACAGACACGCACAGGAAAAACAACCATGCACACTCATTCACACCTAAGGGCTATGTAGAAAGACCAATTAACCTAACAGTCATGTTTTTGGACTGTGGTAGGAAGCCGGGGTACCCGGAAAGAACCCACCCATGCACGGGGAGAACATGCAAACTCTGTGCAAAAAGAGCCCCGGCCGGTAGTTTAACTCAGGACCTTCTTGCTGCAAGGCAACAGTGCTACCAACTGCGCCACCGAGCAGCCCTTATAAAAAAATAAAAGATATATAAAAAAACTTTATAAAAGGCAAGTTGTGACCTTAAGATTAAGTAGCCAGTGGACTGTTGAGTGCTTGAGGGGATGAGAAAAAAACAGAAGCAGAGCAGAAGGGGGGCTCACAGTACCAAAGGGGGGCAGAGGTGAGCCTTTGAAGCTGTATAAATAATCCTGGTGGACAGGTTAGGTTATTATTATGAAACACACTTGGTATTTAACAGAACTGTTTTACTGTTGATGTTTTTACCTTAAAAAGCTGAAGAACTGGTGTTAGAACAGTCTCTATGACTTTAGAAGCAGATTTAGTGATCAGACTGGGTACACTGTGAAAACAATTAAATAAGAAACAATATGGGATCAAAAACAAATTAATAATTGTTGGTGAAAAGCTTCATAGATATCCTCGCATTCAATAATAAGTTTTTTTTTATTATTTTATTTTGAATCCTTTTGATGGCTGGTTAAAGTTTTATTTCATGTTTATTTCATAAGAATCTTTATATTAAGTGTGAACTGAATGTGAATTTCTGCACAACTTTTTTTGTTAATTGTTTTCATACTTTGTTAATTTTGCATATAAATAAGTACATGTCCGACGTCGCCATGATCTTCTTAAACTCGACTACGAAACATGCAGCGACACAGATGAACATTATGGGACCGGAGCTGTTTCATTGTGGAAGCCAAGTGATGATGGTTTATGACGCTTAGCCGGGACACAGATTCAGTCTCACTATTAAGTGATTGCATCAGTGCCTTTTAAAAGGTGACTAACAAAAGAATAACTGTCTTGTTTTTAAGTTTTCTCTTTTTGTTTTGAAGCTGCTAATCTTTCACATTCTACCCACCTTTTTCCAATGGAAGACACCCAAATGTGTTCTGTTACAAGGGGTAAGGTAAGATCTAGAAACATTTGTGATGTTGCATCACAACTCCTGCTCCGCTTGTACAGGGAGCGGAGGCCCCTAATAAAGGGCCCCCGATTCCATACTCCTGGAGCACCCCCCACAGGGCATCACAAAGGACACAGTCGAATGCTTTCTCCTGGTCCACAAAACACATGTGGACCGGTTGGGCAAACTCCCATGAACCCTCAAGTACCCTGTAGAGGGTATAGAGCTGGTCCAGTGTTCCACAGCCAGGACGAAAACCACACTGCTCCTCCTGAAGCCGAGGTTCGACTATCGGCCGGACTCTCCTCTCCATTACCCTGGCGTAGGCCTTACCAGGGAGGCTGAGGAGTGTGATCCCCCTGTAGTTGGAACACTACTCATTCTTTACATCCATACCGCCATGAAGGGGTGTTGGAATAATTGTATATAGATTTATCTTATATTTTTCCTTTTCTATTAACTTTACTATTTGACCTTTATAACCTTTCATGCTGTATGTGTAAGTAAACGTGATGAGTTGTTTGCAGGCAAGGAGGAAAGGTGGAATCGGGATGATGCAGTTACAGTTGAGGACATCACAAAAATAATGGCTGATTGTGCTGAACAAAAAACGCACATATCTTAACATTATGGAGACTGTGCAAGTGTGTTTGTACAAGATAATGGTGTGCATGACCTATGTCACGTTGCTGCTGTTTTCCCCACCCTTCAGAGCAGCAACGTTCATGTAACTAGGGACCACCCTAAAGATAATAAAAGAGAGGATTCGGAGAGATGGATTTAATTCTTATTCAAAAAATTTTTGTAGATCATGTTTAACATGTGCAAAACATTATCCACAAGGGAATCGAAGACCACGAAGGGGACAATTTCCAAAACCACAATACCCTTTCCAAACAATTCATATGGATTTTATTGAACTAAACCACAGTGAAGGGAAAAAGTTCTGCATTTTCTAAATGGATAGAACTATTTTCAACTAAACATCCAGATGCCTTAACTGTAGCAAAAGCACTGTGTAAAGATATCATTCCCAGATATGGGATTCCCAAGAAAATATATAGTGATAATGGAGCCCATTTTGTAAATCAAATAATAAAGAAAATAGGAATTATGTTTCACATAGATCTAAGAAACCATTGCGCTTACCACACTCAAAGCGCTGGATTAGTGGAAAGAATGAATGGGACTATAAAGAACCGCCTGAAAAAGTCTATTGAAGAGACTGGAAGACCATGGACACTGTCTGGATCTAGTAAAACTATATATAAACATTATAAGCACCTTCACCCTATGAAAAGTTATTTTGAAGACCATACAGATTACTACAGTTCAAAAATCAGTGGGAGTTAGATGAATTATATGAGGAGTAGGTTAGAAAAACAACAGAAACAAAATCAAACTAATCAGGAATGTTCTATTTCCCAGCAGGAAAACCAACTAAAAAGGTCATTTCGGTTGAAACCTCCGCCAGGGGAGGTGATTTACAGCCTGATAATAGGGTGGACCCAGACATTTAGAGGCTGTAGAGACCCGAAAGTCAGTGAAGAAAATTAAGACACTGGAACCACTTAGAGGAGACAAATTTCAGCCAAAATGACTCTTAGATGGATTAGCGATGCAGTCCATTGCTGGGTATTTATACTTTTCCTCATATTGACCTTCTTATTTTTCTGGTACCTCTGGGAACCAGTCAAGATAAATCAAAATGTAACAACACCTGCTATGAGTCATACTAAACGAGTAGCGCTAAGGAAGGCAAGATAACCCAACTATGTGAACTGAACTTACTTCTTATACCTATGGCATTCAAGTGTGCGTGAAATCTAATACCATAGCTGTGGTGCTGATCCCATTCATTAGCTTGACCAAACGAGGAAGGAAAGGACAGGATTATAGAAGTTATAAATGGTACTTAACTAATGACAGAAGAGACACCTCATGGTCCACGATGGTAGCTGATGAAGGAAACAATTGGACACCAAAGTAGGGCACCACTGCCTATGCTAGTCATCAAAAGAAATTGTTTAGACTTCATGAAGGTGATAATGCGATCCAAGTAACCATTAACCTCACGCATAACTCTCTATTTCCTCCCGACTATCCTTCATCAGGAGGAAAATGTTGGGGTTTTCTCCTGTGGGCCTGGGTTTCAGTGTCAGACCCAAACTTTGACCTTTTTGTTTGTGAAGTAAAAAGTGAAACAACTCTCTCCCCTAAGACCATGGCGAAGAGAGTAAAAATTATGCCAGGAAACTGAACCGCAGATGACTGGTTCCAGGTTATTAATCAGAATCAGAATCAGAATCAGAATCAGCTTTATTGCCAAGTTTGTACATACAAACAAGGCATTTGACTCCGGTACACTTTGCTCTTTGGTTTTTGTTTTTGCATTACAGAATATACATATTTACAATGTACAAATATATACATATATAAATAAATAAAAAGGTGCATTTGCGACATATGTATGCTGTTGTTTTGTATTTTATTGAATGTTCAACAGAGAAACAGCCTGGGGGAAGAAACTGTCTCTGTGGCGGCTGGTTTTAGTGAACAGTGCTCTGTAGCGTCGGCCTGAAGGCAGAACTCTAAACAGTTTATGTGCAGGGTGTGTGGGGTCTGCAGAGATTTTAGCAGCTCTTTTCCTGACCCTAGACCTGTATAAGTCCTGGATGGAAGGAAGGGCAGCCCTGATGATTCTCTCTGCAGTCCTGATTATTCGTTGCAGTCTGGACCTGTCCTGTTTTGTGGATGAACCAAACCGCACTGAGATGGATGAAGACAGGACAGACTGAATGATGGCAGTGCAGAAGATGACCAGCAGCTCCTGTGGAAGGTTGTACTTCTTGAGTTGCCTCAGGAAGTACAGTCTCTGCTGGGCCTTCTTCTGAACATTGTCTATGTGTGAGGACCATCTCAGATCCTGAGAGATGGTGGTTCCTAGGAACCTGAAGTGGTCCACAGCCGACACGTTGTTGTTGAGGATGGTGAGGGGGGTGTATGGGGGTGGTGTTTTCCGAAAGTCCACCACCATCTCCACAGTCTTGAGTGGGTTTAGTTCCAGGCAGTTCTGACTACACCAGTGGACCAGCTGATCCACCTCCTGTCTGTATGCGGACTCATCACCGTCCTGGATCAGTCCAATGACAGTGGTGTCATCTGCAAACTTAAGGAGTTTCACGGACGAGTCCGCTGAGGTGCAGTCATTTGTGTACAGGGAGAAGAGGAGTGGGGATAGAACACACCCCTGGGGGGCACCAGTACTTATTGATCTGGTTCGGGAGAAGATGCTCCCCAGTCTCACCTGCTGCTATTGGTCCGTCAGGTAGCTGTTGATCCACTGACAGGTGGAGGCTGGGACGTTGAGCTGGGTGAGCTTCTGGTGGAGGATGTCTGGTATGATGGTGTTGAAGGCCGAGCTGAAGTCTACAAACAGGATCCTGGCGTAGGTCCCTGGGCGGTCGAGGTGTTGCAGGATGAAGTGTAGACCTAAGTTAACAGCATCATCTGCCGACCTGTTTGCTCGGTAAGCAAACTGCAGGGCGTCCAGTAGAGGGCCTGTGATGTCTTTCAGGTGCTTCAACACCAGCCACTCAAAGGATTTCATGACCACAGACGTCAGGGCTACAGGCCTGTAGTCATTTAATCCTAGGATGGTGGGTTTCTTGGGCACTGGGATGATGGTGGTTCGTTTGAAGCAGGAGGGGACCTCACACTTCTCCAGTGACTTGTTGAAGATCCGGGTGAAGATTGGAGTGAGTTGATGTGCACAGGCTTTCAGGCATGATGGGGAGACGTTATCAGGTCCTCCAGCTTTCTTTGTTTTCATGCGCTGAAAGAGCCTATTTACATCATCCTCAGAGATCTTTAGTGCAGGCAGAGGATCTGAAGGTAGGGGGTTGGTTGCTTTACTGGTCGAACGTGTTCCTGAATGGGATGTGGAGGAGTTGGTTTGAGGTGTGAATGGCTTCTTGTCATGTCTGCAGTAGAAGCCATTCAGACGGTTGGCCAGGCGAGGACTTTGTTCAGGAAGGGTGGGGGGGGCTTCTGTAGGCAGTCCCGGTTTTCTCAGACCAGTCCATACAGCCGAAGTGTCACCAGTAGAAAGGCTGTTTTTTCAGCTTCTCACTGTAGCTTCTCTTGGCTGCTTTGATCTCCTTTGTTAGTCTGTTCCTGGCCTGCCTGTACCGCGCCCAATCTCCACTGCTGTGAGCTTCTTCCTTGTCCCTGCGCAGATTCCTGAGGTGTGGAGTAAACCATGGCTTGTTGTTCCCAAAGGTGCAGAAGGTCTTGGTCTGCACACACATGTTCTCACAGAAACTGATGTATGATGTCACCACATCAGTTAGTTCGTTTAAATCAGTGGCTGAGGTTTCAAAAACAGTCCAGTCTGTGCATTCAAAGCAGGCCTGTAGCATCTGCTTTGATTCCTCAGTCCACTCAGTCCAACAGTGGGTTTGGAAGCTCTTAGTTTCTGTCTGTAAGTTGGGATGAGGTGGATAAGACAATGGTCCGAAAGTCCCAGAGCAGCCCTGGTAACAGCATGGTATGAGTCCTTAAAAGCTGTGTAACAGTGGTCCAGTGTGTTTTTGTCTCTGGTGGGACACTTAATATGCTGTCTGTATTTAGGGAGCTCATTAGAGAGATCTGCGCTGTTAAAATCTCCCAGTATTATGATGAAAGAGTCGGGGTGTTTTTTCTCCACGTCTGTAATCAGCTCAGCAAGATGTTTTTCCGCGGCAGAAGTGCAGCCATGCGGTGGAAAATATGAGCCGATTATTATGAACGAGGAAAACTCTCTCGGTGAATAAAACGGTTTACAGATTATGGAAAATGTCTCCAGATCCGGACTACATGTTTTCCCAGCACTTTTATGTCTCTGCACCAACCTTCGTTTATATAAAAGCAGATTCCGCCTCCTCGCTTCTTCCCTGATAGCTCCGCGCTGCGATCCGCTCTGAACAGCTGGAAGTCCGGCAACAGCAGTGTGCGGTCCGGGATTTTTTCACTCAGCCATGTCTCGGTGAAGCAGAGAACCTCTGATCTGCGGAGGTCCGAGTTTTTACCGGTGAGAAGAAGTAGCTCGTCCATCTTGTTGCTTAGAGAGCGGACATTTGCCAGATGTATTGAAGGCAGTGGTGTACGAAGTCCTCTTTTGCGGAGCTTTACCAGGGCGCCAGCACGCTTTCCCCTCCGTTGCTTCCGGCGCAGTATCCCGTAGAGGTTATCCTGAGCTATCTCTGTAGTTATGCTGCTATAGGCTTAGGCTGCTGGAGGACATAATGACCACTTTCACCCTCTTCGCTACTTTCTCACGCTACTCTTCAATTTTGTATTATTTGCTGTTATCTCAGCTTTTAACTTTGTTCTCTCTCTTTTCTCTTCCTAGAAGCTACACCTGGCCTGACTCTGTGTCTACCTGTAACACCTTTCTGGAGAGGGGAATCCTCCAAGCTTCTGCTGGCAACAACTTAATGCTCACCCTCTACTGATGATCCACATGGTCGGTCGTGGCAGATGGCTGCTCACACTGAGCCTGGTTCTGCTGGAGGTTTCTTCCTGTTAAAAGGGAGTTTTTCCTCTCCACTGTCGCTACATGCATGCTCAGTATGAGGGATTGCTGCAAAGTCAACGCCAGTGACTGTCCACTGTCTCTACATGCTCATCCGGGAGGAGTGAATGCTGCAAGTCACTGACTGGATGCAATCTGCTGGGTTTCCTTAGATAGAAAAACTTTTTATCCAATTTGAATAAATAACAGAATCTGACTGCACTGTTCAAAGATTAAGATTAATTGGAATGTATGTACCTGACTTTTGTGAAGTGCCTCGAGACGACATGTGTTGTGAATTGGCGCTATATAAATAAACTGAATTCAATTGAAATTGAATAGTGTTACTTCATCATTGTGTGGTGCCTTAGACAATGCAGAAGGTAATTATTTATAGGAGGCTGGCTCCTGGTTTAATTTAGAGTGTGCTTTAAAGCACAATGCTACAAGCTTGGAGAGAAAATGGTGCTCTACACACAATTCAATTCAATTCAAAAATACTTTTATCACGACCAGAGACAGAGAACCCAAATTCAGCCAAACACAAAGCGATAAGTAAAAAGATTTATTCAGAAACTCAGGATCAGAGAGCAGAAGAACAGCAGTCAGCTTCCAGGAACCACTTCTCAGTCTGGTGATGAGGCACAGAATCCAGAGGAGGAAGAGATCCAGACAGTTAATGAGGAAGCGTCCAATAGACTGAAGTCAGATTGCCGACTGATCCAAATCCTCCGGGGAACCAGCTGACGCTGTGACAGGAACACAGAGAGCTGTGATTGTCCTCTTGACAATAAATCCAGGCAGACTAGAGAGCCAGGCGAACTCAGGCTGAATAAACTAGTGGCTAGGCTGAGACGTAAATCCAGGGACAGAAACAGGGTCGAATTCCAGGGCTAGAGGCTTCAGACAAGGGGCAGGCAGAGACATAAACCAGAGGCAGAAAACAGAGTCGAAATCCAAAATCCAATCCGTCAGACAAAGAGCAGACAAGAGGGAATAATCCGTAAGGCAAGGCAAGGTCATGGAACGAGATCAGTCAGGAAGGAACGTTGGATAACTGCTCACAAATGTTTTCGAAAATCTGGCACCGTCTGCCTGTCAGAGGGCTGTATATAACTGCAGCTCCACAGGTGTGTGGCATGACGGTGACTGCGCAGCAGCGCAGCAGCAGACAGGTGAAGCAGATGAGTTGATTGCATGAGTAAGAGCAGAGCAGGCAGACGGGCCAGAATCATAACAACTTTATTAATCCTAAAGGGAAATTAAACGTTGCTGTAACTCATTATGAAGGTTTCTTCAAAGAGCCGTTGTAGATGCTGATGGCTGTGGGCAGGAAGGATCTCCTGTAGCGGTCTGTCTTACAGCACATCTGAAGAAGCCCCTGACTGAAGACACTCTGTTGTTGTAGGACAGTCTCATGAAAAGGATGCTCAGGGTTCTCCATAATGTTCTTCATTTTATGAAGAATCCTTCTTTGCACAATGATCTCCAGAAGTTCCAGAGGAGTCCCCAGAACAGAGCGAGCCTTCTTTATCAGCTTGTTTAGCTTTTTTAAGTCCCTGACTCTGATGATGCTTCCCCAACAGATGATGGCAAAAGAGATCACACTCTCCACAACAGACTTATAGAAGATATGCAGCATCTTGCTGCAAACACCAAAGGACCTAAGCTTCGTCAAGAAATAGAGTCTGCTCTGTCCCTTCTCGTAGATGGTGTCAAAATAAGGTGAGATCATTCCATGTAATCCATGCAGCATTCATGAAGTACTTACAGATAAATCCATAAAAATTACAATAGATATATTTCTGTGTAATCCATGCAACAATTATTAAAAAATACAGTTGAAGCAGTGCAGAGTGAAACAGGCGTGTTGTCATATTCTGGAGCTGAGAGGACTGGAGAGGCCTGTGTGGAGATAAATATTAACTGTCTTATCTTTTGCAGAATTATAAACAAGTGTATCCAAAGAAATTATGTATGATGATTTTCCATTCTTTTACAAGTAATAAATGAAATGAGTAATCTTTGATTTTCAAGTTAGAACATAAATGATTGAAATATGATTGAGAACTGATAATGAATACAAAACAGTAAGGTTTAAATTTCTCAATCAACCATAAATGAAAGATATAATGTTGATTATTAGTGATGGATAAAAAGAATGAAGTGATGCTTTTATAACTGTGTCTTGAAGTAAATGTATAAAGCTGAGAATGGAATGTGTGATACTGTGTAAAGTTTAAGACTGAGCAGATTAGGGAGAGAAGTACAGGATGACTAAGAGTTACAAGAAGCCGGCTGTATGCTGACAGAGAACCTTTGACGGACATGGGAGGAAGGGAGGATGCGCCTGCAACAGGCTCCAAGTCCGAAAAAACAGGAACCAGTAGGTCACCATGACCATGACTAAAGTATTGTGCAATAACCAAGAAGTTGAGCTGAATAGATTGAGCAATAACTGGAAATCCTAACAAGGAGCTGACTGGTGAAAGCGTCAAGCACTATAAAAAACAAAGCTGAAGGGAGGAACGGGGTTGTTTCCTCGCAGAAGACCAGTGAACAAGATCGGACGGAGAAAAAGATGCTTAGATGGAAGAAGTACCAGAGACACAGCCCTGCTGATCGACTGCATTAAAAAGAGGATCAACCCGTGAGCCCTGAAGGACTGTTCCTCAAAATTAAGAATTTGATTTCATCTTCAGCCTTTTTATCCAGACAACAGAAGTGAACTTGATCGGTGAACAGCTAATTGCTCCAAGTCTCAGACTCCTGGAAGTCCTGAATCAACTTCAATTATGTCCCCGGGGTTTCCTTCAACTCTTCAGCCTCTGGAAGCCATTGTCCCCTGAGACATATGACAGCAAAGTTTCTGTTTAACCATCGAGGCCTGGAGCATCAGAGCCTGTCACTTAAAGGAGGAAAACTGAAGATCAAGTCGTAACGGCTTCACAGTTGCATCTCCACTCCAGTCTGTTGTCCAGGTGAACACCGAGGAATTTATACTCCTGCACCACCTCCACCTCTTCTCACATGATGGAAATAGTTTTTTACTTATTCCTGTTTCCCCTAGAATCTACAATCATCTCCTTTGTTTTAGTCACGTTCAAGATGAGATGATTGTTTCCACACCATGCCACAAAGTGGTCCACCACCTTCCTGTACTCAGCTTCTTGTCCATCTCTGATCCACCCCACAACTGCAGAATCATCCGAGTATTTCTGCAGATGACAGGAGTCTGTCTTGTACTGGAAGTCTGAGGTGTACAGAGTGAAAAGGAATGGTGAGAGTACAGTCCCCTGTGGTGCTCCTGTGCTGCTGACTACCTGGTTAGACACATAACCCTCCAGTCTCACAAACTGTGGTCTGTTTGTCAGATAGTCTTTGATCCAGGAGATTGTTGAGCCCTCCACCTGAGTCTGCTGGAGTTTCTGACAAAGCAAATCAGGTTGGATTGTGTTAAATGCACTAGAGAAATCAAAGAACATGATCCTCACAGTGCTGCTGGCTTTGTCCAGATGACAGTGGGTTTGTTGAAGCAGGTGTATGATGGCATCTTCAACTCCAACTCCACAGCAATAAGCAAACTGAAGGGGGTCCTGAGTTTATTGTTTGCTTATTCAGGTGGGCCAACAGGAGTCTCTCTAGGACCTTCATGATATGGGATGTCAGGGCAACAGGTCTATAGTCACTGAGGACTGATGGTTGAGTTTTCTTTGGTACTGGAAGAAGATAGGAGGTCTTCCACAACACCTTCTTCTGGGCCAGGCTAAGGTTGAAGAGGTGCTGCAGAATCCCACAGAGCTGCTCTGCACAGCACTTCAGGACTCTAGGGCTGAAATGATCTGGACCTGCAGCCTTATTCCGATTCAGTCTCTCCAGTTGCATCTTCACCTGACTTCTTGAGACACACAGCTGGAAGGGGGTGGCAAAGGAAGCATCAGCATCTTCTGATATGGTTGAAGGCAAACATGTAGAAGCAGAAGGATCTAGGGCTGAGGTGGAAGATAAAACATTTGAGGTGTTACTGGACAGCTGTAGGTCAAAGGAGGGTGGAATGTCTGTTTGGCTGTGAGCAGGAGAGGAGGATGCTGAGCTTGTTTCTGAACTGAACCAATTGAAGAATGTGTTCAGTTCATTGGCTCTGTCCAGACCTCCATTGGTCTGATCATCCTTATACTTGAAGCCTGTGATCTTTTTCATCCCTGACCACACATCTCTGATATTGTTTTGCCAGAGCTTGCTCTCCAGCTTCCTCTTGTACACCTCCTTGCTGTTTCTTATCTTGACTTTAAGTTGCTTCTGTATACTCCTCAATAATTCTCTGTCTCCCTCTCTGAAGGCTCTTTTTTTCTTGTTAAGCAGGTCCTTCAGGTCACTGGTGATCCAAGGTTTGTTATTGGGGAAGCATCTCACGGTTCTGGTGGGGATGATGTTATCCACACAGAAGTTTATATAGTCGGTTACACATTCAGTCATGGCATCGATGTCCTCTCCATGTGGCGTCCCAGTCTGTAGCCTCAAAGCAACCTTGCAGAGCTTCTTCAGCTTCCTGTGACCATTTTCTCACAGTCCTCTTTATTACAGGTCGTCTCTAAACAAGGGGCTTATATTTCGAGCAGAGAAAAACAAGATTGTGATCTGATTTGCCTAGAGGAGGTCTTGCTGTAGAGATGTATGAGTCCTTGACATTTGCATAAAACAAATCCAACGTTCTGTTTTCTCTGGTAGAGCAGCTGACAAACTGTTGAAACGTCGGAAGTGTAGCAGAGAGTGAAGCATGGTTAAAATCACCAGAAATTGCCACAAAAGCATTGGGGTTTGTGTCTGTAGCTTAGCAACAACTGAGCTGATGGCATCACATGCAGTGTAGGCAACAGCGGAAGGTGGAACATATACTGTTGCCAAAATAACATTGGTGAACTCTCTGGGTAAATAATATGGACGAAAACTTACTGCCAACAGTTCAAAATCTGGGCTGCAGAGACGACACTTCTCAGAACATGTGGTTAAAAAGCCCGGCAGAGAGACGCTGGAGTCGGGGATATGGTCCTGCAGCCATGTCTCAGTAAAACACATAATACTGCATTCCCAGTACTCTTGCTGGGTCCTTTGTAGGGCTTGGAGTTCATCCAACTTCTTTCCCAACGATCTCACATTGCCCATCATAATCGACGGAAAAGATGGTTTGAACTTCCTCCTCTCTCTCTCTCTTTGCTCCTGCTCTGTAGCCACGGTGTCTCCTTTTCAACTCATCAGGGATTTGGGGTTGTAGTTGAAGTATTATTTGAGCTTTTGAGATATTAATCAGCTGCTCCCGGTTGTAAGAAACAACCCCGTTGCCATGGCAATGCATCATAACAAATGTCCAAAAGTAGAAAAGTATTAGGAAAAATCCTCCAAGCTGCACAGCATCTGACACCGGAGAGGACAGTCGTCCAAAAAAAAATCAACTGTATCCAACACAAGAGGAAAAGTTCCCAAAAAAGAATAAATCAGAATCAAAAGTAACAGAGCTACTCCAACCTGCTGCCACCTTGAGCGGCGCAATTCTAGAATTTCGGAATTACACCTAGAGGACTCTTACGTAATCTGGAAAAATAGTCTACTGTTATAAGAAAAGACACTATGCTAAGCAAGAAGAACGTATTCCTTATCATTAATAGAAGAGAATAAGAATAATCCTAGGTTTCTTTTTAGTACAGTTGAGTCATAGCTCTGTTGAACCATCCATTCCCTTAGTTCTCAGCAGTCATGACTTTAATGGGATTCTTCCTAAATAAAATTGATTCTATTAAAAGCAAAGTCATCGGCATACTCCCGAAGATGATTACTTCATCCTCCTTAAGCGAGACAACATTGGAAGTAACTGTAGAACCTGATCTGTGTTTGGACTGTTTTGATCCAGTGTAGCTTCTTGAGTCATAAAAAATATTAGCTTCATCTTAACCTGCAACTTGTGTTTTAGACCCAATCCCAACCAAATTATTTAAGGAAGTGTTCCCTCTGATTACCAGCCCCATTTTAGATATGATTAATCTATCCTTAGTAAATGGATATGTACCACAAGCTTTTAAGGTAGCTGTACTTAAACCTTTACTTAAGAAACCTTCGCTTGATCGAGATGACTTAATAAATTACAGACCTATATCCAATCTTACGTTCTTATCTAAAATTCTTGAGAAAATTGTTCCTAATCAAGTGCGTGAGCATTTACACAGCAATGATCTGTTTGAAGAGTTTCAGTCAGGCTTCCGAGCTCATCATAGCACTGAAACAGCTCTGCTGAACGTCACTAATGATATTCTTATGGCCTCAGATAATGGACTTGTGTCTGTACTTGTCCTGTTAGATCTCAGTGCTGCATTTGATATAGTTGATCACAATATTCTCTTAGAAAGTGTTCCGAGGCTACCGCACCCTGCTGGCGGTCAGACGCCTCGGAGCTCCTCCGGTACTTGTTCCCCATGAAGCGATCACACACTCTATCTAAAGACTCTTAAAGGAATGACTCTCAACCAGTTTCTAACTTTTAGCTCTTTGTATTCTAAGTTAAGGCAGACGAATGAGTACAGAGATCAGCGCTGAGGCTCCCGTCTCGGACCGTCGCTGTCTGTTAGAGCATGACGAAGAGGCCCGATAGAAGGTCACATACAGTTTTATATCTGGCAATCCAATGCAATGGATGTGCTCTCCCTCAGTGATTATCAGTAGACTATGTGTCACCATTGTGATGTCTATCTGTTAGATTGTGTAGTAGCGGGTGTCCATACTTAATCTAAGTGTGCTGTAGCTTTCTAATCAAACCAGTAATATCAGTTGCCCCACTATCTACCCCAGTGCCCCAGCTTCAGGTCATTTATGACAATCCTTGGGTCATCTGTCCTTGTACTGTATGTCTATGAGCATTCTTATCCTATTGCAACAGAAGGGAAACATTAGAACTTATACTTTACTTCACTACTGCATAAAAGGGAAAAAAACAGCTATGAGCCTATTAATAAAGGTTATTCCTAACAAAAGGCTGGAACATGCTGTAGGGATCAGTTGAACAGCACTAGGCTGGTTAAAATCTTATTTGTCCTACAGATTCCAGTTTGTTCATGTAAATAATAAATCATCTTTAAACTCCAGGGTTAATTGTGGAGTACCACAGGGTTCAGTACTTGGGCCAATTCTCTTCACTAAATATATGCTTCCAATAGGTGGGATGCATGGGATAAATTTTCACTGTTATGCTGATGATACTCAGCTTTACTTATCCATAAATCCTGATGAGCCCAACCAGTTAGATAGACTACAAGCAGGTTTTGAAGACATAAAAACTTGGATGACTTTAAGTTTTCTGCTTCTAAATTCAGACAAGACAGAAGTTGTCGTCTTTGGACCGGAATTTTAAAAAAAGAAGCTGCTTAGTCAATCACTTAACCTGCATGGCATTAAATTGACCTCCGGTAATAAAGTAAAATCCTTGGTGTTAATTTTGACCAGGACATAAATAGAAATATCCTATCCAGGAGTGATGCTCGAAAACTAGTCCATGCATTTGTTACTTCAAGGCTGGACTATTGTAATTCCTTACTATCAGGATGTCCACAAAATGCAGTTAAAAGTCTTCAGCTGATTAGAAATGTTGCAGCAAGAGTTCTGATGAAAATTAAAAAGAGAGATCATATTTCTCCTATTTTAGCTTCCCTTCATTGGCTCCCTGTTAAATCCAGAATAGAATTTAAAATTCTCCTCACATATAAATCAAGATCAAGCTCCATCATACATCAGAGATCTGATTGTTCCATATATCCCTAACAGCACTTCTTTCTTAGACTGCAGGTTTACTGGTGGTTCCTAGAGTCTTTAGAAGTAGAATGGGAGGCAGATTCTTTAGTTATCAGGCTCCTCCCCTGTGGCTTAGGTTATCCTGAGCTATCTCTGTAGTTATGCTGCTATAGGCCTGGGCTGCAGGAGGACATAATGACCACTTTCACTCTCTCTGCTACATTCTCAGAATACTCTCCAATTTTGCATTATTTTCTGTTAATTCAGCTTTTAACTTTATGTTCTCTCTCTTTTCTCTTCCTAGAAGCTACACCTGGGCTGACTCTGTATCTACTTGTGACACCTTCCTGGAAGGGGGCATCGTCCAAGCTTCTGCTACCAACAACTTAATGCTCACCTTCTACCGATTAAACACTTGGCCCTGTCTTTCATTGTTTAACCCTATTTTTCTCTTAGACATAGCTACTGCCTGATGTTTTTACTGTGACTAACTGTACGTGCACTATTTCATACTCTAAAATACTCGAAAATTCTACTTTTCCTTCCCATAGAAAGTACATGAACTCATGAACTTTAAAAATATAGAGAGCATCTAATTTGTCCCACCACGGACACAAACACACCCGACCATTGATACACAGTCTTAAAGAATGCTTATCCCCCATGCAGCTTTGGGACTCGGACCTCGGTCTGCGGCACCTCATTCCAACTTACAGGCAAAAACTGAAAACCTCTAAGCCTGTGGTTAGGATTGTAAGGAATTGGACTGATATTCAAAGCAGATAATACAGATTGGCTTTGACCTCACAGATTGGAGAGGTTTTGAAGCTGCAACTACTGATCTAAAAAAAACTCACAGAAACTGAGACATCACACATCGGTTTTTCTGAGGACTTGTGTGTTGTAAGGGATTATGATTATTGATTATAAATATTTGTCCAAATTATAATAAAAAAATCGTAATTGACATTTATGCATTCTAACCAAAAATCATTTCTTACAAATAGAGATCAGAGATACTCTCTGGTGGTGTGATTATTGGGCTTACAGCACTTAATAATGACAATGTCATTATTAATTGATAATTATTAACCAAAACCACACAAAATTTCATTGTGTTATCGACCGTTTTACCGAATAGTGTGGATCACTAACCTTATTTTGACAGATATCACTCTTAAACGAAATAAACACAAAGGTTGGCTCTTTATTCAGGGGCAATGGTGACGACAGTGGTAGAGGTTCATCCTGTGACCAGTGGGTTGCCGGTTCGAACCCCCGCTGTGTCTGTCTGAGTCGTTGTGTCCTTGGGCAAGACACTTCAAGACACTCCTTGCCTGACGATGGTGGTCAGAGGGATCGGTGGCGCCTTTGTATGGCAGCCTCACTTCCGTCAGTCTGCCCCAGCTGTGGCAACAATGTAGCTCACCACAGTCAGTGTATGAATGTGTGTATGAATGGGTGAATGACTTAATTGTTGTGTAGAGCGCTTTGGAGTCTCTGGGGACTAGATAAAGTGCTATACAAGTTCAGGCCATTTACCATTATCTATGTGAAAATGTATTAAACCAACAGCCTCTCTTACATCCAATTATTTATGTTCAACAACTTTACATAATTAACGGCGCGGTGACCCATGTATAGAAGCTACAGTCCTCAAAGTCCTCAAAGCGAACTCAGTGGATCAAAACAAACACAAAGGGTAATAAAACTCCGAGGTGGTAACCAGTGGAAAAACACAAAGGGAACAACGGAGCAATGGAGATGAACACGAGGCTGAGGTCGTAGCCTCAGTCTGCTTTAAAATCTGCTTTAAAGTCCTCCAACGGTAAAACACAATAAATGCACCGGCATTCCACTTTGCTGTGCAGCCGTGCTTCAGAGTCCAACAGTAATAAACAGCAATAAGACGGTTCAGCATAACTTCATTAAAGCATCGCATGCAACATACAACTTAATACACATAGGGTTAAATGAATGGTGATTCTAAATCACCCTAACGATCCTACTTTATCCAGCCCAGGCATCTTCTACAATACCAATGAAAAGGAATGAAATTACTTTGTGTAGACTTCTTTGAGGCAGCAAGTAGACGAAAGGGGGGGCTTTTTTCGTCACGTGTCCATGACAAACTCAAGAACTGTCAACTTCTCCAAATTTGGCAAAGGGGAAAAATTATGGACCTACACACACGCCTTCTATTGGTAAAGTAAATCTTCTGGTCTTCTTATCCGAGCAAGATTTCTAGCTCTGTCAAGCTTCTTATGAGGTTGGCCAGTGATGAAGAATGGAGTGTGTTAGGAATATTTATGTGGACTGAATGATCAGTACAGGCCAGCTGTCAACTCAGAAGGAACGACGCAGAGGCTCTTAGTTTTCTCGCTGCAAGGGTAATCACACTGGTCTACAGTGGACTACAAAGTGTGATTCATCGCAGGGTTTATTATACAGAAGAGTGAACAGACATTCAAGGTTACACAAAAGGGAGTGTGAATGGAATTCAGGGATTCTCCGCTAGGGAGTAGATACAGAAGCAGGTGCATTTACAGACCAGAGTAACAATCTCAGTACAGACTGTTTCAGAACACAGAGTCACATCTGCAGATGTGACTTTAGAATAGACATGAAATATATATATATGAGTGATAATAATAAAGATCAATGTATTATTCATCAACCTAACATTCCCCCCTGTTTATCACGAATATAATCAAATAATAAAATCATAAAAAGAATGATCAAAATACCCCTTGTGTGAGTGAAAAACCTGTCGGGTGGAAAGATTTGTAGTTTACAATAATCATTGTGCAGGAAAATACTCACACGACCCCTTTCGCCAAGGCGGTCACCAAAAAGGGTAGAGGAATAAGCAATAGAAATCATAAACAGAAAATGTAAAATATAATGCACTATAATGTTTAAAAAATAAGTTGAATATAAGGTCACAAAACTTCCATATGTCATCACTTAAACAACCTCTTCTCAGATTTTCAACTGTAAGATCATTATTATGGAGAAGGAATGTAACAGAATTTATTTTATTTTATTTACACTTTGGTATTTGACACTGAGACACAGTCACCATAGTCATCATCATCATCATCATCATCATTGGCTTCTTTTTGGTTCAAAGAGGCATAGGCAACTGTAATGGATTGGTTTACTATCCCGATGATCATTATTTTACAACATGGTATGATACAAATTGAGAGGAGGCATAAAGTCAATACAAAGGCCACAATTCCTGCAAGAAATATTTTTCCACTCCATCCAGCCTCCTTAGCATCCAATCAAACATGAAAGTAATGGGTGTGAGACGATCTTTTAATCTCCTTCCAAGGAATGGGCTTCAAACGGTACACCTGTCCTTTCATTGTCAAACTTAAACACCTTCCATTTTTTTGCTGTCACAGGTGCAATTCCTTACAGGAAGCCATGATAAGTTGAGCGCAGGTCAGCAGTTTTCTTCCACACCTAGTTTCAGACGCTGGGCCCTATGGGTCACCAGCCCCTTTGTAACCGGTTTCCCCTGCTACCCCGTCGGTAGTTTAGCTCCTGTAAAGGCAAGACAGGTCTTTGCAGTGGCTCTTATGGATCCAGGACGGTCTCCTTGCAATCTTGAATGCTGTAGGCGTGGTCAGGAGAAACTGGAGTGAACCCTCCCAGCGTGGAGTGCTCCAATCTTTCCTCTGGAGCGTTTTGATCAGACCCTCGGCTCCAGCTGTTCAGGTTATTCTGTGGGATAGGAGCAGAGTTTACCGGCAGACTACTAGATTGCTGTATTTCTTTAGTTTGTGACATTTTATTCATCCATTCAGCCAAAGATGTTTCTCTTTGTGCTTTTTCAATGTCATTCATTTCTGATGGTAATGGAAAAGGTCTTCCATGCATTATTTCCCTGTGAATTGTGTTTAAAAAATGTATTGTATAGAATTGACGGTTCACCAAATGTTCCTTACCCTGCCTTGACACATGCGAAAAGCCGTGTGTCACAATAGTAGCTGTTTTGTATAAATTTTTTGGCAATATTGGTTTGTTATTTATCTTGTAGATGGCTTCTACTTGTACAGCACCTCTAGAAAGCCATGTTTTCATCTCTGTTGCTGTAGCACTTTGCTGTGAATCTTTTAACACCTCTGTATCTATAAATTGCAGATCAGACATGCTGAGTGTAAGAGGAAGTTTTGATGCAGTTTTTGCCGAAATGTCAGCAAAATTGTTCCCTCTTTTTTCCATGGTGTCATTATTTTAGTGAGCTTTGCATTTGCATAATGCTATTTGTGAAGGCAGCTGTATTACTGACAACAAGCGCTTCAGCAGGTTAAAATGCGTTAAGGCTGTTCTAGCTGATGTTTTAAATCCTCTATTTTTCCAAACCCTTGCATGATGGTGTACTGCACTGAAAACATATTGACTGTCAGTAAAGATTGTTAAAAGCCTTTCCTTCATGTAATTCGCATGCTCTTACTACTGCATATAATTCTGCTTCTACAATTGTTTTACATGAATGTGGTTCACAGTCTCCAGGTGTTTGAATCAATGTGCTGGGATTAAGAGGTCCACATCTTTGCAATGTTATATTTGGCTGCGACAACAGTGTTGAGGCCAACATAATGTGTCTAACGTGTTAGAAAAGGAAGTGAAGTTTGCAGAAGTACTAGTGACACTGAATGAGGAACTTTCAGTCGGAAATCCTGATGCTACTGGATCCAGTTTTTTTGAATAGAAAGCTAATGGTCTTTCTTTTGTTCCAAAAGGTTGTGTTAAGACAGCTTTCATATATCATTGGCATGCATCTACACATAGTGTAAATGGCTGATCATAGTTAGGCAGGGCAAGTGTTACAGTCGTCTTTAGTAACTGTTTTAAATTCACAAAAGCTTCTTCACCTTCAGGTGCTCGTACTCTTACTCGTCGTCTTCCGCTTATCCGGAACCGGGTCGTGGGGGCAGCAGACTCAGCAGAGACACCCAGACGTCCCTCTCCCCAGACACCTCTTCCAGGTCCTCCGGGGGGAGCCCAAGGCGTTCCCAGGCCAGCTGAGAGACATAGTCCCTCCAGCGTGTCCTGGGCCGTCCCCTGGGCCTCCTCCCGGTGGGACGTGCCTGGAACACCTCCGAGGAAGGCGTCCAGAAAGGCATCCGGTATAGATCCCGAGCACCTCAACTGGCTCCTCTCGATGTGGAGGAGCAGCGGCTCTACTCCGAGCCCCTCCAGAATGGCTGCCCTCCTCACCTTATCTCTTTAAGGTAGTTGCCCGGTCCACCCTACGGAGGAAGCTCCCCATTTTCAGCCGCTTGTATCCGGGATATCTCGTTCTTTTGCCTTCTCTCCTCCCCCCTTTTAGTTCTTTCGGTCATGACCCAAAGTTCATGGCCATAGGTGAGGGTAGGAACGTAGACCGACCGGTAAATCGAGAGCTTCGCTTTTCGGCTCAGCTCTCTCAATTCACCACAACGGACCGGCACAGCGTTGCCTCACATTACTGCGAGCCACACCGATCCCGTTCTGTCGATATCCGCTCCATTTCTTCCCTCACTCGGGAACAGACCTCCGAGATACTTGAACTCCTCCACTTGAGGCGGGAACTCCCCTCCAACCTGAAGAGGACAAGCCACCCTTTTCACCCTGATTTTATCCCTAAGTGCCATATCTTTCCCATATATCATTGATTGTAGGGGTTCAACAACGACTGCATAATCTGGCAACCACTCTTTAGTAAAAGTTACAAAACCTAGGAAAGACATCATCTGTTGCTTTTAGTTTTTGGTTTTGGTGCTTCCTTTCGATGTGTTTTTCTGCTATCTAGCAGCTTCCTGCCATGCTGAGACAAGACTGTCCTAAGTATACCCACTTCTGTTTTACAAAACTGGAGCTTACTTTTTGATGCTTTATGGCCTGTGTCATGTAGATTGTTTTAACACTATGATAGTGGCTTCTTCACAATGTTCTGAGGCTATCAAAATATCATCCACATACAGCAGGATCTGACTGTGCTTTGGTGGTTGGGCCAAGTGCTCATAGAAATATCTCAGTGCTTGTGTGTATACATGGGACTTCCCTGAAACCCTGTGGTAGGCATGTATATTGTGTATTCCTGTCCCCTATAATGTGAAAACCAAACAGATGTTGTGAGTCCTTGTGCAGAGGCATGTGGAAAAAGGCATTACTTAAATCAACCACTGAAAAGTTTTTTATCTGGGGTTAATGAGTGCAAACAGAGTGTGGTGGCTGGGAACATGTTCCACTATTTCATTTATAAGCCTTAAATCTTGCACCATTCTCCATTTCCCTGTATTTGCCTTTTGTACAAGGAAATATGGGTGTGTTACACGTGGCTTCAGGCGCTTTTCTCAAAAATGCCTGATTTTACATGTCTTGAATTACTGGTTTGGATTCCTTCTTCAGCCTCAGGTCTTAATGGATACTGGCAAACCAGTGGACGTTCTGTCTGACTTAAGCTTTACTTTGTAGGGTGGAAAAGTCTTTATATAAGGCCCTACATCTGTATGGGATGTTGACCATAGGTCAGAGATGTCTTCCAGGGTGGGGTTATGTATCATTATCTCCCTCTGGAGCTAGGTATTGTTCGTGTCACTCTGATTCATCTAAATGGTTTTGTTTGGCACCTTGACTCTCCATCCTAGAGTGAGCTTTAAGTTTCCTGTCCTCAAATCTTCCTTCCAGTCTGGAGAAGCTGTCTGGACATATGTTCCTCGCTGTGCTTGTTGTTACAAAATGACCTAAGTCTTTCCATTGTGCTTGTGCAGACTTTGTTAATGCTATGTGGGGAGTGAGGCTCTAAACATTTGTAATTGTTTTATTTTCTGATAATATTACAGATGCTGCGGACATTCCTGTAATGGGGTTCACATACAAATGTTGTATTGTGACTGATTGCTCTTCTTGTCTATGAAAGAGGTCATCATATTTTTTGTATTGGCCTGTGGAATGTTTGTATCTCATGGGAAAGTGTAAGCTCTTCCTCCCTCATTGACCCCTTTGGCCTTGAGAGGAGATTTGTTTTTCCCTGGTTTTCTTAACAGTTCTCCTGACAGTGGGAGTGGACCTAAAATCATAGGACCAGTAGTAGTGGGTGGTTCTGACAAGCCCTTGCTACTAAAATGTCGTCCTTAAACTACTGCTTTCATGCCTGTGCTTGTAGAAAACTATACTTATGTTTAATTTTGCATCAAAACCTTTCCCAGAAGATTAACTGGGCATTTTTGGCTAATGGGAATGGAGCCTGACATGTTAATCCTGTTTCTGGTTCCTGTATTGTGACAGGCAAAGTGAGGCTGTGAACCTCTGATGAGCCTGATGTGGAATGCACCTGCACTACAGGGTGAATACTTAGTTTGGGTGGGGCCTCCGTTAGTACTGTTCTGCAGGCCCCAGTGTCACACAAGCAGTTATATTGTCTCCCATTTATTATCACATGCCTGTATGGGAGGTCTGAAACAGGACTCAGAGCTATCAGCTCTAATGCTGCCTGTATATCCACCTTCTCTATCGTTATTTGAATCTGAGATGTGCAGTGCGATTAAGCCATCTTGCACGGCAAATGTGTCTGTTTTCCTGTTCTGCTGAGTTTTATGAGCATGTTGTGCATACTCCAAAACCTGTGTGACGTTTCCTGTATTTTGATGCACCCAATGTTTGTCTATGTAATTCGTAAAGCTCTGGTTTAGTTCTTATTTAAAAAATAAAAAACTCACTCACTGATAAACACAAAAATGAAGGGCATTATATCTTATAATCTTAGTTTTGTCTTAACCAGTTTTATAGATATGCCGTACAGTTTCAGTCAGCTTGTTATTCAGTTCAAGTAACTAAAGTTGTTTCCAATTAACTAAATTTTTCTCTATTTCAGTCCAGTAATTCTATTAAGGTCATTCATCTTTTGTATAAATTTGAGTCTAATTCGAATCATCTAAACCTGACTGAAAAAAGTTTAAACATCAACAAACAACGTTAAAATCCTTTGTTTTCACATAAAGAAATGACCTAATATATTATGATTCAGACTTGCTCTTGTAGTCTTTAATTATTGTGCACACATATACCCTAATTTTTACATATCATGAAACAGAACATTTGTTTACAAAAACAGACAGACCAAAATACAGACATTGGCCACATGAGAGTTTGATTACCCTGTTTGTAAAAAAGAATGGGAAAAACTGAAGACCTGTCTATGAGCTTTCAATACAGTAGAACCTTTGCTATCTTATATGATTTTTGGAAAAAATTCTGAAAACTTTATTAGAATATAAGTTTGGGCAATAATTATCAGAACATCAGATCTTTATTAGCGCTTTTAAGGTCCCTCAAAGATGCATAACATGAAATCAGTCATTCCATTTCACACACATTCACACACTCCTTACTTACTTTCTGTCAGAGTAATTTTATTTGCAAAGATTTGAAACATAATTTGACTTCTATTAATCTTAAAATGCACATCATTTCCTCATAAACCCCTTTCGTTTCCACTAGGTCTGTTTTGACAGCTTCAATTCTTTTTTATTCACCAAGAGTTAATAAGGTGGTCTTAGTGGGGTCCACCTTAAAGTGTTGTCTGTTGGGTGTTTTGTTATCATAGTCAGGTCAGTGAGGTTCATAAGTCAGTCAGAACCTGGTCATTTGGTCTGTGCACATAATTGCTTCATAGATCCAGCCTATGATTAGTCAGCAAAACTTCCACCTATAGGAGAAAAAATGTATTGTAATTGAATGAGCTGCGTTTCCTAGGAACACTGCAATCCCACTGTCTTCCTTCTGGATGAGCATCACTGTTGAAAAAACTGTCATCATTGTTTATTTCACATATTCAATCAGATCTTTATTTATACCAGGAGGTGAAGTTGTTAATAATGTTGCACTTGGAGAGGATCTCAGATTAACTAAACATAGTTAGAGCTTCAATACAGGTTAATTTTGTGTCTGCAGACTTTAGCCAATTTTTTCTTTTTGTATTCATAAAGAGCAAGATTCAAAATATTTTCAAAAGGAAGATTGTGGCAGAATGTAGATGAAACTGCATATTGTTAGACAAAATAACATTCAAGCGCACAATTACCATATAAAAGGCTCTACTTTTAGAGAATCACATAAAATTCTGGGGGCCGATTTTGGCCCGCGGACCTTGAGTTTGACACATGCAGGGTAGAGTTACAATCTTCATCTCTCAGCAGAGACAGGCTTCTGCTGTGTGCAGAAGTTTGCTTTCAGGCAGCTGCATGTCGTTTCACAGAGCTGAACTTTAACTTCTCTCAAAGAGGAGAAAATCAAGAATGCACACAACCTGAGCCAAATATGGAATTATTTCCCTGTATTTTTCATAAGGCCTCAGTATTATGGCTATGTTAAAGGCTGCTCTTGCTGTTTTTTAATTCATCTTTTTGTTTTAATCTGTTTGTAACTTTAAAATATCCTTTGTGTCTAGTTTTCCTAAGAATCCATGTTTATTGTTCCATTTATGACATATTCGTCCTGCACCCTTCACATAATTTTCCATAAATTTTACATCACCTTCTAAATATTTACACTTGCTTTGTTTTTTTCCCATTTTTAATTAGATTTGTTGAAAAGACTATGAATGTCCTGAGAAATTCACTGGCATGAGATTAAGGAGAGGACATTAACACGCCCTTCAACTGCGCACTAATCACGCAGCGGTGTTAATTTTCAGGGATGAAACCCATCCTTTGTCTCCCAAATCGCCAAGTACGTCTTTCTATTCAGGTAAAATAAAAACGCAGGACTAGTGGAGTCAACCTAGGACTCCTTTAATCACTTAGTCCTCCAATGTTACACAAAACAGTTCAGTTCATTTCATTCACACACCCACATTTATACGTTTTTAACCTTCTTAGTTAAACAATCATTCTTTTTTAGAGCTCTTTTATCCTTGTTATTTTACGTACGTCTTTGGTAGTCTTATTTTTTCCTCCGGATTACTTGCGGCTAATCCTTAACCTGTTTACTACCAGTTTCCTTGGTTGAGTCTTTTATCTGGTTTAATGGTTACTTACGGCTAATCCTTAACCTTTCTAATTTTTTAGTTGCTTGCAGCCAACTATAAACTTTTAAGGGCTACTTCTGGCTAACCCACAACCTTTCTCATTTTTTAGTTGCTTGCGGCCAACTATTAACCTTTTAGTTACCAGTTATCACTCTTGACTCTTCCTTTCACACATACAACATTAAACTGTCTTACCTCTGAGCTGACTTCAGTGACTCTGGACCCTAGAAGCCACCGGGCGTCAAGCGAAGCAGTAAATTACCGGCCTGATGCAAATTCACACACCGGGACTTTCAGCCACCAAGCCTAGGGAGGCCGTGCGGTAACGCTTCCCTCGGCGTCAGGCGGTCCTCGGGATCCCCAGTTCACTGTAAAACACAAAATATAATTAATAATTTGTTCTTTATCCGGCTCGAAGGACCAATTAAATGTTAGGAATATTTATGTGGACTGAATGATCAGTTCAGGCCAGCTGTCAACCCGTGGTTTTATGTTTTTTGGATACAATCCGGGTTAGCACCCGAACATCCCTTTCAGACAGCTTCCTCTTGCATCCACAGTTAATCCTGTTGGATGTGGTTTGTCCTTCTTGGTGGTATGCTGACATTACCCTGGATACCGTGGCTCTTGATACATCACAAAGACTTGCTGTCTTGGTCACAGATGCGCCAGCAAGACGTGCACCAACAATTTGTCCTCTTTTGAACTCTGGCATGTCACCCATTATGTTGTGTGCATTTCAATATTTTGAGCAAAACTGTGAGAGAGAGAGAAGAGAGAGAGAGAGAGAGAGAGAGAGAGAGAGAGAGAGAGAGAGAGAGAGAGAGAGAGAGAGAGAGAGAGAGAGAGAGAGGAGAGAGAGAGAGAGGAGAGAGAGAGAGAGAGAGAGAGAGAGAGAGAGGAGAGGAGAGAGAGAGAGAGAGAAGAGAGAGAGAGATGAGAGAGAGAGAGAGAAAGAGAGAGAGAGAGAGAGAGAGAGAAGAGAGATGAGAGAGAGAGAGAGAGGAGTAGAGAGAGAGAGAGAGGAGAAGAGAGAGAGAGAATGTGCTGTGCTGTGCTGTGGTACTTCAGACAGCGTTTGAATGGTCACCCCATTCAACCCGCCTGTGACTCACTGGCCTACACATGCACACACATACTAATGCCGCCACCATGCCTACCGTGCTGCCCACAATGCAGATGCACAACAGGGAAGGAAAGACAAAGTAATGTCTAGCTCCTAGGATATCATAGAAGACCACATACATCAGAGATATTTTTGGGCATTTTATGTTAAGTGGTATTCATTTATATATTTGTTCTTTCAGATCTTTGGGCCTGTGCTTTGTATATTCAGCTTTAAGAGCCAACAGGAAGCGATAGAGAGAGCAAACAACTCTCGGTATGGCCTGGTGTCTGCAGTGTTCACAACAAGTATGGAAAGAGCTCTGTCGGTCTCTGGAGCCATGGAGACTGGAACTGTCTGGTCAGCTTCTTTTCATCCTCGTATTACAATATATAATATTTACACAAGCTTCTAAATTCTTTTATATTAATTAAAACACTCTTTGAACAAAACAATCAAAAGGTTTTATTAAATTGGCTCTGTTGCAGCTGTTGTGTGAAATATGAAAAGATTAAAATAAAAAGATAACTGAGGCCTCCATCTCTCTCTCTGTCAAGGATAAACTGCTATAACGCCCTGCATGTTCAGACTCCATTTGGAGGTTACAAGATGTCAGGAAATGGAAGAGAGCTGTAAGAGACATCAGCTTTTGATCATATTTCATTAACTTTTCACCATGTTGACTGAACATTTTGTTTTTCTGCTCTGTCTGATTCCTCTAGTGGAGAATATGCCCTGGCAGAGTACTCTGAGGTAAAAACTTTGACCTTCAGGATGAATGAAATCATGTGAGGGGAGCTGGGAAAGTCCATCTCAGACATCTCCAGTCTACAGTCTCCTGTTGCCGTCATCTCTTATGATCACTATATCATCCCATCTAAAACAAATTAGAACACTAGAGAGGTTGCTTTGTATTCTTAGTCATCCAGAATGTGGCCATCAATAGAAATCTGATAATTTGTTCACCTTTTCAGTAAACGATTGTACAGAAGGATGGAGTTAATGGAAATATATCTCAAACGCATTACAATACCTTCATCTCCTTTAGCATTTTTCATATCTGTAAAATTGGTTTAATTTAATTAACATGTTTCAAACTTGGACGATGCCAAAAAAATGTTTTATTGTGAATCAAGGATTTTAAAACTGAAGATTGGATAAAGTATGTACAGGAAATGTTTTTGCAATGCTGAAAATGTTTGTTGTGAATTTCCTGAAAGCTTTCCAGAGTATTTTGCTGTTGTTTTGCACCAGAGCAAGATGCTGCAACCATCATGCTTTACCGCGGGCATGTTGTTGGTGATAAAAGTGAATTGCACCACACAATTTCTTTTAGGAACTGAAAGCTTAATTGCAACCATGGAAATTTGTTAAATTCCTTCTACCAATGCCAAATAACCTATTCTAGAATTGGCACTTGTTTGGTTTCGATTATTGTATTGGATAACTGAGGTTTAAAGAAACAAGATATTTAACTATTTATTCATTTAACAAATAGAAGCATTGGTATATGTGGGAAAAACCGTAGACAACACTGATTAACCAGTGAGGTAGATGCCATCCCACACCATCACACTACCTCCACAAAAAGCTTTTTGGCATTGGCAGAGAGGATTTGGCAACTTTTCATGGGTGCAACTAGCACAAATCCACTAATGCATTTTCTTTACAAATGTGGTACCATTTATTGCCAAGAAGCATTGTTATAAACGGGATGAAAATCCTAATTCCAAATTGTTCCTTACATTTAGTGCTAAGTTTAAATTTAAACTTATTGGAAGAATTTTGAATATTTTAGCTAAAATTTATTAACTTGTCAGATCGCTGTTTTAATTCCTAGTTCAATGACATAAAATGGAAACAGGACTCGAAGGGGAGCAGTGTGATTGTATTGACTGGTATATACCACAGTTTGTATTCCAGCATTGTACTTTGCTCAACATCCCTGGATGTTGGGAAACTGGAATTTTATGTATCTGTAACCAGCCTACAGACCAAAGCAGGTCAGCTAAACTTGACAAAATGGGGCATTTCTTTATATTGATTTTCTTCAACCAAACATACAACTGAGACAAAAAAAGTAGTTGCTAGAATTAGCTAGTAAAAAAGTAGAACTTAATACTGATTGATGAAGTTATACCTCATCCAGTCAATTCCTAGTTGGTGGGAACTGATTTTTCCAGAAAGCTGTCATTGCTATTTATATGGACTACTGACCAGGTTCCCGTAATGTAATGCATTTTAAAACACATAAAATAAGTTTCCTGCACTCCTTTTTATTTCCTTGTTACTAAAGAAACTAAAGAAAGTATAATAAAAATTGAAGCTTTTTTTCTTATTCATGCAAACTACTGTTGTTATTCCGTGGTGGTTTGGGTTTTGGTTTTCATTTGTGTTGGGTTCAGATCACTTCTTTCATCTTTTATTCATGACTCTCCATATCCATTTAATTTATGTGTCCCTTATTGTTGTTTAGGTCCTGTCATTTTAGTTTATTCCTTTGTGTTTAGATTCTTTGTCATAGTTTTTAGTAAGTTCCTGACCCACATCCAGAAAACACTCTGTAGACAGCATGAGTTTTAAAGGTGTATTTTTATTGGGAACACCAGGGAAGAGCTCCGGAGAAATCCAGCCGGGGAATATCCACTGAGAGAGAGGGGAAGGGAAATAGGTGAATGGTGAGCTGGTGGCAATGTGGAATGAGTTCAAATGAAGACTGTTCTTACTGTAGTCTTGAGGAGGTCCAGACTTCGGGAGGTAGATCGAGTCCAGTGAGGTCTGTCCATGGGAGATATTGCTTGCAGATGGTTGATGTTTGTTGGACGGCGGGCAGGTAGTAATCAGAGTAAGTAAGAGAAGACTTGCGGTGGCCGGTTGTGGGAGCTGACATCTGGGAGGTTAATAAACGCAAGAGTCTAAAACTTCACTGAGGTGAAGGAGGAAATGGGAAACCAGGAGGTTACCACTATGCTTGACCGTAAGGCGTCAAATCACCGGCAGTCATCTCCTCTTATGCCTCAGCACAGAAACTGATGATTAGCTGTAGGTGTGCAGGAGCTCAGCAAACCCTCCGTAATGATCTACAGCAACCAGTAGAGGGAGGAAGAGAGTACATAGACAGACCAGCACTGGATCTCTGACAGTCTTACTTATTTCTGATGTTCTGTTTGTGCATTTAGGTTATTCTCTTATTTTAGCCTTGTAGTTCCTTTGTGAGTCATGTATCAGCCTTGTAAATCTGCTAATTATTATTAAAGACAATATTTTTTAACTTTCATAATTCAATAATGCCTCCCATAAGTGCACCTTTGTTTCCCACGAATGCAGCATTATGTGTACAACTGCTTTTACCTCTGCCAATCTGGCCAAATGTTTTGGGATGCATTGTGGGTAGCGAGTGATGTCAGTTTCTGTTTAATCTATGGCCACTGATATATGAACAGAGGTAGATTGAGTAGCCAAACATTGTACTCAAGTAAGAGTAACAATACTTGAATATATTTTTACTCAAGTAAAAGCAAAAAGTAGTCATCCAAAAAATTACTGGGTTAGAAAGGTATTTGGTGAAAAGGCTACTCAAGTACTGAGTAACTGAGCATAACATCTGATTTAATTTGGGAAAAATTATCACACTGAAAACATATGTGCAAATGAATTTATTTTAATGAATTTAATGAGTAAAAATGAATAACATTACAAAACAATAAATTCAATCAGAAAAAGGAAACATTTCTAAATTTATGTTTTTGTAACGGCGACTGTGGCTCAGTAGGATGAGTAGTCATCTTGCAATCAGAAGGTTGTGGGTTCAATTCCAGCTTCCTCCTGCCATATGTCGATGTGAACTGGGCATGGCACTTAACCTCAAGTTGCCTACCAATCGGTGTATGAATGTGTGAGCGTTAGTGAGTGCGATTGGGTGAATGTGGCTCTAGTGTAAAGTGCTTTGAGTGGTCTGTATGACTGGAAAAGCGCTATATAAGTTCAGTCCTTTTACCATAACATAAGACTTATAAAGCCAACACATACAGTAGGTATGTATAGGTTTGTATATATGTTATAAAGTGAACACTACTTCCATACTTTTTATTTTGTTCACTTGACCTCCGAACGGCTCAGGAGATAGAAAATGACACTAGAGCAATTCAGCTTTTGTACATACCAGTAGTTTAGCTTTCTGTTAAAGTGTTTGTCTTTGGCACCTTTTTGGTATAAACATCATTGTTTTTCATGAGTGAAGTAACTCCACATTAGTAGAGTAGCCAGACATTGTACCCAATTCAAGCTCAATTCAAATTCAAAAATACTTTATTAATCCTAAAGGGAAATTAAATGTTGTTGTAGCTCATATTTTGAAGGTTTCTTCAAAGAGCAGTTGTAGATGCTGATGGTTGTGGGCAGGAAGGATCTCCTGTAGCAGTCTGTCTTACAGCAGACCTGAAGAAGCCTCTGACTGAAGACACTCTGTTGTTGTAGGACAGTCTCATGAAGAGGATGCTCAGGGTTCTCCATAATGTTCATTTTATGAAGAATCCTTCTTTGCACAATGATCTCCAGAGGTTCTAGAGGAGTCCCCAGAACAGAGCCAGCCTTCTTTATTAGCTTGTTGAGCTTTTTTAAGTCCCTGGCTCTGATGCTGCTATCCCAGCAGATGATGGCAGAAGAGATCACACTCTCCACATCAGACTTATAGAAGATCTGCAGCATCATGCTGCAAACACCAAAGGACCTAAGCTTCCTCAAGAAGTACAGTCTGCTCTGTCCCTTCTTGCATCTCCACTCCAGTCTGTTGTCCAGGTGAACACCGAGGTATTTATACCCCTCCACCACCTCCACTTCTTCTCCCATGATGGAAATAGTGTTGGACCTATTCTTGTTTCTCTTAAAATCTACAATCATCTCCTTTGTTTTAGTCACGCTTTACCGCGGGCATGTTGTTGTTGATAAAAGTGAAATGCACCACACAATTTCTTTTAGGATCTGAAAGCTTAATTGCAACCATGGAAATTTGTTAAATTTGTTAACTTTGTTTTAGTCACGTTCAAGATGAGATGATTGTTTCTACATCATACCAACAAAGCGGTCCA
Source organism: Crenichthys baileyi (assembly GCA_036173005.1). NCBI lineage: Eukaryota > Metazoa > Chordata > Actinopteri > Cyprinodontiformes > Goodeidae > Crenichthys > Crenichthys baileyi. The sequence goes on along the minus strand of JAHHUM010000112.1, from coordinate 89,384 downwards.
CTAGCTCCCTGTACTCAGCTTCTTGTCCATCTCTGATCCACCCCACAACTGCAGAATCATCCAAGTAGTTCTGCAGATGACAGTCTGTCTTGTACTGGAAGTCTGAGGTGTACAGAGTGAAACGGAATGGTGAGAGTACAGTCCACTGTGGTGCTCCTGTGCTGCTGACTACCTGGTTAGACACACAACCCTTCAGTCTCACACTGTGGTCTGTTTGTCAGGTAGTCTTTGATCCAGGAGATTGTTGAGGCCTCCAGCTGAGTCTTCTGGAGTTTCTGACAAAGCAAATCAGGTTGAATTATGTTAAATGTTCTGGAGAAATCAAAGAACATGATCCTCACGTTGCTTCTGGCTTTGTCCAGATGACAGTGGGTTTGTTGAAGCAGGTCTATGATGGCATCTTCAACTCCAACTCCCCCCGTGATAGGCAAACTGAAGGGGGTCCTGATAGTTTATTGTTTGCTTACTCAGGTGGGCCAACAGGAGTCTCTCTAGGACCTTCATGATATGGGATGTCAGGGCAACAGGTCTATAGTCATTTAGTCATTAAGGACTGATGGGTGAGTTTTCTTTGGTCCCGAAACAAGACAGGAGGTCCTCCACAACATTGGAACCTTCTTCTGGGCCAGGCTATGGTTGAAGAGGTGCTGTAGAATCCCACAGAGCTGCTCTGCACAGCCCTTCAGGACTCTAGAGCTGACACCATCTGGACCTGCAGCCTTGTTCCGGTTCAGTCTTTCCAGTTGTCTCTTCAACTGACTTCTTGAGACACACAGGTAGAAGGGGAAGGCAAAGAGAGCATCAGCATCTTCTGATTTGGTTGAAGCCAAACATGTAGAAGCAGAAGGTTCCATGGCTGACGTAGAAGAAAATACATTTGAGGTGTAACAGGAAAGCTGTGGGTCAAAGGAGGGTGGGGTATCTGTTTGGCTGTGAGCAGGCGAGGAGGATGCTGAGCTTGTTACTGACTGAACCTATTGAAGAATGTATTCAGTTCATTGGCTGTGTCCAGACATACATCAGTCTGTTCTTCCTTCTGCTTGAAGCCTGTGATCAGAGTGCGTTTGTGCACAAACGACCCCTCCTTTTATTTTGTAGAGCCAGTAGAATCAGATTAAACTGAACACATTGACTTCAGTCCCACCAATCACCAGCTATAGAAAGACGAAGACATATGACGCAGACTAAGTGAATGTTGCGGTCTTCCAATTAAGTCCGCTCATCCACAACCAGGAAGCAGGTGATGTGCTAAAACCGCTTGCAAAGCACACTGGGAAATTTAGTTACTCGATAAAACGAAACAAAGGATTATACATTTGGGAGAGAAAATTATGTTTTTCAATCGTGAGTGATAATTCTGGACTTCTTTTTCTGCTGGTTGAGTTTGCTGCTTTCTGAATGAACTGTCTGTAGTTGTGTTTGGTGTTCGTAGAGGTGGTGTATATCAGCTTTTAGCCAAGAGTCTGACGTTTTAGAGGACACCACAAATGTCCACAGTGTTAAACTAAGGGAACGTAGGGCAACAGAAAAAAAGAAAAGTTCAATTCCTCCCCCGGTACTGGGGGACGGGAACCACAGGTAAAGTTCAATGTAAACTGACACAGAAGGACCAGGATAAAAAACACACTGCTGGCCTTTGTTTCTGATTCTACTCTGCCTGGGTCCATACCTTCAACATAAACAACAAAAAATACACAGCAAACATAAATCAAATACAGATAAAAACAAAGGTCATAGATCAATACCAAAATAAAATATGTTGTTACGAAAGAATACAAAGGTCCATACATTTATGCAATGCATATACACTGCTCAAACAAATAAGGGGAACACTCAAGTAACACATCCTAGATCTGAATGAATGAAATATTCTCATTGAATACTTTATTTTGTACAAAGTTGAATGTGTTGACAACAAAATCACACAAAAATCATCAATAGAAATTAAATTTATTAACCAATGGAGGCCTGGATTTGGAGTCACACACAAAATTAAAGTAGAAAAACACACTACAGGCTGATCCAACTTTGATGTAATGTCCTTAAAACAAGTCAAAATGAGGCTCAGTATTGTGTGTGGCCTCCACGTGCCTGTATGACCTCCCTACAACACCTGGGCATGCTCCTGATGAGACGGCAGATGGTCTCCTGAGGGATCTTCTCCCAGACCTGGACTAAAGCATCTGCCAACTCCTGGAGAGTCTGTGGTGCAACGTAACGTTGGTGGATGGAGGGAGACATGATGTCCCAGATGTGCTCAATCGGATTCAGGTCTGGGGAACGCCAGTCCATAGCTTCAATGTCTTCATCTTGCAGGAACTGCTGACACACTCCAGCCACATGAGGTCTAGCATTGTCCTGCATTAGGAGGAACCCAGGGCAAACCGCACCAGCATATGGTCTCACAAGGGGTTGAGGATCTCATCTCGGTACAATGGCAGTCAGGCTACCTCTGGCGACCACATGGGGCCATGTGGCCCTCCAAAGAAATGTCACCCCAACCATTACTGACCCACTGCCAAAACCGGTCATGCTGAAGGATGTTGCAGGCAGCAGATCGTTTTCCACGGTGTCTCCAGACTCTGTCATGTCTGTCACATATGCTCAGTGTGAACCTGTTTCATCTGTGAAGAGCACAGGGCGCCAGTGGCGAATTTGCCAAAACTGGTGTTTTTTGGCAAAAGCCCAAGCGTCCTGCACGGTTTGGGGGTGTGAGCACAACCCCCATTTTTGGACGTCGGCCCCCATACCATCCTCATGGAGTCGGTTTCTAACCCTTTGTGAAGACACATGCACATTTGTGGCCTGCTGGAGGTCATTTAGCAGGGCTCTGGCAGTGCTCCTCCTGTTCCTCCTTGCACAAAGGGGAGGTAGCGGTTCCTGCTGCTGGGTTTTTTGCCCTCCTTTGGCCCTCTCCCCGTCTCCTGGTGTAAGGGATGTCTCCTGGTAGCCCCTCCAGGCTCTGGACACTACGCTGACAGACACAGCAAACCCTTTTTGCCCCAGCTCGCATTGATGTGCCATCCTGGATGAGCTGCACTACTGAGCCACTTGTGTGGGTTGTAGAGTCCGTCTCATGCTACCACGAGTGTGAAAACACCAACATTCAAAAGGACCAAAAAAATAGCCAGAAAGCATAGGTGATGAGAAGTGGTCTGTGGTCCCCACCTGCAGAACCACTCCTTTATTGAGTGTGTCTTGCTAATCGCCAAAGATTTCCCCCTGTTGTCTTTTCCATTTGAACAACAGCATGTGAAACTGATTGTCAATCAGCGTTGCTTCCTAAGTGGACAGTTTGATTTCACAGAAGTTTGATTTACTTGGAGATGTTGTGTTGTTTAAGTGTTCCCTTTATTGTTTTGAGCAGTGTATAAAAATTGTATATATAATCAGATATATAACAATATTATTTGTCAGAAATCTCAAACACTTGTTTTAGGTTTGCTGACCCATTTATCAATATGTTTTTCCATAATAACTGTCCACTATAACACTTAATAATTTAGCTTCTTTTACCTGCTAACCCTGACCGTTTCTCTATTAAAAGCTTCTCAGGATCAATGATCAATGATAATAAAAATATTGGTGAAGTAAATATCCATTTCTCTGAGTCAATCATCAGTTTTTTCAAACAAAGCAGTTTCAGTGGAATGACCAGGTCTATATTCATGTTGATAAAGTGTGTGTAGATCGTTTTCAGAAAAATAATTTTGTAGTTGCTCATACACCACTCTCCATTTATTTAATTATTACAGGTAAAAGACTAATTGGACGACAGTTTGGGCCTGAAAAAGCAGCGCTTATGTTCTTGGGCAGTGGCATTATTTAAGCTATTTTCCATGCTGGAAATTCACAATTTTCCAAACTTAAACAAAACACATGACAAATAGGAAGTGCAATTATGTTTGCTACAATTTTGAACAACTTTTTATGCAGATCGTCAACCCCTGCTGGTTTATCTTTACTTTCCAGCAATAGTTTTTACACTCACAGTATCTTTATGAAAGTCAGTATCTTTAACACAGTAGCCTACCGTTTATTAAGTTAAGAATCACTCAACAAATGAAATAGGATTTTATTTATTGCTCCACTGACCAGCAGGAGTTGTAAGCTCCTGTTGAAGAAAGGCTGTTTGTAACGCTGTAGGCGTGGTGTTATTTTGGGAATGAATAGCGGAACTAGTTGTTTTGAAGCCCTGCTTCTGCTGCGTATACGCATGTGTAGCAGCAGTGTGTCCGGGTTGGGGAGTTTGGATCTGAGATTTAGGAAGTGGGCTGTAAGTTTAGAGCCGGACAAAAAAGGTCCGGTTTACCGCCTGGCGCTGCGCAGCACTGCGGGTATAATGCTGTCGTGTCAGGATGAAAGCTGGACCTGTCAGCCATGAGGTAAGCTGGGTGTTTCTGACTGGTAGTCTGAGGAAATGTGGTGGTTTGGTACAGCAGCCATAAACGGGTACGCGCTGATTTTCAGCCGAGAGTTATACTGACGTTGAAGCACGAAGCTGGCTTGCAAGTTGACGTAGGTAAGGTTTAAATCGATTAAAAACAGATTTACAGTTTCCGGAATGCCCAGAAACTTTCAGTAGTTATTCACATTTGTACTCCAGTAATCAGACAAATTTGCAACTATCTTGGCTATAGGATGGTGTATTATTACTGCTTATAGAACTGGAAAAGTGTCGCAGTTAACTTGCGCATCAATACGGACGCAAAATCGCCTCAGGCAGAAGTTGTCCCCTGTAAATACATAGTTCACTAGGAACCTGTCCCATAATAAACCCATAATAACTGTATTGTGGAGTTAGTTATAAAAACATATGGGAGAAACAATTTGTGAGCCGTCTCTGAGCTGCAAGCTTTATCCTTTGTGTTTTTAATTTGTGCAGTCACGCCTGCAGCTGTACGGCTATACGCAATGTGTATGCCTTGCTAAATCTATTATAATTATTTGACTTTTTATTGATTTCTTACGAACATTATGAACGAAATAAAATAAGAAATGGTATTTTATGTCAAAGCGTCCTGTACGTACTGGGTGCGTCTGTAAGGGTGGGCGCACGTGCGTCCTAAACAAAAATTTAATTGGTTAGTTTACTTTTGTTTATCTGGCTGGTGACGCCTTTTATTCACAATGTACATACAATAGTAAACGTTCTGCTGACTATGCCAGTGTCCACTGCCTCAGCAGAGCGGACCTCCATGCCGTGGCGCCTTGAAACGTATCTACGCAACATGTTGTTGGACACCAGGCTCACTACTCTGGCCCTGTTGAATATATTATATATATATATATATATATATATATATATAATAATATATATATATATATATATATATATATATGCGCTCCTGTGACGTGTTTGTGTAGGTGCGTGATGCGACGTCGCGGTTTTTGTGTGGATCAGGTGTAAGGTTGGGTTGTGTGCGCCACGCGTAGGCCTATGATGTGCGTCAGGGTTGTAGTTATGTGGGTCAGGTGTGGTCATGGTTTTGTGTGTACCCTCCGATAAAATCCTGCATTCGCCCCTGAATCTGTATATATTATTTTATTATTTATTAAAAAACTATACAGGTTAGTATGTAATATTTTATTTTGTCATGTCCTTGTGGTGTAACTACACTTTCTGTCTCCACAGGCAGCAATACAAAAAACACAACTTACAAATGTGGTGTCTTAAGGATTTGTGTTGGAACTGGGATAGATAAATATGGAATGCGTCATCAGTAAGTAAGCACAAAAAGAGATAAATGTTTAGATTTTATTACCATTTTTATTATTACGAAACAATCACCAAAACTGTCAGCTTGCTTAAATCCAGGTGTTTTAAAAGAACAGACAATGGTACATAAAATTGTTCATAGTTTAACAGTATTTATAAATTGTATACATATAAAAAAAAGGTATAAATGCCCAACTTTGGAATCAAAAATGGATCCGACCAGTTTGAAGACTACGCTTTTTTGACAACATCTAACTATAAATGCATTTTTACTCCATATCTTGTTTTTTTTTGGCATCCCTGTCTCTGTCACTTTTTCTTTCTATCCCTTTCTTTCAATCACTGAAAACGACCTGTTTTAGTATACCAGAATGCACTGTGGTGTGATATTCAGGGACATTCCTAAGTTCCAGGATATTAAAGGGATAGTTCAGGTTTTAATTATTTTTAAATGGGGTTCAGTTGAGAGGTAATGGGCAGTAAATGTCGTACCCACGCTTACATAACTGTTTTAGTTACAGAACTTTTTTTTTGTTTTAGTTAGAACTGCTTTCTTACATTGTTCCTCCAGCGATATCGCAAACCGAGTGTGCACCTATAGACTAACATATTACTGCTATCGTTTTGTTTTAACATTGCTGAAATCCATTTTTGTGTTAAAGCTGCTATAACTTATAGTTAGCTGGAAATCATGTTTGTTTTCTAAAAATTAAAACATTAAGCCCCGGTGTACACAACAATGTTTCTTGGTATTCATGTACACCACAACGGCACGCGTTTTCCCTTAAAATGGCAGGATCTGAAAAACGGGTTCCAGAGTGTAACGTTTTGAAAACGTCCCCGTCAGTATGCATGAGCATGTTGTTGAGTTTCAAAGAACATACTGCCTACTAGTGGCGTGCCAGGGAAATTATACCGTTTTTACATTTTCTGTGGTGTGCATGGAGATTGTAACAGATGTGTTAACAGAAAAGGAAAAACAATCCTGTTTTTGATGGATCGATGTCATGGGCAGAGGACAGGAGAAAGATAACCAGCTGAATTTGGCTGCGCTGTTTGATAGTTAGGATCAATTGGAATGTATGTACCTGCTGGTCAATTGATTCGTTTGAAGTGCTTTGAGATGACATGTTTTGTGAATTGGCACTATATAAATAAACTGAATTGAATAGACTATACCTGGTTTCTGTCCTCACAAATGGAATCTTCCAACAAAAGCGCATCATTTTAGTAACCTTCCACAGGCAGTGTGAATAGTCCTCATCAAGCAAGAAGAGTGGCAGGATACAGTCTGAAAGCACATTCATTTTTTACAATCTTATGTTGAAAATAAATGAATATAATTGGAGGGAATATTTTTGCCAAAATTTACATGCTCTTCGATAAACGCCTAGAAGTAATACTTATGAAGTCAAACTTTGTAGTTAGAGTTGGCCATTAGGAGTGCATCTCTTTAGGTTATAGATTCACTTCTGCTACCATTTGATAATTACACGGAGGCTTGATCTGCAGCTACATTCAGTATTTAAAACAGGAACTGCAGTGAATGTTGTCCACCTCATGCAAGGGAATAAAAGGGACATTCTTAACGTCCCAAATTATTTGGAGACATCTGACGCATGAAGGTATACCCACAGCTTTATTTACAGCAGGTAAAGCTGGGGGCCCACTACACAACTTTCAGTTTTGAAAAGACTGGAGTTCCTATAACAGGTTTCAGGATGACTGAAACATTGTGGATCATGCGCTTAACAACTCCCCCTGAGGCATCACTGGCTACATGATTTGTCAAACCAAGTAACGGCAGGTGAACGCATCAAACTCTAAAGGTGAAGGCGACAGTTTAATATGTAAACAAACATGGCAGCCCCTTGTGTGCAACTAGTGCAGACCAGGAATTGTGGGTTAAACCTTCAGGATTCAGTGAAGAGGCAGGAGAGAAGAGGGATAGTGCTTGTAAATGTTAGAGAAAAATCGGTTTGAAGTCTGCCCACAGAACATAAAATTAGAGGAACTGAAATTTACTGTGCAACGTGGCATATGAACGGAAGGCTATATGCATGCTACACTGATGTGGAGATGAACAGAAGCAGGCCTGGGTAAATAAGAAGTGGAAAAAGGACCAACTGCTGTAGGGATGCAAAGAAATGTGGCTTTGTTTAAAACAAAAGCTGGAAACATAACCTGCTCCAGTAAATGAACTGGACAGTTGATGTAATATGAAGCCATTCTTCAAATAAACATTTACAGATAATTTCTTATGTGCGATCATGGTAAAAAAAAACAACTATACCTTTCTGTCCTAGGATGTTTTGAGTCTAGACATAATACAACTGATCAAATTATACCAGCTTCTAAAATGATTTCAATCTAAGTCTACAAAGGCACACAAGAAATCACACACTACCAATATTTATTAAAGAAAAATGTAGCCAGTAAATAAAGTAAACCCTGTAATGAAGGACTTTGTAGAACCTTTAGCAATAAGCTGAAGCAGTTGATTGGCTTTAAAAGTCTTTCACATCCTGAATGTGTGGGATGAATCGGCTTGTTGCTCTTTTCGAAACTGAGCACCATTCCTTCAGTTCGTTGTGATATGCTGGTGTGCATTTTTACACAGCTCTCATAAGATCCCACCTAACTTTTCAGGTTGCAATGTGGTCTATGGACTATTGCAACACCCTATTTCTTTTGGTTTTCAGTTATTTTATTTGTTGATTAACTGCTGTTTAGAACACTGTCTTTCTGCTAAGAATAATCTATCTTACAGGTGGCAATTGGTGCTGCTGAATTATTAGACGATTACCAAACACCTTTAACCTATTATTATAAAGTTAGAACATTATTAATAATTCCAAAACTGGGTTTTTTAAATTGTTTGTTCTTTCTATTTTTATATGTTAATGAAAACGGTTTTACAGATCAAAACCTTAGTTTGAGTGTGGCCATTTGAATTCTGGACCAGAGACTAGTACTACAAAGCAAAGTACCACAAAAGGCTTGTAGATGTAACTGCAGTGAAAGGTGTGGCTGAATACAAATACACACCCATGCTTATAACCATATATCCTTTTCCGTCCACTTTACAATTATGCATTACAAGGGGTGAGGGATGTTTGGGTTTCCCTACGGAATAGTTACCCCCATGACCTGGTCTTGGATAAGTGGGAGATGAACAGACTGTTTAATTGTAGTCTTTCATTTGGTTTAACATTAATGATGCACCAATATGAAAATTCAAGCCGATACTGATATCCGATATTAATATCGCTGTTATGGCCTATAACCGATAATTGACGTTACTATATGCTGTATATCTCACTACCCTTTTGACACCATGAAAAACAACCACACTGTTGACATTGCTTCTCTGCTTCAGTTAAACACCCTACTGTCCTGCACTGCTTCACTGTCACGCCTAAACAAATACTACATGGCCAACCGCCACCCCTACCTCTCCTGAAACACATACACAAACAGCAACAAGATGTTAATAAATATTAGTGTTTTATATCAGCCCAGTTTATTTATCAGACCAATACCGATATTTTAAAAATGACTAAAATCAGCCAGTTCGGTTCAGTTGTTCCTCATTAATGCTGCTTTCTTTGTGCAGGTTGTCGATTACATCTATTTGAAGGCGCTGTGCTCTGACTGTGGTTAACTTCACCACTGAGTTCAGTAGGAATGTCCTACTGGTCTGTTGGCGTTTCCAAAGAAACTGGAGAGCCTCCCAGCAACATGGAGCAAGAAAACAGTGAGTCATTTTCCATTATTTTATTATTTTCTTTAAATTTAAAATTACACTTGGTATGAAAAGCCTTAGACTTGGCTTTAGTACTGCAGTGCAAGATTCATCAGGTACCTCCAGAAAAAAAGCAACTGCAAAAATGAAATGTGTCTGTGTATCGACGGACAGCAAAGCTGCTTACATTTAGTAAAAAGAGAAGTGAAACCATCAGAGTGAGAATCCTAAACTGTTGCTATGCGCCTTTTTCATGGCCTAAACTGTGCTCACTGAGCACTTAGAGAGCTTTCTGGTTTTAACCCTCAGTGAGAAAGATCAGAACTCAGGCAGGCTGTCTGCATTATTTGCAAACAAGTGACAGCTGTCTATTTATTATAATTTGCATTCATAGTAATTTTATTTTTTACAATGTGTTCATCCTAACCTTAGTGCACCAAATCAGGAGTTACTTTGTCCTTCCTCAGTATTGGTTTCTTCAGAGATGCTCACTAAAGGCCATTTGTTCTCTGTCCCTGGGCTGCAAGGACATAATGGCATCATTCTGTACCCATAGCACTGGTTTGGGAGTGCTTGCAGCTTGAGCACGACACATCTTCTGGTCAGAACTGTGTTTCTGTGTGGTGTCCAACAAATATAGTGTGATTGGTCGGATATTTAAAATGGACCTACTTGGACTTCTGCACTTGAGTTCTTGTAAAGTATGAATTGCCCTGGCCAGAAAAGACTTATTCTTGCTCTTGCCACCTTGAGTAAAAGAACAAGTTTCTCGGTTCTCTTCTCTCTGCCGACGTCCACCTTTGACAGGTGTAGTCTTAGAGAAGGAAGCTGTATGTCTATATAAGCCCTTTACCGGATATCCTCTGATACAGCATCTAAACTCTATTTTATCTGCAAATAGGTTGCAGGATAACAGCTTGATTGATGGTAACAATGTTAACCTGGGGCAGATTCCAAGTACTATCAATGACTGTCCAAAGGTTGAAAGTCTTTCATTATGGCTATTGAACATAGCTGCTGGGATTGGAAACTCTCTTGACCTAGTCTGTGAAAGGAACAGCTTCAGTGTGTGTCCTAAAAATCACTGCTTTGTCAACTAAAACAACACAAAGAACATGACCTGGGAGGTTGTTGTGAGTAAGTTGTGTTGTGTACTGGTTTCAGGTGATGGACTGGATACATTTTGTTCACCATAACCTTTGTATTTAGTTGCTGTTGTGCACAAAGTAAATCTTCCAGGGGCGGAGTCCATACACACACAGAGAGGAAGCAAACCGAAATTAAAACCACCTGTCTCTTGTTCCATTTAATTCAGTTTATTTATATAAGTGTGCATTTAAATAAATCAGAAAATTATTAAAAACAGATTTCAGCACAAAAACAAATGTATTAGATGAATTTGTTATAGACACAGCATGATATATTTCAAGTATTTATTTCTGACAATTTTTATCATGATTGTGGCTTACAGCTAGCATAAACCAAAAATAAAGTTTCTCAGAAAACCTGAATATGAGATTTGACCAAAATTTAGGGCTGATGTTTCAGTCCCATTTGTCATTTGATTCATATGTGAAATGTGTTGTTCATTCTTGGTTTTAATCATTAAGGAAATATTGGTAAACTGAGTCTTATTAGGACTGGATGGTGGTGTTATTAGCACCGTTGCATGGCAACAAGAAGGTCCTTAATTCAAATTCTGGCCTGGGGTATGTCTGCATTATCACCCAAATACTTAACAAAATAAAAGGGCTGTATCATGTTATTTTCAGATTGCTAATTTATAAAAATAGTTATCCTTATTCTAAGGTAATGCCCAGTTGATAGCATCAATCAGTGACTTTTGTCGAGCAAATGAAAACCTCTCTTCTGGCAAAGCAAAGTGGTACAAATCAGTTGTGAGAGGAAGTGACTAGTTTGTGAAACAGACAAACAATAACTCTCTAGCAGAATTTGGCTCACTGGCTCACAGAACATGAAGAATCTTGCTTACAAAATATACAAGGAGAGAAGCTTTTTTATTACTTGATACAAGTTTCTTGTGGTCTTTTGTGTATGAATAATGCATGGAATAATACACAGAGTTGATCTATTATAGTAACTTGGGAATTAATTGGAGAAGTTGCCATTGAACAGGATTATGTTTCTCCCAAATTAATTTGTTATTGTTCAATCTTCAGAATTATTAAACTAAATTATTACAGAGTACTGAGGGTATTATAATAAAATTACATGAAGAAATAAAAGCCAACATACATAGCACCTTAAAATTAATTAGAAGTTAAAATAAATAAAAAAATGAAAATTAATAAAAACTGAACTCAGGATTGCAAATTTCATACCAAATGATATTATTAATAAAATGGATCTTAATGTAATATATCAGAGTAAATGTCACGGGCTCTTGTGATACATAATGCGTCAGAATAGGTGCTCCGTTGAAGTGGTGGTTTTGTTGTTAAAAACACGACAGTCTTTAAATTTTACCGGAATAGGTCTCCATACGCCATTGAATTTCTGTAAATTGTCAGATATTTTAAAATGAAGGATTTATATCTCTCTCAGCCAGGTTTCAAACCTAGGTGGTAAGTCAGATTTCCACATTTTTAAAAATGCAGTCGTGTTTTTTGCATGATGACAATACAAGAATGTCACTGCAAATTCCGTTCAATCATGTCTTTGGTTATACCCATATGGTTTGTAATAATATGTATTTGAGGGAGTCCTTAATTAGATAGAGTTTATATACAATGAAATTTCAATCCTAGGGTTATCTTTTATGATACAGTTGCTAATACTTTTACACAATGATGTCATATGCTCTGTTGAGCTATCCATTTCCGTTGGCCTCTCAGTCATGTACATGATTTTATGGGATTCTTCCAAAATAAAAAAATTGACTTTCTATTAGAAGACAAATCTTTTGTGACACACTCCCAGAGTATGATTACTTCATCTTCTCAACAATGAGACAAACATTGAAAATAAAATACTGTGCGATACCTGATCTGTGTTTGGGCTGTGTTTTGATCCTGTGGGAGTCTTCATGAGTTATCATGATTATATTAGCTTCATCTTAAAACTCTTCATATGTGTTCTCTTTTGTGATGTTAGACCCAATTTCCCAAGAAAATTATATTTTAAGGAAGTTTTTTCCCTGCTGATTTACCAGCCCCATCATTTTAGATATGATTTAATTTATCTTTAGTAATATGGGTATGTACCACAAGCTTTTCTAAAGGTAGTTTAATTGAAACCTTTTTGCGTATAGAAACCACATTTCGCTTGATCGAGATTGACTTAAAATAAATTACAGACCATATTTCCAATTCTTACATCTTATCTAAAAATATTCTTGAGAAAAATAGTGTGCTAATCACAATGTGTGAGCATTTACACAGCATATTGACCTGGTTTTGAAGAGGGTGGTTCAGTCAGGTTTCAGAGGGGGGGGGGGATTCATCATGAGACTGAAAGACAGCTCTGTATTTGAAGTCCCACTAAGATATTTTTATTTGCTCTCAGATAATGGGACTTGTGTCTTGTACTGGTTATTTGTTTAGTGTCTCAGGGGCTTGCTATTTTGGATACAGTCGATCATTTAATTATTCTCTTAGCAATAGCTGGGTTTAAATTCATTTATTTCGGTCTGACAGATTACAGTTTTTTGTCATATAAATAATAAATTCTCCTTTAAACTCCAGGATGTTTATATGTGGAGTACCACAGGGTCTTTCAGTACTTGGGCCAATTTTTCTTTACTTTTATATATATGGCTTCCAATAGGTAAAAAATTATGAGGCAGCATAGAATAAATTTTCACTGTTACGCTGATGACACTCAGCTTTTACTTATCCATAAAATCCTGATGAGCCCAACCAGGTTAGATTTAGACCTACAAGCATGTCTTGAAGGCATAAAATAAACTTGGAGTGACTTTTTAATTTTCTGCTTCTAAAATTCAGACAAGACAGAAAGTTGTCTTCTTTGGACCGGAGTCTTTAAAAAAAGAAACTGCTTAGTCAATCACTTAACCTGGATGGTCATTAAATTGACTGCGGTAATAAAGTAAAAAACCTTGGTGTTATTTTCTGATCCTAGGGACATGTCATTTTAAATCCCAATATTAAACAGGTTTCTATGATTTCCTTCTTTCATCTCCGGGAACATTGCCAAAATTAGAAATATCCTGTCCAGGATTGATGCTGAAAAACTTATGTCATGCATTTGTTACTCAAGGCGTCGGACTATTGTAATACTTACTATCAGGATGTCCACAAAAAGCAGTTAAAAGCCTTCAGCTGATTCAAAATGAGCTAGCAAGAGTTCTGATGAAAATTAAAATAGAGAGATCATATGTTCCCCTACTTTTAGCTTCCTCTTCATTGGGGCCTATGTGTTAAATCCAGAATAGAAATTTAAAATTCTCCTCCTCACATATAAAGCCCTTATAGATTTAGCTTCCATCATTACATCAGAGATCTGATGTGTTCCATATGTTCCTAACAGAGCACTTCGTCTCTCAGACTGCAGGTTTACTGGTGGGTTCCTAGTAGTCTCTAGAAGTAGAATGGGAGGCAGATCCTTTAATTATCAGGCTCCTCTCCTGTGGAACCAGCTCCAGGTTTTTAGCTCCTGTGGTAGTGCAAGACAACCCTGTCTGACTTTTAAGGCTAGGCTTAAAAAACTTTATCCTTTTGATAAAAATTTATAGTAGAGTGGCCTTAGCGTTATCTCTGATGCTACTCTTGTAGTTCATGTTGCTATAGGATATTTAGGGCTGCTGGAGGCACATAATTGACCATTTCCCCCTTCTTCGCTATCATTCTTACACTACCTCTTAATTTTGTATTATTTTGGTCTGTTATTTCAGCTTTTAAATTTTGTCTTTTCTGTGTCGATATTTTCTGCATTCCTTAGAAAGCTACCACCTGCCTGCTCTGTGTGTCCTTACTCTGTAACACCTTTCTGGATGTAGGATGGGGTTATGCGTCCCGAGCTTCTGCTTGGCAACTAGGCTTACTGCTCACCCTCCTTATCCGATGATTCGCACAGGGCCCTGTTCTTTTCCACGTGTTTTTAACCCTTGTCCTTTCTCTCCTAGGACATAGATATCGGGAGCGTGTAGGCCTTTTTACTGTATACTAACGTCTATGGTGCTCTCTTAGGACTCATAACCTTGTAAAACGGGCTCAGAGTTTATCTTGTTTCTTTCTTTTCTAGTGTGAAAAAAAGACTAAAATGGAGCTATACATCCATGTAACATTTACCTTTGTATCGTCTTATCCCTAGTTACCATAGGGTTTACTCCTGCATCAGTGTCTTCTTGGTTCCGCTCTTGCTGTGAATGTCTGCTGCTATTTGCTTCTATCTAACCCAAGTCGGTCGGTTGGCAGAGGGTTCTCGTCTCACACTGAGCCTGGTTTTTTCTGCTCGAGGTTGTCTTTCCTGGTTAAAAGGAGTTTTTACTCTCCACTGTCGCTTACATGCTATGATCAGTAGGATGGGTGATTGCTGCAAAAGTCAACGCCAGGGATTGTCCACTGTCTCTTGTACATGTCATGTGACCGGGAGGAGTGAATGCTGTGCCAAGTCCTGACTGGATTGCAATCTTTTCTGCGGTCACTTCTTTAGATTAGACAACTTTTATCCAATTTGAATAAATAATACATGAATCTGACTTGCACTGTTCAAATGATTCGGATTTAATTGTTAAGGCATGTACCTGACTTTTGTGAATGCCTTGAGATCGACATGTGGTGTGTGAATTCGGCCGCTATCATGAATAAACCTGAAATTTGAATTTGGCAATGTGAATTTGAGATTGAAGAGCGAGACTGCTCTGATGGTCTTATAATATAGGGTTTCACTGAAGATCAGAGGATAAAGATTTTTAAGTGGAGACAGAAAACCTTGTGGCTCTCGTTTTTTCATAGGATGTCCCACTCGCTTTTACATTTCCAACTAACCATGTAATCCCCCTTACTTCTTAATATTTGTTTATCGACAAAAAAATTATGGACCTTATTATGACCAATTGTTTTACCGAATAGTGGACACAAGTGAAAGCTCTCAGACAAAAGCATTATAAGGCTGTGACCAAAACGTTGTTACAAAACCCCATCCTTCCTCCAATCCCACTTTCCCAAACAAAGTACGAAAACAACCCAGGTGTTTGTAGACCTGCTGTTAAGTGAGCGGAAGTCCAGTAAGCTGACGCCTCGACACCTGACGCTCGTGGAATAAACGCTTAATAAGCAACCAAATACATTCACGCTCTACCCCTCCGAAATGAATTTCGTCGTAGGAATGAAAAAATAGCACCCACCCTTGAATAATTAGTAGTATAAGGCAGGTTAATTGGAACAACTATAACAAGTCAAGGAGAAAAGGGTATTGCCAATGGTTACCGCCACCCACAGTCTCTCCCGGGACATCTTTATGTGGCAAGATTGTGTGCCCCCCAAAAATACTTCGCCTCTCTTGGTGTGTTTACCGTTTGAGGTAACTCTTTTTTCATCAGGTGTGCTCTCAATCATAGCTATGTTGGGTTATAATAAAAATCCTGTGCGAAGGCATCAGACTAAAACTTTTCGTGGTTGTCTCAAAAAGTTAAATGGGTCTTCATAAATGTTTTCAGCCGGAAAATCCGGGGAAAGAGCATGGATTTGCGATTTATAGCGTTGGTATCTGTCAAGGGATGATTTTGTTGTGCTGCAATGGTCTCATAAATTGAGGTATCTTTGTCTACGTTGTAGTTTGTGGTATACTGGGTCTTTGTTAGCACACGGGGTTGGAGGCGGTGTAGGGACTGTCTAGTCAGGCTTGCTCCCCAGCCTTATGTGCCTTCTACAACCGGTTCACTCAATGTGCTTCAGAAAATGTTCTTTCCCCAACAGATTTTCAATAAAGTTGGCCACAAACTCAACGGGGCGGTTAGACTCAGCATATTCAGGTAAACCTATGATCTTTATGTTTTGGCGTCTGAGGCGTGCCTCTAGGTACACCACTTCATCTTGTAGAATCTTGTTAGCATCCCTCAGATTTGGCATGCTTCGTGGTTCGGAGTGGGGCTAAGCTGTTTTTTGTGGATGGTCATGGGCCCAATACCTTTCACTGCACTCGAGTCGAGGGGGTGGGGGGGCGGGGTGGGGGAAAAAAAAAAAAAAAAAAAACGTGTGTTCTGCCAGTGTAGATTGGATAGCCTGCAAAGATTCTTCCAGCGAGTTGAATCTCTTGTCTATTTGTTTCCTCATTCCATTTATAGCGGAGAGAATAGCTGCACGTTGTAGTGAGAGATTAGCCGTTAGCTCAGCAAGCCACTCTCTCTCTTGTTTCTTTGGTGCCATCATTGAACTTGTACCATGCAAGTGATTTGGGGCACAATTGTGAGTGCGCTCAGATGAATGATTTTAAAGATGCCCAGACCAACCAAAAAGAGGATTCGTAAGAGAAATTGTCACTGCAGCTGAACCTCTCCTTCAAGTTCTTTATGATCTTTACGATCCAGAAACTGGTCTTTCAGATGTACAGTGTTATTCTTTGTAGCAGTTTCCTGCATGTTAGGTCATTCTTACGCAAAGTGATGGCTGTAAGCTTTTCTTTGGAGGTAACCATTGCTAATAGAAAGGACAATGACACCTACATTTTCTGCTCTACATAACATTTAGTTATAGTCATTTTATGCATTTACATTTACCAATTATACAGTACTGGGAAAATATCTGACAAACTGATTAAAACTGAAACATTAGTTGACCTGAATGCTTTCCACTCGAGGATTCTGTGATACAGCCATACAAAGGTTGGTGAGGGGGTGGGAGTAAAGTTAGTGCAGCAATGTCATGTCGTCAATCAGACACTCCCACAGATCTAATATCAGTGGTGGGTGTGATCAGAAGAGTTTAGTCATCTGTTTATGTGGCAGAAATGAGACCATGAGCCCCATTAGAGCTTCTGCACAGACCAAGGTCTGCATGTTATTTACTTATTGGATGGAAGCAGCTTTATGTTTGCATAATCAGATGGAAGTTAAAAGATAAATTGAACGATGGGGGGGACATCTGATTCTTTCACCTCGAGGTCTCTTTCAGCTTTCCCAAAAGAGTGAGAGGACCATGATCGCTGAATGGCCGAAGCGTGCTTGTCTAATAGTGAGTCAAATGAGTTTCACTCTCCAGGGCGCGTCTCAAATAGCATCAGCACAGCAGTCTGACTCTACATCTTTCCTCATTATTCATTTAACTGCAGTGGCTTTTAAACTTGATCCACCTGCTCAAACAGAGCTGATAGAATGGGTAGTTTAAGGACTTGAATGCATAGAAACTCATTTGTGCAATATCCATTTTAACTAGAAAAATTTGCATTTCCTGCGAAAATGCAGTGTGAATGCTGTAAGCTGAATTTTTTAGCTGAAAGCTGGCAGAAACAAGCTGAAATTGACTGCAGAAAATCTGCTGAAATGTAATGAATTAGAAGAAAACAGAAATGCTAAACTCCTGTTGAAAGCTGGCAGAAAGTGGCTAATGTTGACAGCAGAATATCAGCTGAAATCTGATAAATTAGTAGAAATAGCAGAACACATTAGCAAAGAAACTGTCTCTGATCTGTTTAATTAGGAAGGGACTGTTCGCTATCATAAAAACACGCGTTAACAATGTAAAGTTACCTCGAAAACTATTTTTGAAAAAGTTGTTGAAATGCAAGATAAAGGCAAAAAAAAAAAAAAAAATTTTTTTTTTGGGGAAAGTCAGTGCTAAAAAAACATAAAAACAATTGCAGAAAATCAATGAAGGAAACGAAATGAGAAAACTAACAAACAAATACGCTGAAGTAAACAACAAAAAACAAACAAACGAAATTGCCTATAAAAACGAAACAACGTGTTCTTCAGTAAAGAGAGAAGAAAGGAGAAAGAGAAGCTAAAAATGCTAACATTAGCATATGGCTACCACTAGCATGAAGGCTGCTGATAATTAATTTAACCCATCTACTATACAAAAAAGCAATGTATAGCTAAAATTATGTAAAATGCTAAGCTTACACAAGCCTATATCAAAAGCTTTGAAAAATTGCCATTTAAAAGAATTCACTTCTGTTCAGGTGTTGGAACAACAGTAGAAAGTGTTTACGTAGTGGCATCAAATGGTCGCTGTTTTGATGCTCTCCTGGGGCCCTATGAAGATGTGTATTATCATCATAACTCCCACAGAGTAGTTGGTTTCAGTGGTTCTTGATAGAGATGGGATGGGCCGCAGGTTCTGATAGAGTTTGGGACTGTTTTGATGGATGCTTTGACAGCGGTTGGTGTTCGCAGATTTGATTCAAGGTTCTTATGGAGATTTTTGCCAGGTCGGAATGAAAGGGGGGGTTTGTTTGGGACCTGTTTGATAGGTTTCTGCCTTTGTCGAATGTATATGATTTTGTGACAATTGGGTGTTGTTTATTGGTTATTCGTTACTCCATGTGGTATCCCGGAATTAGGAGTCTTATGGAGACGAGCTGAGCATCCCTAGATAGAGACTTCCGGCAGCTCTAGCTTACCCAGTAAATACCTCGAGATTTGATCGAACAATTTTAGAATCGGATTCATTAAACAAACACCACAACTTTCTAGTGTTTTTGACTAAGGTTTTATATCCTGATGAGGAGGCTTTCTTAACCTAAGGTGGTTAATCACTTAACTGGATGGCGTGTATATGAGACACCTCGGGGATCTGATAGAGGTTACTTTCCCATAGTTTGACTGGAATTGGAGTTTGGGATCTAGGAAATCTGACTTAGCGCCAAACTTGAATATCGATGGTCTGGGTAGGATAGTAAATACACCTTAGAGAGTCCTACACGGGCTTTCGATAGGAATGACTCTAATGGATCTCACCTAGCTAGCCCAATCTGATAGTAGTATTTGGCACCTCAGGTTTACTGCATAACAGCGAGGTACCTGGTTTGATGAAAGGAATTGTTACAAGGTTCTGATTCCAAGATTTTTTTTTCCTAGGTTACTGCAGAGTTTGGACCGGGGTTGTCTCGTGATAGATTACGATACGCATCGAATATAGGTTTCTCCTGGTTATAGATGGAATAATGGATCTGGATCTGATGGAGATTTTGGATGGCTGCGAGGTCATATGGTCACTCTCAACCGGAACTCAATCAACCCCTATATATAGTTTACTGTTTGTATGTGTGGGTTGGGGGGGGGGGGGTGTGTGTGTGGAGGGGGGGGGGGGTGTTTGATGGGGGGGGGAGGGGGGGGGGGGGGTGGAGTGCCCGAACGGGGAGCAACAGGACCTTAGCCAATACAAAGAGCATCGGAGTGACACACACACGTAAATTCGGGATATATCTTACTGTTTTTTCTAATGAAGGGTTCACCCACCCTCTAAAAGTGGGACCGGCCTTTTTAACATGGTAGTAGACATTCTCCCGAACTACTCCTAATATGCTCGGAAAACCGTAAGGGTACGATATCAATTCCCCATCGTTTTAATACAAAAAAAAAAACGGGACAGTGGGAGGACGATAAATGTCAACCCGTTTTTCGTTAACAAAAATTACTTTAAAAGGCCGCCAATAGGTGAAAAGAAAAGGGAAAATGAGGAGAAACAGGGACAAAATATGCATGAAACATGCTCTTCGCAACAACTTTGAATAAACCGGAAACTATAAGGGGCTATAAAATTTGATTTCATGTACTGTATGAATCCGGACGCTTTTCGCTGACCAATGATGAAGCTTTCAAGTTTCTACAAAATCTGACAGGAGGTGTGACCCTGTTAAAAAGGGGAAATACATTTGAAATTTTAAACTAGTGAAGGCTGGATTTTTTTACTTTGAAAACAAACCTATTTAACGGGGGAAACGGTTAAAAAGTTATCAAAAAATAATTTCCTTTCCATTTGAGTGAGAGGGACCATTGCACAGCAAAAAAAAAAAAAAAAACTGCAAGTGCTTCATTGTCTCTAAAATCTGCCATTTAGGAAGATAAGGGCCAATTCAAAAACGAAACCCTTTTTCCAATGACAATTCGCAGTCGATCCTTTTCTTAAGAATGTTTGTATTTGATTCCCAATGGGTCAGGAGGTGTGACATGCCTGCACTCAGGGAGGGTTTTCAAGAAAACCGTAAAACCTACGGCAATGACACTTATATTTCCTAAAAGCAGAAGGCAGATCTACATTTTGATGCATAAATTACTTCTGTAGAGTGAAATCTGTAAGAACAAGAGCGATTTGTCCGTGAAAATTCAGTCAAGTTTCAAAAACTGAGAAAAGCTAGAGTGTGCACTGTGACAGTTGGAGAATTCCGTCATTGGATTACAATGTAAAATTTAAATCTTGTGAAAAGTTGCATAAAATTTAAATTGCAATTTTAGAAAAACCATAAAAGATATAGCTTAATGTCCTGTGACCCATTTAAACTTTGAATGGAGTTTTTAGCTGAAAGTATGTGAAAGTAGTTAGCTGTGAAAGAGCGCAAACCTTTTGCAGAATTTTGTAGAATTTTGCGGAATTTTTGAGATTTTCCATTCATTTCAATGGGCTAAAAATCAGCACAAAAAGCTGAATATTTTAAAAAGTATAAAAAATATTACAAAAAAAAAGTCATTTCCGGAATGTCCCAAATGAGCTGAACATTTTAAAAGTTGAATGGCTGAAATAGCACAAAGTATGAAGGAGGAGATAGGTGCCAAAAAAGTGTTAGATATATAGAATAATAATAATAATAAAGAGAAACAGGAACACTATTGTTACATATAAAATAAGCTGATCTGCAGGAAAAAACAGCTGCCGGTTGAGAGTATGGAACCCAGAACCCTTTTTGCTGCAAGGCAGCAGTACTACCATGGCCCTGACATGATGTTTGTTGACTTGTTTTTAGTTTTAATGCATTTAATAAACAGGAATTATTTGTATTTTACAATTATAATTCACATTATTTTAATGGGGATCACAGGCTCATACATCCATTTCTTCTACAAATGGCACTCCCCATTGTTCTCATCACTACATGCACATTATATAACTACGTTGGATGTTTGGGCTAATAATGTTTTGATGTTTAAAATTTTAAAGGTTTAGGAAAAGAGTTTTATACTAGAACCTTGGGCCTAGTTGGGAGAAAGACATCTCTGTATATGTTGTCACACTATCTGGTCAGCATAACCAGACATCCAGTGGGTATGTGGATCATGACAATACTTTTAAGGGATACTTGCACAATTCAAAACAATTTTTGAAGGCTTCTTCTTTGTAAAATATTTGGTGAACATTGTGTGAAAGGATTTTGTCAAAGTTTCCAACCGCGTTTGTCTACGATAGTTGTCCCAAACACAGGGAATTTACTTTGGAAATCATTCAGCAAAAACTGAAAAGATTTTGAGACACTAGATTGTGCAAAACCAGCAATATGCAGATACAGGCCTATAGATCCCAGTTTGCCATACAAATACTCTAATTTTTAACTTCTCCTTTTTTCACTTTTTCTGACAGGAACTGGGGAGGAAATGGGAGCCAAGGCATCCCCGGTGGAGGCCTCTGATCCCAAATCCAGAATGTCTTCAACCCTGGAGAACATCAAAGCAGCTTATGATGGTGGTGATGAGGAGACTGCCAGGGAGCTTATTCAGCAGGCCTGTTGTGTGGAATGTTCCAGGGGCATCCATCCTGACGGAGTGAGTCATTAGTGTAACATAGCATGTTAAGTGGGGTCATATGAAGCTTTGCTATTATTCACAAGTCCTAACTCTACTAAATTAAAATAGCTATGCTCACATGATCTAAAAGGACATTCTTGCTCCATGCTGTGGGGATTGTTGTGATTTTTGGTTTTGTTTCTTTTTTTTACAAGTAATACCAAAGCTGAAAACAATTGCAAAGAGATTTAAATTCCCCCTGTATAAAAACTAGGTTGTTGTCCCTTCAGATAAATCTGATAATTTCAAACATGTGGTAACTTAAATGTGATATAGTTTAAGAATTATTGATATAGTAGTGACATTCAATTCAATTCAGTTTATTTATATAGCGCCAATTCACAACACATGTCGTCTCAGGGCACTTCACAAAAGTCAGGTACATACATTCCAATTAGTCCTAACCATTGAACAGTGCAGTCAGATTCAGTTATTTGTTCAAATTGGATACAAAGTTTTTCTATCTAAGGAAACCCAACAGATTGCATCGAGTCAGAGATTTGTAGCATTCACTCCTCCTGGATGAGCATGTAGAGACAATGGACAGTCACTGGCGTTGACTTTGCAGCAATCCCTCATACTGAGCATGCATGTAGCGACGTGGAAAAGGAAAAAAAACCCCCTTTAACGGGGAAGAACCCCCCAGCAGAACCAGGCTAGTGTGAGCGGCCATTCCCACGACCGACGGGGGGTTAGAGAGAAAGAGCGAGACACAAAGAAAAAAGAAGCACGATCCCGGGTTTTCTTCTATTTGGGAAAGGGAAAAATAAAGTTAATGGATGTAGCTTGTTTGTCGTTTTACCCAAAAGAAAGAAAAAAATAAATCTGAGCAAGTTTTTTAAGTTAGAATTGAAAAGAGACACCGAATTAGTCACAGTAAAAGCTCCGCAATTGCCCTGTCTAGGAGAGAGAAAGGGTTTTAAAAAACTGAAAGAAGGGCCCTGTGGTATCGGGAGAGGGTGAGTATTAAATTGGTTTCCACAGAAGCTTGGCGAGCCCCCCCTCAGAAAAAGGGACAGGTAGCACAAAAAGTCAGGCCAAGGGAGCTTTAGGAAGAGAAAAGAGAGAGAACAAAGTTAAAAGCTGAAATAAAAACAAATAACGCAAAATTGGAGAGTAGTGTGGGGGAAGTAGCGAAGAGGGGGAAAGTGGTATTAGGGCCTCCCGCAGCCTAAACTTAGCAGCATAAAAACCCGGATGTCAGGAAACTTAACCCACTTAACTTAAATTTTTCCCAAAAAGGAAAGTTTTAACCCGCCTTAAAAGTAGGGGCAGTTTTTCATCTAGAGCCCCCTGATGGCCCTTGTTATACTAAAAAACCCCAAACGATTGGATCCTCTCTTTCAGAGATTATAACTAGGAAAGAGAGGGCGTCATACAGGGGAAGAAATTGGGGGTGGCTTGCACCTAAACCTAATGACCCGGTTTTTTAGGAACCGACTCCCTCTACCCATTCAAGGGGGGAGGAAAAAGAGGGAGGAAAAAATAGGAAGATAGCTCAGGATAACCTAACCCACTTTAAATATAAGCTTTATAAAAAAAAAAGGAAAGTTTTTAAGCCTTAATTTTTAAAATTAGACAGGGTGTCTGCCTCACGGACTAAAAACTGGGAGCTGGTTCCCCACAGGAGGGGGGCTGATAACTAAAGGATCTGCCTTCTATTCTACTTCTAGAGACTCTATGAACCACCAGTAAACCTGCAGTCTGAGAACGAAGTGCTCTGTTAAGAACGTATGGAACAATCAGATCTCTGATGTGTGATGGAGCTAAATCATTAAGGGCTTTATATGTGAGGAGGAGAATTTTAAATTCTATTCTGGATTTAACAGGGAGCCAATGAAGGGAAGCTAAAGTAGGGGAAATATGATCTCTCTTTTTAATTTTCATCAGAACTCTTGCTGCAGCATTTTGAATCAGCTGAAGGCTTTTAACTGCATTTTGTGGACATCCTGATAGTAAAGAATTACAATAGTCCAGCCTTGAAGTAACAAATGCATGGTCTAGTTTTTCAGCGTCACTTCTGGACAGAATATATTTCTAATTTTGGCAACGTTCCGGAGATGAAAGAAGGAAATCATAGAAACCTGTTTAATATGGGATTTAAAAGACATGTCCTGGTCAAAAATAACACCAAGGTTTTTTACTTTATTACCGGAGGTCAATTTAATGCCATCCAGGTTAAGTGATTGACTAAGCAGTTTCTTTATTAAAGACTCCGGTCCAAAGACGACAACTTCTGTCTTGTCTGAATTTAGAAGCAGAAAATTTAAGGTCATCCAAGTTTTTATGTCTTCAAGACATGCTTGTAGTCTATCTAACTGGTTGGGCTCATCAGGATTTATGGATAAGTAAAGCTGAGTATCATCAGCGTAACAGTGAAAATTTATTCTATGCTGCCTGATAATTTTACCTATTGGAAGCATATATATAGTAAAGAGAATTGGCCCAAGTACTGAACCCTGTGGTACTCCACAATTAACCCTGGAGTTTAAAGATGATTTATCATTTACATGAACAAACCGGAATCTGTCAGACAAATAAGATTTAAACCAGCCTAGCGTTGTTCCCCTGATCCCTACAGCATGTTCCAGCCTTTCTAAGAGAATATTATGGTCGACTGTATCAATTGCAGCACTGAGATCGAACAGAACCAGTACAGACACAAGTCCATTATCTGAGGCCATAAGAATATCATTAGTGACTTTTAGCAGAGCTGTTTCAGTGCAATGATGAGCTCGGAAGCCTGACTGAAACTCTTCAAACAGGTCATTGCTGTGTAAATGCTCACACATTTGATTAGCAACTATTTTCTCAAGAATTTTAGATAAGAATGGAAGATTGGATATCGGTCTGTAATTTATTAAGTCATCTCGATCAAGTGAAGGTTTCTTAAGCAAAGGTTTAATTACAGCTACCTTAAAAGCTTGTGGTACATATCCATTTACTAAGGATAAATTAATCATATCTAAAATGGGGCTGGTAATCAGAGGAAACACTTCCTTAAATATTTTAGTTGGGATTGGGTCTAACATACAAGTGAATGTTTAGATGAAGCTAATATTTCTGATAACTCAGGAAGCTCCATAGGATCAAAGCAGTCCAAGCACAGATCAGGTTCTACAGTTACTTTCAATGTTGTCTCACTTGCTGAGGATGAAGTAACCTTCTTCGGGAGTATATCAAAGATTTTCTTTTTAATAGAATCAATTTTATTTAAAAAGAATCCCATAAACTCATGACTGCTAAGAGCTAAGGGAATGGATAGCTCAACAGAGCTATGACTCTGTGTAAGTTTAGCAACTGTACTAAAGAGAAACCTAGGATTATTCTTGTTCTCTTCTATTGATGAGAAATAAGCTGTTCTGGCTTGGCGAAGTGTCTTTTTATACAACAGTAGGCTATTTTTCCAGATTAAGTAGGAATCTTCTAGGTGTGTAGAGCGCCATTTTCTCTCCAATTTTCCAACATTTTGCTTTAAAGTACGCAGCTCTGAATTAAACCAGGGAGCTAGCCTCCTATGAATAATTACCTTCTTTTTCAAAGGGGCTGCGTTGTCTAATGCACCACGCAATGATGAAGTAACACTATGAACAAGAGAATTAATTTGTGAAGGGGAAGAAACAGAATTATTGCCCTCCACTGTGTTTTTCTGTGATAATGAGGAAATCAAAAGTGGGAAAGATTCTTTAAAGATTGTTACAGCATTGTCTGATAATGATCTACTATAATGAAATTTTCTTTCAGGTGTGGAGTACTCAGTTAAATTAAACTCAAAGGTTATTAAGAAATGGCCAGACAGGACAGGGCTATGAGAAAATATTGTTATGTCTTTACACTCAATGCCATATGTCAGCACAAGGTCCAGAGAATGAAGACAAACGTGGGTAGGTTTGTTAATGTTTTGAGTAAAGCCAACTGAGTCTAAGATACCATTAAAGGCTATATTTAAGCTATCACTTTCAGTGTCAACATGAATGTTAAAATCCCCCACTATAATAACTTTATCTGTATTTAACACTAAATCAGATAAAAGGTCTGAAAACTGATCTAAAAATTGAGAGTAAGGGCCTGGTGGACGGTACAAAACAACAAACAGTAGTGGTTTTAGTGCTTTGCAATTTGGATGAGGAAAACTGAAGATTAAATATTCAAAAGAGTTGTAGCTATTGATTGGTCTGGGACTACTCAATAAATCGGACTGAAAGATGGTTGCTACTCCTCCTCCTCGCCCAGTATTTCGAGGAATGTGAAAATTTAAATAATTAGTAGGAGTTGACTCATTTATAGTAACATAATCCTCTTGCTGCAGCTAGGTTTCTGTGAGACAAAATAAATCAATCTGATTGTCACAAATGAGGTCATTAACTAGCAAAGTCTTTGAAGAAAGAGATCTTATGTTCAGTAAGCCACATTTAATTGTTTTATTTTTATTTTTAGTCTGAGTTGTGTTTATTTTTATTAGATTTTCCTGATTTCCTCTTTTTGGATAATTTTTTAATCTATTCAATTTTGGCCGTGGGCGAGACACTGTCTTAACAGGGTAATGGGTGGGTAGCAGTACAGAAGCTGCAGAGAGGAGTGTTAAACTACGACCCTGCTTCCTGGTCTGAACCCTGGGTTGAGTTTTGGAGATCTAATAAATTTGGCCAGATTCCTAGAAAGAAGAGCTGCTCCATCCAAAGTGGGATGGATGCCATCTCTCCGGATCAGACCAGGTTTTCCCCAAAAGGTTCACCAATTATCAATGTAACCCACATTGTTTTCTGGACACCACCTAGACAGCCAGCGGTTGAATGACATCATGCGGCTAAACATGTCGTCACTGGTTAAATCAGGGAGGGGACCAGAGAAAATTACGGAGTCCGACATTGTTTTGGCAAACTTACACACCGAAGCAACACTAACTTTGGTGACCTCCGATTGACGTAACCGGGTGTCATTACCGCCAGTGTGAATAACAATCTTACTGTATATACGCTTATCCTTAGCCAGCAGTTTCAAGTTGGATTTGATGTCGCCCGTTCTGGCCCCTGGCAGACATTTGACTATGGTCGCTGGTGTCTCTAGTGCCACGTTTCTGACTATGGAGCTGCCAATTACAAGAGTTGGCTTCTCAGCGGGTGTGTCGCTGAGCGGGGAAAATCTGTTAGAAACGCAGATGGGTTGGTGGTGACCTGTGGACTGGGATCTAGGACTATGCTTTCTACGTACCGTCACCCAGCCGGCCTGAGATCCCGGCTGCACGGGCTCTACTGGAGCACTGCTACGGGGAGCTACCCTCAGTGGCTCAACAGCGCAGAGCCGGGCCTCCAATTCCGACACCCTCGCCTCCAAAGCTACAAAAATGCTACATTTATTACACGTACCATTATCACTAAAGGAGGCAGAGAAGTAACTGAACATCTGACAGAGAGAGCAGGAGAGAGGAGGAGACTCAGATAGAGGAACAGCAGAACGGGTAGCCATGGTGGAGCTAAAGCTAACGCAAAGCTAGCGACCCCTTACCACTAAAACCACTAGAAAACCATGTAAAACACGGAGAGTCCCCAAACGTTAAATACAGCAACAGAAAGTATGTGTTTTAACGTGCTTATGTATTAGAACAAGTAAGAGATATCACAGTAGAGAGAAATCAGATCAAACGAGAGAGCCTTCACACACCAAACATTCCACCGAGTGCAAACGGGAAGTGACGAATACGCCTTACCACGCCTATCCAGCACAGGCACATTCAGGCATAAATGTACACAGTAAAACTAGAAGTTTTCAGTAGGTTTCCTCCTTGATGTGCAAGCAATGTGTAAGGCCTGGCTGGTGATGCTGTAAACACCTTCCACTGTGAGCCCAACAGTAAACAGGAAGGATGAAGTTTAAACCATTTCTTTCTCGATTGCCTTTGACGAATCCAAATGCTTGGCAAACAAATTAGAAATGCTGACAAAGACGAATTGCAAATATCAAAACTTTAACACAATCATTTCTTAGATTCACAATGCCTCTGAATCTAGATTTAAACCTTCGGGAGTAAACAGAGGCTGCACACAGCCTGCAGAGCAGAAAACAAGTGCAGGGCTTCCTAGCACAGATGCTGTGATGCTGGTGGTGTTAATGTATATAATACAATGTGGAAATGTTAATCTGTGTTATTTTGGTACTTGTAGCTGACACTATAAGGTCAGTTGCTTGTGGGGCACAAACACAACACTGCTTCTTATCTGAAGCCTCTTTCACGCCATTCTTTCCTTCTGTGATCTACACATGTTCTTTTTGCTTTAGAACTAACTGAAAGGTTACTCACCTGTAACCACTATGAACTGTAATAGGAGATGGCGGACTGCAGAACATTGTCAGATGATATGATAACAAGTGAAGACAGCTGCAGAAGCAGCAGGAGTTCTCCGTACATCCTACTAGTGTGGTCAGGTGTATGTTTTTATTTTTTAAACATGTCCTGCCTGGCAGAATTGTTGTCTGAGTGCCAAGAAGAAGCCCAACAGATTTACTTTCACAAGTGGAGCATAACAGCTAACGCTATAACGCTCTGCTTCACATATATAAGAAACTTTATTAGAAAATGCTTTGGGATTATTTTAGTTGCAAAGGTGACAGAGACGGAAACAAAAAAGGGACAAAAAAAAGCAAGAAAGAGATAGAGGTTGGGAAAAAAGGTAAAAGGGCAAGGAGGAGAAAAGAATAGAGGAGAGAAAGAAGTTCAAAGAGAATAAAAGATTACACCCCAGAAGACTGTTTCTACACCTGCAAAAACATATATATAACAACAGTGATGTTACTGAAAAGTGCACATTATTAATGAATGCAAGATGTATTTAGTGGTAACTGCGGCTCAATATAGAACATCTGTGCATCTGTTAACACCTGAATCTAAACACCTGTGGGTGTAAGTGAGAGCGTACGACATTATCCTCATCTCCACTTGTTTTGGCCTCCACATTAGAATTCATCATGACTTATGAATCATCAGTCATTTTCTGGCATTTCCCTTGCTGCCTATAGTTGGAGTGTTTCCTCTGTTGGAGCTGCATTCATATGTGCAAAAGTCTGTTTGACTGGATGAAAAGGTTTCAGAATCCATGTTTGAATCTGTCCAAAGATGCCCATGCTACATAGTTTTTACTAAAGCCACCAAATAAACTAGAAACGTATTTTTTTCTTACAGCCCTTTTTGTTTACAATCGTTTTTGCAGACTGCTGTAAGCCCGTGCCATTGGGTGACATCAGTTAACATGCAGATTGAACTTGCACATTTTTTAAATTCTGCTTTGAAAATTCAGAAGTTATGTATCCTGACGTTTTTTGAACAGTGATTATACAGGTGTTGAAAAGGAAATGCACCTCTGGGCATGTACTTTAACATAAAAATGTATCTGTTAGTTATCTAAACCAGATGTGTTTTTTATGCTAATCAAGTGAACTTGACTTAGTGGCAGTGTTTACCAGCCTTTCTTCATAGGAGCCTAGCTTGTTGATACAAGGAAATACCTGTAAATCAGCTTGTCCTTTTGACAATTCAACATTTCCTGTTATTGTTTCATGTCGACTCTGTTCACTCTGTATCTCTTGTTTTATTATTCAAAAAAAATCTTCTCCGTCAACATAAGTTTAATATATATATATATATATATATATATACAGTACAGACCAAAAGTTTGGACACACCTTCTCATTCAAAGAGTTGTCCTTATTTTTTGACTATGAAAATTGAATATTATTCAATATGAATATTGTAGCTTCACACTGAAGGCATCAAAACTATGAATTAACACGTGTGCAATGTGCAATCAATTGTGTGAAACAACTGAAAATATGTCTTATATTCTAGGTTCTTCAAAGTAGCCACCTTTTGCTTTGATTACTGCTACGCACACTCTTGGCTTTGTTGATGAGCTTCAAGAGGTAGTCACCTGAAATGGTTTTCCAACAGTCTTGAAGAAGTTCCCAGAGATGCTTAGCACTTGTTGGCTCTTTTGCCTTCACTCTGCAGTCCAGCTCAGCCCAAACCATCTCGATTGGGTTCAGGTCCGGTGACTGTGGAGGCCAGGTCATCTGGCGCAGCACCCCATCACTCTCCTTCTTGGTCAAATAGCCCTTACACAGCCTGGAGGTGTGTTTGGGGTCATTGTCCTGTTGAAAAATAAATGATTGTCCAACTAAACGCAAACCGGATGGAATAGCATGCCGCTGCAAGATGCTGTGGTAGCCATGCTGGTTCAGTATGCCTTCAATTTTGAATAAATCCCCAACAGTGTCACCAGCAAAGCACCCCCACACCATCACACCTCCTCCTCCATGCTTCACGGTGGGAACCAGGCATATAGAGTCCATCCGTTCACCTCTTCTGCATCGCACAAAGACACAGTGGTTGGAACCAAAGATCTCAAACTTGGACTCATCAGACCAAAGCATAGATTTCCACTGGTCTAATGTCCATTCCTTGTGTTCTTTAGCCCAAACAAGTCTCTTCTGCTTGTTACCTGTCCTCAGCAGTGGTTTCCTAGCAGCTATTTTACCATGAAGGCCTGATTCACACAGTCTCCTCTTAACAGTTGTTCTAGAGATGTGTCTGCTGCTAGAACTCTGTGTGGCATTGACCTGTTCTCTAATCTGAGCTGCTGTTAACCTGCGGTTTCTGAGGCTGGTGACTCGGATGAACTTATCGTCCGCAGCAGAGGTGACTCTTGGTCTTCCTTTCCTGGGGCGGTCCTCATGTGAGCCAGTTTCTTTGTAGCGCTTGATGGTTTTTGCGACTGCACTTGGGGACACTTTCAAAGTTTTCCCAATTGTTCGGACTGACTGACCTTCATTTCTTAAAGTAATGATGGCCACTTGTTTTTCTTTACTTAGCTGCTTTTTTCTTGCCATAATACAAATTTTAACAGTCTATTCAGTAGGACTATCAGATGTGTACTGTATCCACCTCCTGCACAACACAACTGATGGTCCCAACCCCATTTATAAGGCTTGAAATCCCACTTATTAAACCTGACAGGACACACCTGTGAAGTGAAAACCATTTCAGATGACTACCTCTTGAAGCTCATCAACAGAATGCCAAGAGTGTGTGAAGCAGTAATCAAAGCAAAAGGTGGCTACTTTGAAGAACCTAGAATATAAGACATATTTTCAGTTGTTTCACACTTTTTTGTTCAGTATATAATTCCACATGTGTTAATTCATAGTTTTGATGCCTTCAGTGTGAAGCTACAATATTCATAGTCATGGAAATAAGCACAACTCTTTGAATGAGAAGGTGTGTGTCCAAACTTTTGGTCTGTACTGTATATAGTTATATATATATATATATATATATATATTATATATATATATATATATATATAATGTATATACAGTACTGTGCAAAGGTTTTTGGCAGGTCTGAAAAAATGCTTTAAACAAAGAATGCTTACTTACTTACTTACTTACTGGAAGTGATGGTATGGCCCCACAGGGCCCTGATCTCAACGTCATGGAGTGTGTCTGGGATTACATGAAGAGACAGAAGGATGTGAGAAAAAATAAAGGGAACACTTAAACAACACAATATAACTCCAAGTAAATCAAACTTCTGTGAAATCAAACTGTCCACTTAGGAAGCAACACTGATTGACAATCAGTTTCACATGCTGTTGTGCAAATGGAATAGACAACAGGGGGAAATCTTTGGCGATTAGCAAGACACACTCAATAAAGGAGTGGTTCTGCAGGTGGGGACCACAGACCACTTCTCAGTACCTATGCTTTCTGGCTGATGTTTTGGTCACTTTTGAATGTTGGTGGTGCTTCACACTTGTGGTAACATGAGACGGACTCTACAACCCACACAAGTGGCTCAGGTAGTGCAGCTCATCCAGGATGGCACATCAATGCGAGCTGTGGCAAGAAGGTTTGCTGTGTCTGTCAGCATAGTGTCCAGAGCCTGGAGGCGCTACCAGGAGACAGGCCAGTACACCAGGAGCAGGACCGCTACCTCCGCCTTTGTGCAAGGAGGAACAGGAGGAGCACTGCCAGAGCCCTGGAAAAAATGACCTCCAGTAGGCCACAAATGTGCATGTGTCTGCACAAACGGTTAGAAACCGACTCCATGAGGATGGTATGAGGGCCCGACGTCCACAAATGGGGGTTGTTCTCACGCTTAGGTTTTTGCTAGAGAACACCAGGATTGGCAAATTCGCCACTGGCGCCCTGTGCTCTTTACAGATGAAAGCAGGTTCACACTGAGCATATGTGACAGACATGACAGAGTCTGGAGACACCGTGGAGAGCGATCTGCTGCCTGCAACATCCTTCAGCATGACCGGTTTGGCAGTAGGTCAGTAATGGTGTGGGGTGGCATTTCTTTGGAGGGCCGCACGGCCTCCATGTGCTCGCCAGAGGTAGCCTGACTGCCATTAGGTACCGAGATGAGATCCTCAGACCCTTTGTGAGACCATATGCTGGTGCGGTTGGCCCTGGGTTCCTCCTAATGCAGGACAATGCTAGACCTTATGTGGCTGGAGTGTGTCAGCAGTTCCTGCAAGATGAAGACATTGAAGCTATGGACTGGCCCGCCCGTTCCCCAGACCTGAATCCGATTGAGCACATCTGGGACATCATGTCTCGCTCCATCCACCAAGGTCACGTTGCACAACAGACTGTCCAGGAGTTGGCGGATGCTTTAGTCCAGGTCTGGGAGGAGATCCCTCAGGAGACCATCCGCCGTCTCATCATGTTTTAAGGACATTACATCAAAGTTGGATCAGCCTCTAGTGTATTTTTCCACTTTAATTTTGTGTGTGACTCCAAATCCAGGCCTCCAGTGGTTAATAAATTTGATTTCCATTAATGTTTGTTTTGGATGTTTTATTTGAGTGTTCCCTTAATTTTTTTGGCAGTGTATATTTATGTGTATATATATATATATATATATATATATATATATATATATATAATAATAAAGTATTAAAATTACAATTCACTGGGTTAATAAATTAACAAATCAAAACATAAATAATGTCTACCTTTGGCATGAAATGGGAAGTTTGATTTCATTGAAACTGTCAAAGATTTTTATCGATACCTATTGGGCAAACTGGGACTATGTATCAGATATGCAGATCGCAAAGGGGCGGAGTTTCTGTTTTTGATAATGTGTTCTTATTGCATGTCTTCTTCCAGGTCCGTCTCCTGACTGTGGCCACTCAGCACTGTGATATAGTGAGTGTCCGTTACCTTCTACAAGAAGCCCGTATCCCTGTGCCCCAGGAGCTATCACTCTCCAATCCGGCCGTCCTGGCAGCACATTGTGGTTACACCAACCTGCTCAAAGAACTGCTGAATTCTATACCTGGTAAGAGAAGAAACAGTTCAACAATCATCACATATACTTTTTTACTCTTTTATTTTACTCTTTTCATTTTGAATCCATTTCAAAATTCAATTAATGATACACATGTTTGTTGGTGTATCTAAAACTGCATGGGTCTAAAGCTAAGATGAAATAGTTTTGAACATGAAGTCCTTATCATGTGTTTAAAGCATCGTTTTTGATGCACTACTGTTTTGCATAGTGTGTATTTATTGAGATGCAGGGTGTAGAGTACCGTAGTACAGCAGGACAAGTATGCTACTTTTGATGTGACATTACATGTCCTTTCATTTCTTTTCATTTTTAAGGACCAAATAGCAACATGCTCAATAGGTGCCTCCCTAAATCCTCAAATAATTATTAGCTTGGTTAATCCAAGACTCCAGGAATTTTAATCACGATATGCTGACTTGAATAAACTTTTTAAACCAGTAAATCTTTCACCTGCAGAGATCTCCTCTGTACCAAAAATATAACCTCTATATATTAAATTTTCAGCTCAGGCTTAGCTCCTTTATTCTTCAAGCAGTAAAGTGTAGAGAACATGTAGAAGTGTAGGAAACGCACTGCATTTTCATTTTAAACTATATTATATTTATATGTTAGTCGAGCGACTAAATACAGAAACAAAAAGCGAGGGTGGGACGAGCAAACAGAGCGCATGCTCGTTGCTCACTGTTTTCTTTATGTGTGGCGCTGTTCGCCACCTGGCAGTGACACCAATGCAGGCTGCATGCAGCGGGAGAGAGGAGGAGGACGGTCATGGTGTGCTCCTTGCTTCCTGTTTACATCTTGTTGCTCCTTGGTTAATGTTTACAGCTGAGTGACTGCCTCAATAGGTATATTTAATTCAAAGATTCAAGGATTTTTATTGCCATACCAGCTAACATTTACATGTTAGGTACGAAATTTGGACTCAGGTCCCGGTTAGGAAGCCTAATACTTAAGTAAAAAGAAATCTAAGTATAACATACAAAGCTGAATCTAACAATAAATATCACTCAGTAAAAATATGTGCAGTGAAGAGCAAAAAAAAGGAAATAGTTAGAAAGTGAAGCTGAAGTTAACTTTGCAAAGTCCTAAATAGACACGTAAAGCATAAGGTAGTCCTTAATGTTGCACCTATAAGTGAGTGAAATATTGCACGTCTGGTGGGTGAAGTGTTTAGTGCAGGTCAGTGTGTAGTGAGAGAGTCTACAGAGTGGCTTGACAGCTTCAGGGAAGAAGCCGTTTCTGAGCCTGATGGTCTTGTTCTGAATGCTCCTCAGCCGCGTGCCTGAGGGGAGGGGCTGAAACAGTCAATGTGCGGGATGGGTGGAGTCCTTCATGATGCGGAGAATTTTCCTCCTCCATCGTGATGTGTAGAGGTCTGAGGTGGTGGGAAGACTGCTCCCCACAGTCCTCTGTGCAGCCTTTACCACCCTCTGCAGAGCCTTCCTCTCAGCAGTAGTGCAGCTGCTGTGCCATACAGTTACGCTTGTGCAGAATGGTGATTTTTGTTTCTGCCAAAGCAACTCAAGCACACTTTTTTCTCTTTTATTTTATTATTTTTGCTTTCTTTTAGTGTGTATATATTACAAATGGCACTGAAATGCTATTATTGAACACAATACTGTTACAATACTACATGCATCTTCGATATCTATATTTTAATATTTTATGCTTAATTTTATGAAAAAAGAAAGATTGTTTTACATGAACATACTGTGGTTCTATTTTGCAAACTATTAATGCAGATGATTGTACTTTTTTGTGTATTTCACCCATCTATATATATTAGGGATAAAAAAAGCTTGTTCTTCCAAATATGTACAGTTTCAAAAATAGATCATTTAAATGGCTCTTTTGAACCACTCTTTGTAGTCAACCAATCCAGAAGATTCGGTTCCCTTCAAGAGCCTTAAGTCCCATCACAATCAGACAGACTTTGCTAACGCTATAATAAAAACACACATGCTCGGCTTGCATGACTCTGATTGGATGTGCCTGTAGCTGGCCGAACTAATGAAAGAATTATTATCACAAAGCCCACGAACTTAGAAAAAAGACATGATTGGTCAGCTTTTCAGTCATTCTTTAATATCCTTATGAGTTTACATTGTACTATTCTGCCTAACAACAGTGCAGAATGAATTCTGATTGGATGAAAACATGCTGCTTTCAAAGAACACTGGAAATTTTGACAGTTATGTTGCTTTAATTTTTTAAATAGTTGAATAGTAAATCTAATATTTCTTCTTGTCTACCAATTAGGTGTGTGTCTGAAGAGAGACCTGGTGAACTGCCTGCTCGTAACAGCGTGTCAGCAGGGTCACCTGGATGTGGTTCATCTGCTGGTCCACAGTTATAATGCTCATGTTAAAGACTTTGCCATCCACAGTGATGAGTTTGCTGTCCTCTGTGGGCTGCCGCTGTATGCAGCTGCACAAGCAAGTAAGAAAGCACTATGGGAGTATGGTACAGTATTACATTGTGCTATGAGAAGACAGCGAAAAACCTGAAGAGTGTGATTTTCAATGTTGTGTTTTGTTTATGCGTAATTACATTTGACAGCCCAATCACAATGCAAATAGTATCCTACTGCTGCATTTATAACCAAAAACACCCAAAAATATATTTAACCATCTTTCCTCTCTAAAAGCAGGTGTTCTTCAGCAAATGTCCTTTTTTCCTTGTTTGTGTTGTATCCTTATATTGTAATAGTGGCCCCTTGTATTAATAACTTTATTTTCTCTTTCTGAAAAAAGTAAGAAATGCATCATTGTTTTCTTGTGGAGAGTTTCTAGAGAGCAGGAATTTTAATCTATTTGACTGTACTTAGTCATTTTTTTTAATTCTCAAGCTTTTAAATGAAATCCAAATCACTTTAGATCAAGGGATGTGGTTTCAGATTTAAAATAGGTTTGAAAGGAAATACAAATTTCAATTAAGCCACCAATTAAGTTCTATATGTAAAAATATAAAACGTTTAGTTGCTATTAGATAGTGTCAGTATTTTACTTTGGTTTATGGTTATGTTGCTCTCACTTTGAACAACAGCACCTACAAAAACAAATGTAATTTGTTTGAAACAGAACTTCCCCTTTTTAGAATGTCAGAAAACATTATTTAAAATGAACATAAAAAAAACTTCCTGTTTGTTCATCTGTAGGCTAACTGGCTAGTGGACCAAGACTTAGGGTGGGCAGCGGTGACTGCTTAGAACTGTACCATATACTCAATATTTCTCTAAACAAGGACTTTGCACTAAATAAAAATGTTTTCAGTCCGGATTTCAAAGAGCCAACAGTTGTCAGTTTGCTCTGGAGCTGAGCAGCATAGAAACTAAATGCTGCCTCCCCTCATTCAGTTCTGGTCCTGGGACCAGTGACTTAACAGATCTTAGGTAACCTAAAGGGTTTACATGGTTCATACCAGAGCAGCAACTCTAAAAGGAGGTGATGGGCTACGAAGCATTTTAGTGCTTTATTTAGTTATTAAAAGTGAGGTATGAGTTTATGATAACACCTAGGTGTTTGCAAACTCTGTGGTATTTTGTCTCATAGAGTCTAGTGCTGATTTCAACCTTTAATTTTTGGGATCAGACACAATGACTTGTGAGCCTTGAAGAAACAAACATGATCCTTGTTTGCTTAGATTTAGAATTAACTAATGACACAAAGTAGTTCCAGTCTGTCAAAAAGGATCTAAACCAGTTTAAATCATTAACCAAGGCCAAGTCTTAGTGAGGTGGTGTGGTCGAAAACCTTCCTGACTCAGGTCCCAAGAAAGGGTGGTTCCTAGGAACTGGAAGTGATCCACAGTAGACACAGTGTTGTTGAGGACGGTGACTGGAGGCAGCGTGGGGTGTGTTCTGCGGAAGTCCACCGTCATCTCCACAGTCTTGAGGGGATTAAGCTCAAGGTGGTTGTGACTGCTCCAGTGGACCAGTCGATCCACCTCCTGTCTGTATGCAGACTCATTGTCCTGGATCAGAAAATGAGAGTTGTGTCATCTGCGGACTTCAGGAGTTTCACAGACGGGTCCGCTGAGCTGCAGTCATTTGTGTAGAGGGAGAAGAGGAGTGGGGAGAGAACACACCACCTGGGTGTTCCCAGTGCTGATGATTCTTGTGCGGGAGAATATGCTCCCCAGCTGCTTTCGCTCAGTCAGGAAGCAGGTGATCCACTGACAGGTAGAGGTCAGCACTGTGAACTGGGTGAGCTTCTGGTGGAGGATGACTGAGCTTGCAGTGTTGAAGGCAGAGCTGATGTCCTGGATCCTGGCGTAAATCCCTGGGTGGTTGAGGTGGCGATGGATTTGTAGTCCCAAATTGACTGCTTCATCTGCCAACCTCTTTGTCTGGTAAGCAAACTGCAGGGAGTCCAGCAGGGGGCCTGGGATGTCTATTAGATGCTTCAACACGTGTTGCTCAATGGATCTCATTACTACAGATGTCAGAGCATCAGACCTCTAGTCATTTAACCCAGTGATGGTGCGTTTGTTGGGGACCAGGATGATGGTGGAGTGTTTGAGGCAGGAGGGAAGACTTGTTGAAGACCTGAGTGAAGATGGGGGCTAGTTGAGGGGGGAGGCTTCATCAGATCATGGAACTTTCCTAGTCATCTGATGCTGAAAAAGCAGGGGGTCTGAGAAGAGGAGGGTGGTTGGTGCCTGGGAAGCTTTTGTGTCTGAGTGAGATGTGGACAAGTTAGTTGATCCATGCAGGATGGATACATGCTTTCATCTTGTCTGTGCCAAATTATGGCCCTACCATCTGAGTGAGACTCATTGTACTCATCTTTCAGTCTTTTAATATTTCTTCCACCAAGGAGGTTATGTTTGTGTCTGTGTTTGTCCATCTGTCTGTTTGCAAAATATCTCAAAAAGTTATGAACGGATTTGGATGGAATTTTCAGACAGTGTGCGAATTAGGACAAGGAACATGTGATTTGATTTTTGTGTTGATGCGGAGCACCATCTGGATCCTGGATTTCAGGATTCTTTATCTCTGCCAGACAATGGCAATTATATCACCTACAAAAACAAAACCTCCTTGGCGGAGGTAAAAAACAACCAACAACAACACAGTCTCAAAGGACTACAGCACAGTATACACCAGGTGTCCACATGCTGCTCTGCAGCATGTGGACACCTAAGAAACACCTAAGAAACCCTAAACATTCAGAACAACAGTAAGACATAATTCATGTCCTAACAGATGTGCCAAAAGAATTCAGGGGAAATATTCTTAGTGAACACTTTGTTTAGCCCTGGGCTTTTTTGTTAATGTGAAAAACAATCCGTTTGTGTTATAGGTAATGAGGAGATCGCTCACTTCCTGCTGGAAAATGGTGCTGAATTTTCATCCTACACCCTGATGGACTATCCAGATTTCAGCAAGCGTCTCCTGAGACAGAAACTTCACAAAACCTCCGGTGCGAATGAAGTGGAGGTTTGTGTCCAGTACACGTGATGTTTTCAGAGGAAAGACCTAGCTTTAATTACAAAAAAACTATAAATAACATTAGCTCAAATGTATGTTCTAGCTTATTAGCTAATCATTTTTTACCATGTGCTGTCTTTCAGAATAACTGATTGGCTAATAAATAAAAAGACTATTACTGTAAAGAGTAGATTCAGTCATTTTAATGTATATTTGCATTCTCCATTTGAGCTGACCATGATTCCTAACCACAACCAAAAGTCCTGACAAGAACAGTGTTTATTCAAGTATTCTAAGAATGCACTTCTCATTTAATTTGTACCTAAAAAAGCCCAGCTTTGTCACCCCAAAGACTTCCATTGCAATCCTACCAATTCCTTTTTGATGTTAGTTCTAATGTTAGCAAGACATTTTTTATAGAGATCAATTTTACCATGTCATGTTGTGGGTCGTCTCTATACTCATGCTTGTGTGGGTGAATCTGACTATTTCTCTTTCCAGGGTCTCAGTGTGTTTTGGAGCGGTTTGCAGCTCCCGTATTTGGAGCTGGACTGGTTCATGGATGTCTGCTCACAGATTACCCACCTGGATTTGTCCTCCAACAGCATCAGTGCTCTACCCTCGGTGGTCCCCTGGGGTCTCATGCACTTGAAAACTCTAGATCTTTCTAACAATACTCTTAAAGAACTACCATTTGCTCAAAACTCCCAGGATGTTATCTGCTCCAGGTACATGGCCAGATACATCATGACAGATATCAATTTGCTGTCTAAAGTCATCAGTATACTTTTGTCCATGTCAGTTTGTAGATTTGACACTAAGTTAGAGTGGACATATCATGCTTTTAAAACCTTCCTTTTCACCCTTAAATCATTCAGCTGTGGTCTATATAAAGTGGAACTTCAATGCTTTGGTCTGAACTCCTTGTTAGAGAAGCTCCACAGGCTCCTCTTTCACCTGTTCTGAGGTGCGTCTGAGAGCAACTCGTTTTGGTGCCGTCTCTTTAAATACTACTGAGGCACTTCACACCCCGCCCCCCTCCAGGTCAAACAGCGCTCCACCTTAACCCCTTCCGCCATTTTTGTATTTTGATAAAAAATTATCTAGCTCTGGTTGGATCAAGGGGGTTAAGACAAAAATGGCAAAAACAATGCAAAACTGTTCATGTAATAATAATATTCAAAACACGCAATACGGTTCCGTCCTCAAGGAGCTAAAAGCAGCACACAGCACATGTTACTACTACCAGAAAAATGGCCAGGAGGTCATAACAACACACAATAAATTAATGTCTAAAATAGTTTGTTGTTATTTTAGCGTTTTTTGCAGCTTTCTGCTTTGCTGTGTTCATCGTTTCCATAGACAGAAGGAACTGACCCCTTAATCAGATGAAGTATTTCAGCAAATCCTTCTTGATACTTAAGCACTCATCCCTAAAGTGGTGAAATTTCACCACTGATGTGGGAACATTTCCATGAAAAGTAACATTTCAACAGGGACTATGAAGAGGTTCTGATTCTGGGGGATGGTGTAATGAATTGTGTGGGTTAATGCACCCAACAACCGAACCAAACTTATCCTCTTGCAGCGTAGGCATGCTGGAGCTTGGACTACAAGATCATAGTGAGAAATAAATATGCTGGATACATGAAATTGATCAGCAGGGAGTCCATGACCTAATTTAGCTGTCCCACAGGTTCATAACAGTTGGAAAAAGGTAACAGATGATAAAGAAAACTGAACGGACTGAAAATTATGACCCAAACAGAATATAAAGATATCTATGCAGCACTTGGAGGGACTAAAATCAACTTTTCTGCACTCCTACAGACTCTAAGTACACAACAAAATATATTTTAAGGCTAACAAAGTGGATTTCGCATGATATGTCCCCTTTAAGTGAATTGCTGATCTTCTCCTTTTATTTGAACAACGGAGTATATTTCTTAATCGTTAGTTATTTGTTGTAACTTAACACAAGGGACACAAGCTAGAAAACACAGTGCCTTTACATACAATTAAAAGTATCAAAAACAGCTTTTGATTTCATGTGAAGACACATTGCATATTTTATCTCTCAAACCTCCTCTTTCCAATGGTTCAAGGTTACAAGTGGTGAATCTCTCTCAGAACCAGCTAAAGAGTTTACCAACTGGACTTCTGCATCTGATCCACCTTCAGAAACTCTGTGCTGCCAATAACCAGCTCAGCACCCTGTTTGACATCCCTGCCAGTATGTTCCATATCAGATATGGCACTGTTTCATGCTTTTGAGTCAATGCTAATATGAAAGTTGCCATGTATAAGCTGCAAAATTTTCTATGTCATTGTGTACAGGGTGCATGTGAGAAGTTAGTCTTCTTGGGTGAACTTCAAAGTTAAAAAGTTGTTATTTTTTTTACTCGGATAAACTGTTTCATATTCAGGCTTCTTTAAACGGACTTGTTTTAGGCCACACAGTACCTACTTACTGTAGAGAAGAGTCACCATTAAAGAGTATTGTGCAAATCACAATGCTGACAATGACTTTAATTTATCCTAGAAGTTCTGTTACATAACAGTGTTTCTAAATACATAGTACATTACATCCATGTTCTTGAAAACTGACGCTGATTAAAAACATAATCCTAATGGTCTTCTTCAATTAAAATATCATATATTATCATATAGTTGATGCTTTCTCACCACAATAACCGAAATATGTAAATGAGAGCAGCTTTTTGGGAATTGGGCTTTATTAAGACTCAGAATTTATGAGCATAGAGAATTTGAGAGGAACACAAGATATAAAATGTGGTTTAATCAATATACTATGCACTTAATCATGAAGCAGTTAATATGCTACATGTCATCCAATGTCTTCTCCCAGTATTTAACACTTTTAGAAGACTATATCTGTTAAAATGACCAATGAAAATAAACAGGTTAGTTTGGCTGGTGCCATCTTAGATCTGCTTTCATGTAGTGAGCTACAAAAATCACAACTCGAGTTTGACAACCATAGTTTTGACAACCTGTTCAGTAAATTAGCTTTGAACTTGCCAATTGTCCTTCTGCTGCATTATAATATATTACAATATATAAATTCTGTTACAAGTTCATTTAAAACTGATCTAAATGTACATATGTGTAGATCGTTTTTTTCCTGTTTAACTAAATCTTCTTGTTTTTAACTTTGCTCTGTCAGCTGTGAACTGGATTGGTCTCCGTAAGCTGGAGGAGCTGGATGTGTCTGGTAATTGTCTAACCAGCCTTCTCACATCAGTCATGCACAGTTTAAAGTCCCTGCACTGCCTCGATGTGAGCAGAAACAAACTGAAAGCTTTTCCTGACCCCTGGGCCTGCCCACTGGTAAGACGTCAAGCTGCTTAAGAACCACTGTCTGTTGTATGTATAAGGGTGTGGGTAAACATTTATATATTTAATAATTACTGTAGGTGGTTATTCATAACCTTATTTTCTTGTCTTAAAAGGAAAATGTCAAATGGCATGATTCATTTATCTATGATAAGCTTAATTCTTTATTTGTGTTGCTGAAGCTTTGGTGCTTAGATTTAGTTCCAGTGGCCATGATGCAGCTCTCATGACATGCATTTGCACTTAACGAAAATTAATATTACCATAAAGTGCTTTGCTCCAATTTGAAGTCTGTTTATATTGTTATTAGTAAGTCTGCTCATAATAAGAAAAACAAACAATTCCAATGTTATTTTTCAATATAAAAATGACCATATTTGTTGCAATTATTCCATATGTTCTTCATCCTTTTCTTTTTTTTTCAATTGTTGCACAGCTTCCACCACTCTATGAGCGCTAGCATCTCATTCACTAAAATAAAGTAAAAACAACATAAAAGCACAGTAAGACATTTGTGTGTGAGGGTTAAATACTGAAGCTAATTTAAGGACAGTGCAAACAGAACAATTGAAGAATGGCTTAAATGAAGACGAATTATATGTATTAAAGTGTTAAGATGTTCTGCAAGATGTAGACGGAAACTGATTAAGGCCCAGGTCAGCAATGCATCAACAGATGGTACAGTTTCTTTTTTATTTTTGATAAAAGATGTAAAATAACTGACAGTCAATGTGTCAAGAGAACTACAACAAAAATTTGTTGAGGTACACTCAGAATCCACAATTAGAAAATTCTTACTATTCTTGCTCTGGGCGCAGGAGGAACAGCAGGGTGTGGCTGTCTTTTCAACAGAGTGGAGCTGAGCATCCTATTGTGCGAACCATACCCCCAAAGCTAGAGAAGGACCACAATCATTACATGTATGTTTAAAAGTAACCTGTGCAGAGGAATTACTCAGTGTCTCATACATGAAATAAGTAGGCAGAGAAAATGCAGAGCTAGGACCTGTGTAATGATGTAAACAGCATATAGATACACTGATAATAGGAAAAACTGTTAAACAATAACAAATACCCTGAAACACCATGCAATAGCTCTGAATACGTCTTGATTCATCATTGTAATGTGCTTCAAAAAAGAAGAAACAAATTCAGTAATATTCACTAAATAAAATCAAGCATGTACAGGTCATGCAAACAGGAAGTTATATAATATGTCAGCATTTGGGTCACTCTGAGAAATCCCACAGCAGCACCCTAACACATTTTTCAATGACTTTTAAGCTTGTAAATACATAATAACTAAATTTTACTATTAGAAATATGGCATGAGATATTACTGTAGATATAAAAATGGGTGAGAGCATTGTGCAGATTAATTCGAAAGGATAGGTGTCAACCATCAAATAATGTAAGACCGTTGAAAGAACCGTGAAAATCCTACCCATGGAAAAACACTCACTAATTGGCTGCAAACCTGTATATAAATTAAACAGTTAGTAAATTTCAGAATCATGTTGTTGTAGTAGCACACTTCACATTTTTTCTGACCTCTTTCATGTAGAAGAACTGCAAAGCTTCTTCCAATGTAATTGAGAATCTTCCAAATACCATATCCATCTTCTGGAGGACTCAGCTGCAGGAGGTGGACTTCTCTGACAACTGCCTCAAAGAGCTTCCTTCCTATATCTTTGAACTAGAGGTACGAACCATCTAATGGATTGTTATTGGATGTGTTTATGTGTTTTTACAATGAATAAAACATCTAAAATCAATTTTCTCTCCCAAGCAAACTGTGCCTCTCTGTGCTGACACAGTTTGCCCATATTTAAATAAGGCATTACATACTTTATATATCCCAAAGGAAAATTTTCTGTTCTTGTAGATCAAATTTTACAAGTTTCCTCGAAGAGCTGTTGTAGATGCTGATGACTGTGGGGCAGGAAGGATCTCCTGTAGTGGTCTGTCTTACTGCAGATCTGATGAAGCTTCTTACTGAAGACACTCTGTTGTTGTACAACAGTCTGATGAAGAGGATGCTCAGGGTTCTCCATAATGTTCCTCATGACTT
Source organism: Crenichthys baileyi (assembly GCA_036173005.1). Lineage (NCBI taxonomy): Eukaryota > Metazoa > Chordata > Actinopteri > Cyprinodontiformes > Goodeidae > Crenichthys > Crenichthys baileyi. The sequence continues at coordinate 45,009 of JAHHUM010000112.1, read as the reverse complement.
TTCTTTCCCTGACTTTTCATGCCTGAATATCTGTAAGAAGAATCTCCATAAAAGAAACTCGCACGACTGATACCCATGTGGCATAAAACAGAATCTCCATATGGTACAGTTTGTTCCTATCAATTGTTAAAAATTAGAAACTAGATCTAATTCCTTTATTTATTTTTTTAATACCACTGAACTATAAATGACTCAAGCCTCTGTATATGGGCCGCGTGCTCTACCACAACACAACGCCACGCACCGCACGCACCCATGAATGATTCTCTTAATATCTTTTTTATGTCAAGTGAGGCAGTATGAATCTGATGTTCTGATCAGTTTCTAACCTGCCTCACACGGCCTCATTAATGTTCAGATCCACATCCATCTTACAAAAATGTTTTAAAGATGGCTCAAATTACAGGTCAGCTGTAACACATAATGTAACATTTAAACTTTGGGTAAAAGCAAATTAATCATCATAACATGTTCACCCTTAATGTGACATATATCCTGTACGCATCAGTTGAAAACAGGCTATCTGTATCTGTATTGAGGAAAAATCACAGAAATAATTAAAGGTGCCATAATTTGCTTGCATAATTCAGCTCACTCCTAAACCAGTTCTTAATAGAGGGACCATTCATTTAAATTCAGTTTTCAGTATTCTTGGGTAGGAGTCTATTAGCTTTCCACACCTTGGATTGAATGTTTGCTCTTCCTTGCAAAAGTTGTCAGTTCCGTTTTGTACGCTGGTTAGGCCATTCTAAATTTCCTTATGCTAAGCCATTGTTTTATTGATTTGGGTGTAGGATTTTTACTTTGATGCCCAGAAGTAAAATCTCCCTTCATCGTTAACTTTTCTAGCATGCAACTGAAAGTTCAGTGTTAAAACTAGCTGATATTTGGGAGTGTTTATAATTTCACCCACCCTGACAAACAAAAATTAGTAAAGTATCCCCAGAGCATGATGCTGCCACCACCATGTTTTGCTGTGTCTGTGGTTCTATCTTTTGTAGTTGTGGCTTAGGAGATAACCAATACACATTATTTCACAAGGTGTGGAGAGACCTGGATATTTTATTACGGACAAAAGAGATCTGACTTGCAACAGAGCCCCTTTAGTCCAGTCATATATAAAGTAGATTGTTGTCACATGTAGCACACAGCCAGTACTGGTTAGAAATTTCTGCAGCTCCTTTAGTATTGCTGCCAGGCTTTAAACAGCTTTTTTGGCCAGTTTCCTTCCAATTTTTATCCAATTTTTATCCATTGGAGAAATATCAGTTTACTTTATTATTCATTATTTTGTCATGCACATGTATATATTGCTCAAGATTTGTTTTAGTATAGTTCCTTTGCAGCCTGTTTGCAAACCATAGCTTGACTAAATAATGCAAATCACTAAATGTCAGGAAAATCCTACTCTATTCAGAAAACTTATTTGTTGCATGAACTCTGGCAGTGTCAATGTTCACAGTGCTATCATTGTTGGTTAGTCTTGACTGAACTCCTCAAGATGTCACTATGATGTCACCAGCGGTCTGTAACTCATTCACAGACGGTCTGTGAATGAGTTACACTGCTGTCCTGTAGTATGTCTTACCCCCCTCATTGATCTCATTTATTTTCTCATCAGGCTATTGTCTCATTAAAACTGTGTGGAAATCTCATTGAAACGCTTCCTGCTCCCAATAAGTGGAAGTGCTCTAAGCTCAAGACTCTCGATCTGTCCAGGAACCAGCTTGGCAGGTAGGTCCCCACACTGACTTCCACAGAAGTTCAGTTAAATTTAGCTGGTAGTGAATTACCCTGTGAATCTTAGTTGATGTGAAACAGACATATTTTATGTCGTTGTTTCTTTGTTTTTTGTTGTTTTGTTGCCCTCCAGTAGAGACTATGTATTTAAGCTAAAAGTCAACTTCAACTAAGTTGATTAATCACTTCTTCAAAATGTGAAATTTTATTTTGCACTAAGTTTACTTATAATAAAGCTTTTTAAAGTGAGCTTATTTTAGAAATCCTCCGTTTAGAATGAAGAAAAGCCTAATCTAACTTGATAGATGGATTTTCCATGCTGCTTTATTCACCATCTTATCACTATGGTACTACCACAGCTATCTCATCGACATGAAAATATATACTCATATTTAACAAATTAGAATAGAACTGAAAAGTTCATTTATTTCAGTAACTCAAGTAAAACACATTATATAGATACTGATGTTTTTAAGACTATATCTGTTAATCATGTTTTTTTTGGCTTACAGCTAATGAAAACATGACATGTACATTTACAATATTACATCAGATCAATAATAACTTTTTTGAGTTGTGCTGCGAAGGATATGCTATAAACTTTGCAAACTGCCTTTTGGGTGTTTTCATCCTCATCTATGTATAGATATAGATACATCTATATATAGATATAGATATCCATATCTATCTATTTAGATAGATAGATATATATATCTATCTATATATATATATAGATATATGTATATCTATATATATATAGATATATATATATATTATATATATATACATACATACATATCTCCACTGCTTATGCAATACTATTTAAAGTGTTCCAAGTCATTTTTTAGGAAATTGACAAAAAGAGATATGTCATGATCAGTTTGTGGATTTGATTTTAGGAGTGGATGGCTGCCAGCTCCTTTGGCAATCTTTTCTCTGTGGACATCTTACTTTGTGGTTTTCTTTTCCTAATAACCTGGACTTGTCTGCACATGTTGCTTCTGTGTCTTTTATTACCATTGAAAGACTTGTAAGGGTTGTGCTTGATTTTCAGCAACAACTTTCATTCTCATTGTCACAACTAAAAACCGACAAAAACAACAAAGTTCCTCTTTTAAACGGAACAAGAATGACCACTTCTTCTTTGCACGTTGACCTTTTCTATTTCATGAAGTTCTTGGTTAACTCAATGACAGCAAAGTGATTGTTCTAAAGGTTTTTTGTGGTTTTGTTTAGGTGCAATTTTGCAAACCTAGGCTAGCCGTTGATTTTATCTTTACGGAGAGTTTAGGCTTTCTCATGGCAACCTCTTCAAACAAGCCATATTTGTTTGGCCTTTTTTGTAATTGTGCCATCATTAACCTCATTTAGCATTAATTAGGTTGAGATAAAGCTCAGGATTATTTGAAAAAAAGATTAACCACTAAAACAGAAGATATATGATATTCAGAATACCAGTTAATTGCAGTTCACTAGTCCTGTTTTTATAAAATAAAGGATACTGAATATTTAAATTCTCCTCTGGGTGAAAAGTGTTCTTCACTTTTAATAAATATTCTTCTGCCTAATCTTATTTTTGGAATTTTGTTGAAGCTGTTTGTTAATATGAAAAAATGTGTGTTTTCTGCTTTAGTTGTAGCCATGACATAACGGATAACATTATTGACAAACATTTACTCTTTTATGGAGCTAAATTGGGGCCATAAAGTTTGTTCAACAGAAAAAAATTGAACCTGAAAAATTATTTTGAACCTCCCCACCAAAAAAATTTGAAAACTAGAAAAAAGTTTTGCAACTGAAAAAAAAGATGTTAAACTGGAAAAAAAAAAGTTCAAAACTACTTTTCAGATTCAAGTTTTTTTTGCACTTGCAAATTTTATTTTTTCGGCTTCAAACTTCTGGCCCTGTTTTGGCATTGGCGGCGGGACCTCAGATCAAGGGGGTGTGGAATAGTGACTGACAGCTCAACACAGCGGCTGAACAACATATTCCCAGCTGTTGCATTCAGGGACCGTGGGAACTGGAATTATCTGTAACACATCATCGATAAGCAGGATAAGCATGTTATCTTTCAAAACCAATCACATACATATAGAATATCGATGATGTTATAAGAAAAACTGACATCTCTCAGAAAGCTCAGTTAATGTTTTAAGCTTAAAGACACACAGGAACTGTAGCCTGAGTAAAAGGGACATTGTCTGTCTCTAATGTTACTGAAGTAGAAGTGTACTTCTTACTTCATTGCAAATTCTGTATTTTAGGACTGAAGAGGGACCCAAATCCAGGAGGCTAGCTTTCCTGACAACATGGAACAGGAGGGATCCAGACCCAGGTAATACAGTCAGTCTGTTTAACTGTGAATAAATGACTCTGTGAAGGCCAGTTGATGGGGGGAAAAAAACACAAATTGTCTTTCAAAGATATTCAAATATTTTATAGCAACATATATGAAACATCAGTTTTTTCACAGTATATTCACTTAAACTTTTAATTTGGTGTGTTTCTTGCCATTGATTCACAAAGTAAAATATTTGATATTTGATAATGTAAATTTAATTTACATAAATATGGCTGGATTTATCCATAAATGCCTGTGATAGTGATGGAATTGCATAACTGGAATTTTGACAGTAAATCTTCCTTTGATCTGCTTTAAGCAATGGCGGAGTAAGCAACAAACTGGGAGAGCTCTGTTAAAATTCTTCATAGTAAATTGATTTTGCTTTCAACTGAACAACTTACTTGCTAACATGGGTAAGCCTTCAAAGAAAGCAACTCAGGTCTCAGAAGAGCCTGCCTAAGAGCAATGCCTAAGACCCATTGCTCTTACGCAGGCCAATAGCTTGCGTAGCATAGAGTGGGGTGGCTTACATCATAAGCTGTCTCTATATGCAGACGATTTGCTGCTTTATGTATCTGACGCAAATTCTTCTCTTCCTTTTATTATCAACTTGCTGAATCAATTTGGGAAGCTCTCGGGATATAAAATCAACTTGAACAAGAGTTTGCTGTTCCCAGTGAAACAAGAAGATATTGCATGCTCTTTTGACAGTTTTCCATTTAAATTAGCTTCGAGCCTCTTTCAAATATCTTGGAGTGGAAGTGACTCAAAATTTGTCAACACAATTTTTATTGTCCTTCTATAAAAATGTAAATTAGATTTTGATTGTTGGAAAGACCTTCCCTTTTCTGTTGCAGGAAGGCTCAATATTATTAAATTATTCTATCAAAATGTACTTATCTTTTTCAAAACGTTCCCATTTTTAAGAAAAAACATTCTTTAATTTAATAGACAAGCTAATAGGCACCTTTTTCTGGAAAGGGGGAGCACACGGAATAAAAAGAACAGCTCTCCAGAGACAATAAAATAAAGCAGGGTTAGCATTTTCAAACTGTATTTATTGCTACTAGGCTTGCAATATACCACAGGTTCTTCACTAGGTTCATTTTGACAAAGATTAATGTGAGTCATGGGTGTCATTACAATATTCCACTAATCATTTGCATCTAGGTTCACTGGTATGCGCTGCTTTAGCCCCTCCGACTATAAAGATAAACTTAATAGTCAGTCAAACTATGAAGATTGGATACAGTTTAGGAGATATTTCCACCTAAAAGATACTCCTATATATCCCCCATTTGGGGAAATCATAATTTTCCACCAGCCTCCTTGGATGCATCGTATCAATCATGGCACATAAAAGGCATCAAATTTCTGGTTAACCTGTTTTCAGAGGGACAATTTCTCTAATTGTCTAAACTAAGTGACATAATTCATCTCCTAAGGTTAGATATCTTCAGATATCTGCAAATGAAGAACTTTACCCAAAAGAACTTCTCTTCCTTTTAAATCATACCAAACCAAAATGCCTCAGACGACATTCTGTCGCAAAGCAGAAATTAATATCCACTCTTTACGAGTCAATAAATGACTTTTGTCCCACCTCAATTGAAGAAATTAGGGGGTGGTGGGAAGCGGATCTGAGCTTTGTGATTGATGATGAAACATGAAAGCCATTCTTTGGCGAATACCAAGATCCTTAATCTCTGCGCGTCATGGTCTGATACAGTTGAAAGTAGTCTTAAGAGCAGCCCTCACCAATGCTAAGCTGGCTGACATGTATTCTGACACAGACCCCTCTTGCCCTCGTTGAAAGGGTCAGCCAGCAGATCACATGCATATGTTTTGGCTCAATCACCACTTTCTGGTCAGACATCTTTAATGCGTATATAAAAATATTTGAGGAAAAAAGTCTGCAATAATCCCTTTATATATTATATTATATATCCCATTCAATATAATGATAATTCACTCTGCTCTTTAAATGTCATGTACATCTATTGTTGTGACATTTATTTAAATAAAGGAACAAAAATGTACTTTGCACAGGTTTTAAGAATTAAATAGACATACAAGTCTGGTGTGGAAGCAGAAGGCATCAGACTATCAACCAGGATGTTTGTAAGCTTTATATGTGTCTCTCATCCTTCAATGTAACTTGCATCTGCATTGTAAATGTCCCTTTCTAATTTACCAACAAATTAATGTGTAAATATTTTTTTTTTTTGTTTATCTGGGAAAACTTAGCCTGAAATAAGACATGTCTCTAAAACTCAGGGTACACCTTGTTTTATGAGGTAATGAACCTTTACTCTTTGCAAGGTTTCGTGCTAACAAAGTTAACTTGCTCTTGGGCTTTTGAATGCTGCCAAGAGCCATGTGCTGTAAACATTAAAATTTTCTCAGTGTGTTTGAGTCCAGTGTGTTACTGTTTTATAGTGTGCCCCATTGAGTTTCCTATTGTTCTGCGGGATTCCCTGGAAGTGCTTATATTGAACGATAACCAACTGGAGTGTGTTCCCCTGTCACTGTGTCGTCTGCACAACCTCACTGAGCTGTATCTCTCTAAGTGAGTCCCTCTGTGTGTCTCCCTGTCACCCTCATGGCTGTAAAGTCAAAAAGTGGAAGTTGTGTTTAGGATTTAAAACAAACTGAATAATTTATTGTAGTAAAATAACAAAACAATGTCTAGTGTCTTAGCATGTCATCAGCTTACTGAACATCAGCCTATTTATTCAAGAAGTATTTTGCTGACTAAATTACATTTTACATGTTCTCATAGAACAAAGCTGTTAGTACTTAACTAAAATGTATAATTTTTAAATTGTTCTTCCAAACAGGTGAAAAGCATCCAAAATCTTAAAGATTGGACATTCAGAGACTTGATAGGTGTGAAAGTCCCTTTGCTGTGAGTTGCTGATGGATGTTCCTTATTTTTCCTACTGATAGTAATCTTGGAATCCGGGAGCTACCGGCAGAACTTGGACAACTTTCCAACCTGTGGCAGCTGGACACTGAAAACCTCAACATTAATAATATTCCGCAGGCAGTAAGAAACGAAGGTACTGCTTCACTATCGAAAAACACTGACTTTTCCATTTGAAGCCTGGCTGCAGATGTTTACTTTTACTGTCATGTTCTCAGGAATATGACTAACTGGATTGGCTTTAAATTGATTGTCTCCAATATTCTGACTATATTATTTAACCTACACGTTCAACAGCCTATTGTAGAATTATTGATGGAAAATTTCACTAAAGTGAAACTGAATTTAATGGTTTGAAACTGAATTCATTAGCTTTAAAAAGGTGTTTCGTTGTATTGAAAATTCAGTTTTACTACCTTCAATTTCAGTTCCAAAATTCAATTTTTTTGTCTCACACATCCAGATCCTTGAGGAAAACCACAGATTAATCAAACACAGATTCACCGATTCACAGATAACATTCACTATTGCTGTGTCCAAATTCAGGGGCTGCATCCTTTGAAGGTTGCATTTGTAGGCCGATTACGTCATGGTGAGGCGATGAAGGATATCAAACTTAGAAGGCTCCTTCAAATCCGTCCAACAAATGTGTCCTTTTTCCTAGATTTGAATAGAAGGTCCCTGCAGCAGCTCGGAGGATGGGGATGGGTCAGACATTGGGTGGGGTCAGATGGGGTCAGGTGGGGTCAGATGGGGATTTGAGGTGTTTGGGTTCGGGGACATGTGTTCGATATCGGTGTCCCTGTTGGGGGTGGCCCTGTGGCGAGGTTCATGTTGGGGTTCACTGGGGGTGGGAGACTCATGGGGTCGGGATCGGAGCTCGTTGGGGGGTCGGGACTGCTCCGTCCTGGGGCGGCTCTGGTTGGCAGGCTGATTTGGGCCATGTGGACCCCTCTTTTGTACATAGCCCCCTCTCCGGAGGTGGAAGGGGGTTGGTGGGGACTGGGTTCTGGGCGGGGGCCGGGCCAAGACCACCCGTGTCTGGGCCTGTCTGCCTGTCTCTGCCCCGGGAGGGAAGGGGACCACCTCCTTGGTCTGGGGGCTGGTTGCCCCTAGGGGCTGCCGGCGCCCGGACCTTGGAGTATAGAGTATGCATGGGGAGTGTGAGTGAGTGTAGGACGTCCATTGTTGTTTGTCTTTACATTGGGAGCGAGGGATTTTATGTGTGTGGATGAGGGTGGGAGTGGGTGACTGTGACTGTGAGTGCCTGTTTTTTTTGTGACAGGTTGGGTCTTGGACTGCTCCCTCTCCTGGATCAGCTTAGGCCCCCCATATTATGGGGGGCCTATTTCCTCCCCGCCACCCTGCCTGCCGGTGGTTGGAGTCTCTGCCTGCTGGTGTACTTGTGGTTCTCGGTGTCCGGGGCTGGATGCTTTGGTGTGTGCTGGCTCACTCCCGGTGGCTGCCTGCCGGGGCCTGGACCGCTGGGCTCTGTCGGGCCTCTGTCTTGGGGGTGGCATGTCCCGGGGTCTTGGGTCTCTCGGTCCATGCCTGGATCTGCTCGGGAGTGGATGGCTGCCGGCGGGGCCTGTGGGCTCGTCGGTGCGGTTCCCTGGGGTTTCTATACTGTCGCTGCTGGGTGGCTCCCCTGGGACTCTCCACTGCTCTTCTCTGGGGGGGTTGCGGTAGTCCCGGCGGTGGTTCTCCTGGGGTTCCTGTGCTTTGGGGGGCTTTGGATGTCTGTTGCTCGGATCTCCTCAGTGTCCGCCCGGGGACCACGGGGCAGGTCGGTGGGTCCTCACACTCGCTATTGCATATTTCTGTGGACAAACCTTGTATACAAAGCGCATCCACACAGGTGTTGATAGATACACAGATGATCTATATTGGGCTGCACTTCTCACTAAGTACATTTTACATTCATAAATACCGTGTGTTATTTTGTGTATAAGCAAGCAGGGTGTAATCTTTTATTCTATTCGTCCTTCTTTCTCTCCTCCACTCTCTCCTCCTTTTTCCCCTTTTTCCCTCTTGCCCCATCTCTCTCTTTGTCAAGCTTCTGTTTTCCTTTTCATTTCAGTCTCCGTGTCCGTAACAATTGAAATATTCCCAAAGAAGTTTATAATAAAATTTCTTTTATAAATATCAAGCAGAGCCTTAAAGCAATAGCTGTGATGCTCCGCTTGTGAAAGTAAATCTGTTGGGCAATTTCTTGGCACTCAGACAACAATTCTGAGCGCTACTCTGCTGGACAGGACACGGTCAAAAAAAAAAATACAACAGTAGGCTATTTTTCCAGATTAAGTAGGAATCCTCTAGGTGTGTAGAGTGCCCTTTTTGCTCCAATTTTCTAACATTGTGCTTTAGTATGTATGTATGCAGCTCTGAATTAAACCAGTGAACCAGTCTCCTATGAATAATTACCTGCTTTTTCAAGGGGGCTACATTGTGTAATGCACAGCATTAATCTGCTGGTGTAAGTGCCCCTTAGATGATTCACGTGCACTTTATGCTCCTCAGCACAGACCGATACAGATTTCCATCTGCAGGTGACAAAAGCAGAGGAAGATTTACACTTTACATCTGACTGAGGTGGTTTCCGTTATTTTCTGAGGTGTGTTACGTTTTTGTATGATGAGAAATGTGATTCAGTTTCATCGCTCGGGTTTAAACCATAAAAGCTCAAACTTATGAAAAAACATCTGGTTTGATGCTCCACAAATTAAACAAAATGGAATGGATTCATTCTTCAGTGTATTTACAGGAGGTTTAGTTCTCTGTAGTTGGTTATTGTCGATTGAAAAAGTTTGCGTGGATTTCCGCACACTTTCACAAAACGTTCATTTTTGTACAGGCGGAGTTGTGCGTAACACATTGCGACCACAAGGTTTTTGAGCATAAGCAAGCTATGTACATGAAGCACGTGAAAATTATTGGTGGTGTATTTAACCCCGTGATGTTTCTGAGTTGGTACAATCTGGTTTACTCTGACGCTGCGGTGCATGTGCCAGCTCCCTGAGTTGTAACTGTGTAAATGGCGCAGTAACGATTACTGAAAAGAACCCGTCCAGGCTTTCTCATATTAATACATGGAGACGAGGATAATTTCAGAGGAAAGAAGACGGGAAGGGACAGTTCTAGTGAGACTATGGCCCAGTTTGGCCAAATAGATTACTTCAGGCCAGATATTGAGTCGAGAGCAATACATTGAAGCTAGTGACATTGATGAGGCCAATTACATCATTGGTGAGCACAAGAGCCTGCCTACCCTAACAGCGGCACGCATCCAAAGGTGGTCCATCATATTGTCAGCTTATGATTACCACATTGTTTTTAAAAAATCAGCCGAGCCCAGCAATGCAGCGAGTTCAGCAGCACTACACTCATTGCTAACAGAGCATTTAGAGGGAGCCCCAACGAATGCAGCTCAAGTCGCAAGGGCCACACGCACGGACAAAGACTTGTCTAAACTATACAAATATGTAATGGAAGGCTGGCCTACTGGCACAGATGTGAGCCGAAGGGTTTATCACAACAAGAGGAATGAGCTTTCAGCTGAGAAACGTTTTTTTGTGGCAGACCAGAGTAATGTACCCACATAAATGAGAACAGCTGTGTTGACAGAGATTCACTCTGTTCATCAGGAATAGTGAAATCCAAGACTTTAGCTCGCAAATACATCTGGTGGCCTAATCTAGATCAGGACATTGAACAGGTCTGCAGAGCTTGTTAAACTTGTCAGCTCGAGCAGAAGATGCCACAGCAGGTCCTACTGTATCCATGGGAGTTTCCTAAACAGCATGTTCATGGTTGTGGTCGATTCATACATAAAGTGGTTGGAAATATTTCGCATGTCACAAATCACATCACAAGCTACAGTGACAGGGCTAAAGAGACTGTGTGCTTCCTATGGACTTCCTGAACAAATAGTCACTGATAATGCCACAACTTTCACCTTTGAAGAGTTCCAAACATTTGTGACACAAAATGGCATTTTGCACACAACAAACACACTGGTCAACTGCAAGGAACAGCTTGGCAGAGCGATATGTTCAGACATTTAAAGTGAGCATGAAAAAATTGGTACAGTCCAGTTTACTCTGACACTCTGATGCATGCAATTACCCTTCCAAGCTTCCTCATTATTAACACTATTTACTATTTTTTTCACTATTTACACTATTGAATAAAAACCCATAAATTTCCATACAAATCTTTATATAAAAAAATAAATCAATAAAAATCTCATAATATCTTATGTGTCTTGTAACACTATTCAACAGTGGTTCTGAGTGTTTGGGTTACCTGGAAGTCATTATTTTTGGAATGTTTGTTCAAGCGTTTTGTTTTTCATCCTTAAGTGAGCCACTGCATTCAGCAACCAGTACATGGAGTCTCAAATTTTTCAAAGTGGAAGTACAGACACTATTCACCGAGGTAAAAGGCAAGATCGTACATGTGAAGTCAATATTAAAAGTTCGGTGTAAGTAGGCTACTTGTCTATGTAATTCCACTTCATGCAATTGGCTTATGAAACCTTAGAAAAAAATTTTAAGTCGTAGACATATCTAAAGTCTATGAACCCTAACTGTAACCCTAACCCTAATCTGGCATGTTTAGCTAACAGCCACAGGTAGCATAAGTGTTACTGTTTGACCATCATTAGTTTACATGACTTCTTATACTGTAGATGCTCATTTGACTTGGTGATTGACATCTGCCAAGCTCATGTATGCTGCACTGCTCCAGCTCAACATGCCGTAAAGGAAGTTTAAGCTGATGTAAAACGTAAATCGATGAATCTGTGTCTGATTAATCTGTGGCTATCCTCAAGGACCCGGATGTGTGACACAAAAAACTGAATTTTGCAACTGAAATTGAATTTCAGACCTGAAAGTGAAAGTAGGCAAACTGAGTTTTTAATACAACAAAATACCTTTTAAAAGCAAATGAATTCAGTTTCAAACCATTAAATTCAGTTTCAATTTGGTCAAAATAATTTTCAAACCTATGCCTTTAATTTCAAATACGAATACAGTTCAATTCAGTCTGAGCAATTGAAATTCAGTTTTTTCATAGAAAATAACCCTCCCCCATTTCCTAGCAACACAGTTTGGTTTTCAGATAACCCAGCCTGCCACATATGTTTTTGGACATGGAGCATGCAGCATGAGCTCCAAGCTGACACAAGTCATGCATACCATATATATACCCCTTAGTACAGGAATCTATGAAACTGACACTCAAATAAACAGCAATGACCCAATTATAATAATATTACTTCATTTCATGCAACACCTTGGAAAAGCTTTATTCGCCTCAGCATGATGGATTCTTAAACTGACAACATCTGACCTACTTTTTGATTAATATGATTACAGCACCCTGACGTTTCCTTCCCAGATGGTCCGTTGACCCTTTAGCTTGAAGTACATAAATAACAGAAGAGTAACATATCATCCATGGCTCAGCCAAACACTACAAATTCCAAAACATTGATCTCAGCATACATGCACTGAACAGGAGTGCATCAAAAGCAACATACATCAAAGACATGACAGGACTTGATGTTTCACAAAATCAGCATCTTATGGTCTTGTTTATAACCCATGTAACATGTGTTTTTCTGTATACAAACAAGCATAGCAAGTTAGGAAACAGCTTTACAGCAACTTGTTTTCATCAATACCATCCTAAACCAGTGCTGTGTCGGAATGCTTTTTAATGTTCCTGAGTGGCATTAGTATTTTCTTTAACCATTGAACTTAAGGCTGTTTTTGATTATCTTGAACTGAGCACAGCTGACTCTAGTGACATTTCAATATTTTATTCAGAAGTAAATGGCTTCTGTAAAGTAAAACAATTTTAGCTGTAGTCATTTCTTGAAGAAATTTTTTGCACTGACTCGCTCTCGTTTAATCCTAACCGTGAAAACAAAAGTCAAGGTTCAAATATTACAAATATCCCACACTATTTTAATAGCATTACATTCTGGAGTGTGAATCTTGATATAGTGGAATGAAGTTGGCGTTCATTTGGATTCCTAAACAAATATCCGCTGATAAGTTCAAATTTGCCAGTAAGTACTCCATTGAACAAATGCTTTTACAGAATCTCGGTAAGCTGCTGCTACTAATTAACAACACGCATGGCCCCAGGAAGGGAGCAGAGAATTTAAACAATGAAATGGAGTCTTTTTTTTTTTTGATCCCCATACGTTAATAACAATATAATTACAATTTTAAGGTATTTTTTATGAAACCAGAATGTTATACTGCCAGATCAGACTTGTTCGATTAGATGCTTTTTCCCTTTGACATAAACAGGCAAAGGAACATCCTCTTAGATTGTCGATTCCATAATTTTTTGCTAGAAGTTGTAGGTGACAAACTCCTAATTTATGCATAAATTACTCTATTTAGCTTAGTTTTTTTGTTGGGTCAAGTCTTTAGTTGTATTTTACACACAGTGGCATAATGCTAACCCTGTGAACAGTACTGTAAAGTACTGAAGACTACAATAACACTTGGTTTGAAAATGTGTGTCTGAGTAAGAAATGAAGCTGCATCCTGTCTGAACTTCTCTATGATCCTGTAATGTGATTTGTTGGAATACAGGCCCTGCCTCTGTTCTGGCATTCCTTCGGGCACAGCTTCGAAAGGCAGAGCCCTGCAGACTGCTGAAGATGCTTGTGGTCGGGCCGCCCAGGCAGGGGAAGTCAGCCCTTGCAGAGGCTCTACTTACGGGCAAGGCATCTCCCTTCACCCCTTCAGAATGCAGCATCTCCACCTTCAGTTGGGAGCTTGAAAAACCCAATGCAGGCAAAAATAATGTGAGGAAAATGCAGAGAACTCATACTAGGCATTTACTGTCCACTCTGGTTGAACACAGACTCAGAATTTACAATTGAGAGCTGGCATATTTGTCTATGCGTTCTACACAGAAAGAGTCAGTAATGTTCAACGTGTGGGATATTGGTGGTCCGGCTTGCATGACCACTGTGAACCAGTGTTTCTTCACTGATAAGGCGCTGTATGTGGTTATCTGGAACCTTGCTCTGGGAGAGGAGGCTGTGGCCAACCTGCAGACATGGCTTCTCAACATAGAGGTGATTTTGCTTTCTCTCTGTCTCTCTGTCTCTCTCTCTCTCACACACACACACACACGCACACACACATTTGCATATTTGCATCAGTGTGTGAATGTGTATGAATGGGCGAATGACTGATTGTAGTGTAAAGCGTTTTGGGGTCTCTGGGGACTTGATAAAGCATTATACAAATTCAGGCCATTAACCATTTGCGGACTTGCTTTGGACCTAAGTAAGTGGGAAAGAACTTGATGGTTATGACTTCCTAAACCAGATTGTTCAGTGCTGAAACATTGAGGTTTTTGTGTTTTACTTTCTCAACTCATCTTGTCTAATATCCAACTTCCTTATGTGAATTAAAAGACTGCAAACAAAACAGCTAACAACGACTTTTTGTCTGGAATCAGGCTCTAACACCGAGACAGAAAACATTACCATGGATTATTTTTTCTAATTTTTCTAATTTCTTTTAACAGAGCACAACTGGACTTCACTTGTTTGTTTTTTTGTGAGATTTCACCCACTCTGACCAATGTTTTCAGAAGAATATACAGTGTTTATTACTGTTTCCTATGGCTTGGGTTTCATCTTTCACTTATGCATTCATATAAATATATCTAACTTTCTGTTTTGTGTCCTGTAGGCGAGAGCACCCAACTCTGCCGTGCTGGTTGTGGGAACTAATTTGGATCTCATTGATACCAAGTTTCGCACAGAAAGGCTGGCAACACTGAGAGCTTATGTTCTTGCACTGTGTCGATCCCCGTCTGGAGCACGAGCTGCGGGTTACCCCGACATCACCTTCAAACACCTGCAGTAAGACACGTTTTCCATCCATGAATTTCTTTAGAAGAAGCGTTTGTTGATGCGGAATAAAGCCCCTAAAAGTTCCGAAATAGCTCTTGAATAAAGTTGTAGCATCTTGTAGCAGCTCTTCAATGAACACCTTCTGTCACAACAAAACACAAACCCTCTCTGTACTGCAGGTGTTTACAGTTGTTTCTCAGTATGAAAAATAATTGTCTGCCAGTCGGTTGTGTGTGTGTGTGTGGGGTGGGGGGGTTTAACTGTGCAGTCACTACATCCATCTATTTTTTTTATACCTGCTCAGTCCTTGCAGGGTCTCAGGAGGGCTGGTGCCCATCATTGGGTGAGAGGCAAGGTACGCCCCAAATCATTTGAAAATGATTAAAATCAAGTAACATTTGTACTTAGATTTTATATGTATTCTTAGTGATCTGTTACCAAACTGAAATCACTGTCTGGATGATGGAATGAGGTGAATCCTCAGTTTGCTGCCACTCTCATCCAGTAGAAAACATTACATATCTCTATTCCTTTGTGTCATGTAGCATAGCAGGAAAAAATTTATCTGAAACATGTAAGAAAGGCTAGCAGTATCTCAAAAATTATAATGCTTGCTTTTAATCTAAAAAAAGTTTCAAATTACTTGCAATATATGGCGGCAGAGCCTGTAGGGGGCACTGTTTACACATCTTGATCAAAAAATTAGGACATTAACAGAACTCTGGAGTTATATTTTGTATATACAGCTAAGCCAAAATTATTCAAACCACTGGTGGATTTAATTTAAAGTTATTTTTATTCAACCATGAAGTTGTTTTCTGAGTAAGACAATCCAAACAATGTTTTGTTTGCTAACCATTTTTTTGGGGTCTCTGTCATGCTTCCAGTATTGACCATGGCCAGGTTTCTCCGAAGACTGCCTCATGAGAATCTGGATATGGCATTTTTCATCCTAACATTAGCTTTGATTAGGTTACCTGTTTAATTGACTGAAAAACACTCTCGAAGCATTATGTTCCCATCCCCATGCTTGATCACAGAGGAGACAATTTGTTTCCTCTGAGAGTTTGCAAAAACAACACATCCCAGGATTCAGTTATTTGTTCAAATTGATTTAAAAGTTTTTCTATCTAAGGAAACCCAGCAGATTGCATCGAGTCAGTGACTTGCAGCATTCAATCCTTCTAGATGAGCATGTAGCGACAGTGTACAATCGCTGGCGCTGACTTTGCAGCAATCCCTCATACTGAGCATGCATGTAGCGACAGTAGAGAGGAAAAACTCCCCCTTTTTAATAGGAAGAAACCTCCAGCAGAACCAGGCTCAGTGTGAGCGGGCCATCTGCCATGACCCCAAACTGGGGGTTTTGAGAGGAACAGAGCAGAGAAGGAAAAAAAACACAAGGCACTGATTCAGGAGTACTTTTTTTGGGAAAGGGGAAAAAGTAAATGTCAAAGGATGTAGCTCCTTTGGGTTTCATCTAGGAAGAAAAAAAAAAAATAAACTCTGAGCCAGTTTTTAAGTTTAGTCACAGTAAAAGCTCAGTCAGTCGCTATTGTCTAGGAAAGACACGGTTTAAAACACTGAAAGACAGTGGAAACATCCTGTGGACATCCTGATAGTAAAAAAAATTACAATAGTCCAGCTTTGAAGTAACAAATTGCAGGGACTAGTTTTTTAGCCCCCACTCCTGGATATGATATTTAAATTTTGACGAATTTCGGGGGGTTAAAGGGGAAGGGAAAATCCTAAAAAACCTTTTTTAATATGGATTTAAATGACTCCCCCTGGTCAAAAGTAAACCCAAGGTTTTTTACTTTATTACCGGGTCAATTTTAATGCCATCCGGGTTTAAGTGATTGACTAAGCAGTTTTTTTTTAAAGACTCCGGCCCAAGAGGACAACTTCTGTCTTGTCTGAATTTAGAAGCAGAAAATTTTAAAGTCATCCCAAGTTCTTATGTCTTCAAAGACATGCTTGTATTGATATCTAACTGGTTGGGTTTCATCAGGATTTATGGATAAGTAAAGCTGAGTATCATCAGCGTAACAGTGAAAATTTATTCTATGCTCCCTGATAATTTTTACCTAAGGGAAGCATATATATAGTAAAAAGAATTGGGCCCAATACGGAACCCTGTGGTTACTCCCAAATTAACCCGGAGTTTAAAGATGATTTAATATTTACATGACAAACTGGAATCTGTCAGACAAAAAATTTTAAAACCCAAACCCTAGCGTTGTTCCCCGGATCCCTACAGCATGTTCCAGCCTTTCTAAGAGAATATTGTGATCGACTGTATCAATGCAGCACTGAGACAAAGAGAACAAGTACAGAAACAAGTCCATTATCTGAGACCATAAAAATATCATTAGTGACTTTCCCCCAAAGCAGAGGTTTGTTTAAAGGGGCTATGATGAGCTGGGAAGCCTGCCCTGAAACTCTTAAAACAGGTAAATTGCTGGTAAATGCTCCACATTTTGTTAGAAAAATTTTTTTCCAAAATTTTTTAGATAAGAATGGAAGTTTTGGATATCGGTCGTAATTTATTAAGTCATTTTGATCAAGCAAATTTTTTTTTTAAGAAAAGGGTTTTAAATTTTACAGCTCCCTTAAAGGCCTGTGGTACTTTATCCATTTACTAAGGTAGGTTAATCAATCCAAATGGGGCTGGTAATCAGGGGAAATTTCCCTTTAAATAATTTGGTTGGGTTTGGGGTTAACTAAAGTTAAAGGGTTTTAGATGAAGCTAATATTTCTGATAACTCAGGAAGCCCCAGGATCAAAAAATCCCAAGACAGATCAGGTTTTACAGTTACTTCCAATGTTGTCTCACTTGCTGAGATGAAGTAATCATCTTCAGGAGTATGTCAAAGTTTTATTTTTAATAGAATCAATTTTATTAAAAAAAACCCATAAACTCATGACTGCTAAGAGCTAAGGGAATGGATGGCTCAACAGAGCTATGACTCTGTGTACGTTTAGCAACTGTACTAAAGAGAAACCTAGGATTATTCTTGTTCTCTTCTATTAATGATGAGAAATAAGCTGTTCTGGCTTGGCGAAGTGTCTTTTTATACAACAGTAGGCTATTTTTCCAGATTAAGTTAACTTTGACCAAACATTCTGGTCTCAGATATGTTCCAGAACCTTTAAACTGACTAGTAACCCCAGTTTGCAATTAATACAATATAAAATCCTTCATAGAGTATACTATACAGGTCAACGGATGTTCCGGATGGGCTTGGCACCTTCTAATACTTGCTTACACTGCACAATTATTATATACCAGACAATTACATCCATGCACTATGGTTATGTACACCCGTCCAGAGGTTCTGGTGCCTGATATGTGAAGACTTATCAAAGTGTCTGAAATGTAATATTTCACCTTCCCCTTCAATTTGCTTGTTGGGCAACTTAGATGATGTCACCATAGAGACAAATTCAGTTCACTTGGTCTTCACTGCCTTATGCATCGCTAAGAAAACTATCCTCATGAACTGGAAAAATAAAAACCTTCTTAATATCAATCAGTATAGAAATTTTCTATTAGATTTTATAAGCCTTGAGACAGCCTCTGCCTCCAGGTCAGATCGATCTCTCTGGGCTCCTTTAATCGGCTCCATCACCTAGTGGGGGTGGGGCGCCCTTTGCTTCGTCCTGTGGGGCGTTGTGGCGGATTTGGGGGGGTGTCTGGGTTGGGGCATTTTGGGTGTCCCTGGGAGGGGATCGCTGGGGGGTCTGGCGCTGGGGGCTGTGGTCCCGGCCGGGGTGGGGTTTTGGTGTCTCTCGGGGGAGATATCTGGTAGCTGCATGCGGTGCTCTCGGGGTGCCTGCGCCGACGGACATAGGTCACTGGCCTGGTGGTCGTGCTCCTCCTGGGTGGGTCTGGGGAAGGCTTGGGGGCTCGGGGTTCCCGGGGCGTGTCGCCTCCTGGGCAGGAGTCTGGCTGGGCCTTTGGGGTCTTGGGTCCTAGCGGGTATGTTGCCGGGGTTTTGGGCTGGTGCATACCCAGGCGCCCGACCCTGGCTTGGGGGCCTTTGGTGCATCGGCGGGCATAAGGGCCCCCGAAACTGGCGGGTAGGTCCCATCTCATGGCAGGTGCTCTTTCCTTCAAGGAGCACATTCTGCTGGCGGGGCGGAGGATCTGCGGGAGGAGGTGGGGCGGGTTCAACCTGGGTGTCCAACGTCTTACGTGCTTTGGGAGTTGTTTGAATGTTGGGGTTGGTGTGGGTTTCCTTCTGGGGTGGGTATGGGTGGTTGGCCTTGGATGGGTGTCGGCGTTGTTTGGTCCTGGGTGGTTCCGGCTCTATTTCTGGTTCCTTGTCTTGGTTCTGGTTACTGATGCTGGTCCCTTTTCTGTCTGGGGGAGGGGGTTCGGAGGGGTCTGCATGGTTCAGGTGAGTGGGCGGGCCGGGGTTGGTCTCGGGGTGGACCGGTCTTGGCTTCCGGATGGGTTTTGGTTTTGGCTCTGTGGGCTCTCTTCCCTTTTGTGGGCCTCGGGGTGGGCCTCCTTGCGGGGCTGCTTCTGGCAGGGGATTGGTGTCGGGCATGTTCTGGGACCTGGGTGGGATCTTTTTTCGTGGGGGTGCGCTTTCAGCTTTGTTTTTGGGGGGGGCTGGTGGGGGTGCACTTGCGCCAGTGTGAGTTTTGTGTGCAGCTTTTGCTCTGGGGGGCTCTTTGCTGCATTCCGTCCTCCGCTGTATTGCGTGCTGTGGGTTTTGGGGGGCGGTGGTCCTGTGCGGGGGCTCTGACCTCCGGGCGTTGGGTGCGGCAGGGCGGGCGTCGCTGGGCTCTGTGCTTGCGTCGGGCTTCTGGGCCTCGTACTGGGGTGGGGTTTGCCGTTTGTTGGATGTTTCCTGGTGGGTTCTGTGTGCTCGGGGTTAGCGGTCTTCGCCATGCCCCTATGAGTGCACAGAAGGATGTGTGGTGATGCTGTGGCGCTGGCTTAGGGGGATCTGCGGTCCGGCTCGGCTCTATTGTTTTTGCTTGGCTGACCTGGATGTTGGTGGGTCTGCGTCCCTGGATGGGGGTGTGGCCTCCTTGCTGCGTGCGCTGTGGCACCCTTCGGCTTGCTGGGCCGGTGTCTTTCCCTTGGGCATGGTAGTGGGCGGGGTGGTCCATCGTGGGGTCTGCTTGACTGCCCGGCTGGCCCGGTGGTCTCAGTTCACCTGACTATGGGGGGGGGAGTGCATGTACCTATCCTGGCCTGAGGCTTGCTTTTGGGTGGGGCTGCTGTTTTGGATCGGGCGCGGCTTGGTAGCGGCCTCGGTGTTGGAGTGGGTTGTGTTTTGTTGCCCTGCTTGCCTGGTTCTGGTTGCGCTGGGCTGGCTGGTCTGCTCCTTTGCTTGTAGTGGGGCCGCACTCTTGGCCGCTTGGGCGCTTCTTGCTGGCTCCTTTCTGTTGGAGGTCGGTGGCTACTTCGGGCGGCAGACTGGGTAACGGGGCTGGGGATCGGGGTCTGAGGGTCTTGGTGGCTACGTGGGGGGGGGGGGGGGGGGGGGGGGGGGTTCTCGGGGCCTGTAACCTGTCCCTAGTCTTTTGCCCGGTGGAAGCGCCTATGCCTCCGTCCTTTGTTGGGACTTGGCAAACGGGGGTGCCTATTGGGGTCAGCCGGGGAGCTGGCTCCCTGGGAGAGCATTTTGCCCCCCAGTCCTTCCTCCCTCCCCATCCCCGGACACCTCCCTCCGCCAGCTCCATCACATTACCACTCATGGAGGGCCTTGGGGTGCAGGTGCGCCATTGGAGTGCCGCAAGGGTTTTCCATCTCTGCGGTCCCATGGCAGCCTGTGCCCCAATTTTACTGTACAACTTAGACAGTCTCACTTATAACATTTTCACGACATTCACATGTAGGGCCTTGGGGGTGGCAGCACTCCATGGCATCAAGAGGGAGGATATCCTCGTATCCTAACCTCTGGTGCCTACCACATTTGAGCTGGCGGAGGCAGGCTTGGGGTCTTTTCACACCCCCGTTCGCTATTTCCCATCTGTGGGTCTGTCAGGTCTTGGGGACTGTCTGGTGCTGGGGCTGGCGTTTCGGCTCTCTCTCTTGGGATCGCTTGGGTTCCCTTGGATCTCGGCCCCTGGCTTTGGGCCCTGGTCTGCCGGCTGGGGGGGGTGCTGGGCTCCGGTAGGGGGGACTTAGCCGGCATTGATTAGGATGTGGCCCCGCTCCGATGGAGGGGCTGGCCGGCTGGACTACTTGGTGGGCCGTAGTGCGCCATGCAGGGGTGCAGGTGGCCGGCGGGCTGGGGCACTCCCGGGGTTTGGGGGTGGGGTTGGCGGGGTGCCCGGAAACTGGTGCGGCCATGGCCTTCTTCCACTGCTTCCTCCCTGGGCAGTTGCAGTGGCAGGAATGTTTTTTTTTTTTTTTTTTTTTTTTTTTTTTTTTTTTTTTGTGGCTGAGTGGGGCATCGTGGGGGCGTGGTGAGGACACTGACCCCGGGGATCGGGTGGGTGAGTCTGTCCTGTCATGCTGCGGGGTCGGGGGTCCTGTTGTGGGTGCGGTGCTCGGCGGGGTCTGCCCTGTTGCGCCAGTGGGGGGGGTTGGTGTTGCGGCGGGGCCTTGCCTTGCGTTGCGGCGCACTGTGTGGTGGGAGAGCGGGGTGCGGCGGGGGTGCTCAGAGCGGGGCTGTATGTAGAGCTTGCGCTGGGTGGGTGTGACCTCATCGGCCTCTCGGCTATAGAGTTCACCTGTGGGGGTGTGCCCCTGTGGGGGGAGGGGATTCGTGGCGTTTGGGTTTGGGGACGTGTGTTTGAATCGGTTTTGTGGGGGGGGGGCTGTGGGGGGCCCTGTGGCGAGGTTCATGTTGGGGTTCACTGGGGTGGGGAGACTCATGGGGTCGGGATCGGAGCTCGTTGGGGGGTTCGGGACTGCTCCGTCCTGGGGCGGCTCTGGTTGGCAGGCTGATTTGGGCCATGTGGACCCCTCTTTTGTACATAGCCCCCTCTCCGGAGGTGGATGGGGGTTGGTGGGGACTGGGTTCTGGGCGGGGGCCGGGCCGAGACCACCCGGGTCTGGGCCTGTCTGTCTGTCTCTGCCCCGGGAGGGAAGGGGACCACCTCCTTCGTCTGGGGGCTGGTTGCCCCTAGGGGCTGCCGGCGCCCGGACCTTGGAGTATAGAGTATTCATGGGGAGTGTGAGTGAGTGTAGGACGTCCATTGTTGTTTGTCTTTATGTTGGGACCGAGTGATTTTATGTGTGTGGATGAGGGTGGGAGTGGGTGACTGTGACTGTGAGTGCCTGTTTTTTTTTTGTGACAGGTTGGGTCTTGGACTGCTCCCTCTCCTGGATCAGCTTAGGCCCCCCCATATTATGGGTGGCTTATTTCCTCCCCGCCACCCTGCCTGCTGGTGGTTAGAGTCTCTGCCTGCTGGTGTACTTGTGGTTCTCTGTGTCCGGGGCTGGATGCTTTGGTGTGTGCTGGCTCACTCCCGGTGGCTGCCTGCCGGGGCCTGGACCCCTGGGCTCTGTCGGGCCTCTGTCTTGGGGGTGGCGTGGGGGTCTCTGGGTCCATGGCTGGATCTGCTCGGGAGTAGAGGGCTGCCGGCGGGGCCTGTGGGCTCGTCGCTGCGGTTCCCTGGGGCTTCTGCACTGTCGCTGCTGGGTGGCTTCCCTGGGACTCTCCACTGCTCTTCTCTTGGGGGGTTGCGGTACTCCCGGCGGTGGTTCTCCTGGGGTTCCTGTGCTTTGGGGGGCCTTTGGATGTCTGTTGCTCGGATCTCCTCAGTGTCCGCCCGGGGACCACGGGGCAGGTCGGTGGGTCCTCACACTCGCTATTGCATATTTCTGTGGACAAACCTTGTATACAAAGCGCATCCACACATACACAGATGATAGATACACAGATGATCTATATTGGGCTGCACTTCTCACTAAGTACATTTTACATTCATAAATACCGTGTGTTATTTTGTGTATAAGCAAGCAGGGTGTAATCTTTTATTCTATTCATCCTTCTTTCTCTCCTCCACTCTCTCCTCCTTTTTCCCCTTTTTCCCTCTTGCCCCATCTCTCCTTTGTCAAGCTTCTGTTTCCTTTTCATTTCAGTCTCCGTGTCCGTAACAATGAAATATTCCCAAAGAAGTTTATAATAAAGTTTCTTTTATAAATATCAAGCAGAGCCTTAAAGCAATAGCTGTGATGCTCGCTTGTGAAAGTAAATCTGTTGGGCAATTTCTTGGCACTCAGACAAACAATTCTGAGCGCTACTCTGCTGGACAGGACACGGTCAAAAAAAAAAAATACAACAGTAGGCTATTTTTCCAGATTAAGTAGGAATCCTCTAGGTGTGTAGAGTGCCCTTTTTGCTCCAATTTTCTAACATTGTGCTTTAGCAAGTATGTATGCAGCTCTGAATTAAACCAGTGAACCAGTCTCCTATGAAGTGAAGACACAAAAATTATAGCCCTCCACTGTGTTTTTTTGTGATAATGAGGAAATTAACCCTAACCTAGTGGTTAGAGCAGGAGGTTTGTGTTCCGGAGGGGACAGAAGGGGCCGGGTTCGTATCCCACAGATTGCCACTCTGGGTCCCTGAACAAGACCCTTAGCCCCAGAATGCTCCACTGCTCCCCTATAAGGGATGGGTTAAATGCAGAGGACAAATTTCGTTGTAATGTGCAATGACCAATAAAGATAATTATTATAAGTACTAAACACAGAGGTCAGAGGAGAGAGGTAAATGAAAGTTCACAGCACTTTGGAGCACTAAATAAAAGAATTTCCATAACAGGGTCTAGGCCTCGGCTGGCCCGGATGCTCAGCTTCTGCATGATGATTGGATGATCTGTCTGAGGCTGAATCCCTTTTTGAAATGAGCGAGTCAGCGATCTTGAAATTGAGCTTCCCCTCCTTGAAAGACCATCATCCGTCACTGGTCAGCATGAATGTTAAAATCCCCCACTACAATAACCTGTAGCTATTAGTTGGTGTGGGACTAATCAATAAATTGGACTGAAAGATGGCTGCTACTCCTCCTCCTCACCCAGTATTTTGAGGTATGTGAAAATAATACTTTTGCTGCAGCCAGGTTTCTGTGAGGCAAAATAAATCAATCTGATTGTCACAAATCAAGAAATTAACTAGCAAAGTCTTTGAAGAGAGAGAGCTTATGTTCATTAGGCCACATTTAATTGTGTTATTTTTCTTTTTAGTCTGAGTTGTGTTTATTTTTATGAGATTTTCATGATTTCCTCCTTTTAGATTATTTTTTAATCTATTCAATTTTGGACGTGGGTGAGACACTGTCTTAATAGGGTAATGGGTGGGTAGCAGTACAGAAGCTGCAGAGAGGAGTGATAAACTTTGACTCTGCTTCCTGGTCTGAACCCTGGGTTGTCAGAGTCTTGGAGAACTAATAAATTTGGCCAGATTCCTAGAAAGAAGAGCTGCTCCATCCAAAGTGGGATGGATACGTCTCTCTGGATCAGACCAGGTTTTCCCTAAAATGTTCACCAATTATCAATGAAATCTATTAAAGTAATTCAAGAAGTTGTGTAATCCAATGTGTCAAAAATCCTAAATGTTGCCCTGGTGGCAGAGTTTTGACAGGACATACATTAAAACTCCTGCTGCACTCCTGTTTGTTCTTGTGCTCAGCGAAGTGTCGTGTAAGACTTTGGAGGGTTTTGATGGTCTGAAGATGCTGATTTACCAAGTGGCTCTCTCCATGAAGGACAGCAGCAACTCAGCCTGTGGTAGTAAGCTGCTGGGCAGACTGGTGAGTACTGTGCTGCTCTGAACTGAACTATATCTAATACATGGACCCTTTGTTTACTGTTTTTATTTGTTTACAATGAACTCTTACTCAAGAATCCTTCTGTGTTTAAGTAAATTCTCTGCTCCAATAGGTAAAATTATCAGGCAGCATAGAATAAATTTTCACTGTTACATTGATGATACTCAGCTTTACTTATCCATAAATCCTGATGAGCCCAACCAGTTAGATAGACTACAAGCATGTCTTGAAGACATAAAAACTTGGATGACTTTAAATTTTCTGCTTCTAAATTCAGACAAGACAGAAGTTGTCTTCTTTGGACCGGAGTCTTTAAAAAAGAAACTGCTTAGTCAATCACTTAACCTGGATGGCATTAAATTGACCTCCGATAATAAAGTAAAAAACCTTGGTGTTATTTTTGACCAGGACTTGTCATTTAAATCCCATATTAAACAGGTTTCCAGGATTTCCTTCTTTCACCTCCGGAACATTGCCAAAATTAGAAATATCCTGTCCAGGATTGATGCTGAAAAACTAGTCCATGCATTTGTTACTTCAATTCTGGACTATTGTAATTCTTTACTATCAGGATGTCCACAAAATGCAGTTAAAAGCCTTCAGCTGATTCAAAATGCTGCAGCAAGAGTTCTGATGAAAATTAAAAAGAGAGATCATATTTCCCCCACTTTAGCTTCCCTTCATTGGCTCCCTGTTAAATCCAGAATAGAATTTAAAATTCTCCTCCTCACATATAAAGCCCTTAATGATTTAGCTCCATCATACATCAGAGATCTGATTGTTCCATATGTTCCTAACAGAGGACTTCGTTCTCAGACTGCAGGTTTACTGGTGGTTCCTAAAGTCTCTAGAAGTAGAATGGGAGGCAGATCCTTTAGTTATCAGGCTCCTCTCCTGTGGAACCAGCTCCCAGTTTTAATCCGTGAGGCAGACACCCTGTCTACTTTTAAGGCTAGGCTTAAAACTTTCCTTTTTGATAAAGCTTATAGTTAGAGTGGCTTAGTTTATGAGGGAGGGAGCCTTCCTCCCTCCCTGTTGGATGGAGTAAGGGGGAGTCAGGTTTAGCCTAAACCGGCTCAGTTATGGTTGAGGTGCAAACACACCCTCCATTTCTGCTACCTGTATGACCCCTTCTCTTTTCCAATGGTTATAATCAATCTGAAAGAGAGAGGTATCCCAATCCTTGTGGTTTTTCGCATAACAATGACCATCAGTGGGACCCTTTGTGGGGTGCCTTGAGACGACATTGTTGGAAATAAGCGCCGTTTAACTAAATAATCTGAACTGAAACTTTCTGTGTAGTTATGCTGCTATAGGCTTAGGCTGCTGGAGGACATAATGACCACTTTCACCCTCTTCGCTACATTCTCACACTACTCTCCAATTTTGCATTATTTGCTGTTATTTCAGCTTTTAACTTTGTTCTCTCTCTTTTCTCTTCCTAGAAGCTACACCTGGCCAGAGTTTATCTGTTCTTTCTTTCTAGGTGAAACGACTAAAGGAGCTACATCCATTAACATTTACTTTTCCTTCCCATAGAAAGTACTCCTGGATCAGTGCTTCTTTGTTCTCTTTGTGTCTCTGCTCTGTTCTCTCAAACCCTCAGTCGGTCGTGGCAGATGGCCGCTCACACTGAGCCTGGTTCTGCTGGAGGTTTCTTCCTGTTAAAAGGGAGTTTTTCCTTTCCTACTGAAAGCACCCTATTCTCTGGAGCTCCCCTGAAGTTACTATAGGCTCTTGAATGGTTCTCTGATTAATGCCGTTCTTGGACAGCCTGTCAGTTGAAGCAGTCAGCCATGTCTTGGTAGGTTTGCAGTTGTGCCATGAGATGTTCAAAACTTAGAATATATTTTCATAACCTAACCCTGCTTTGAACACCTGTCTGCTGTGTTCCTTGTTCTTCGTGATGCTATTTGTTCTCCAATGTTCTCTAACCTCTGAGGTCTCTACAGAACAGCTACAGATGTACTGAGATTAAATTGCAAACCTTTGGACTAAGCAAGGTTTTAATAGTTTTGCAGTTTTCATTAGTTTATATTTTTACTTAGTTTTGACTTCACATTTTCAATTCTATTTTAGTTTTAATTAATTTTAGCATTCGTTTGCTAGCTTGTATACATATGTACACTTACAGTTTCATTTATTTGAAAATATTTATTCATAATTAAACTATAAAAATCAAGTGTAATAGCAGAAAAGTCTATCGACATTGTTAGAATTTCCTAAGATTAATAAAACGGTGGCAGTAATGTCTGTCTCCTTTGCTCTCCTCCTTTTTCTAACACTCTTCTGCTCTTTCTTGCTCTTAGCTTTAATCTATTTATTCTATCATACTATTGTCCTTCTCTTTCTCTAATTTTTCCAATTTTCCGCTGTTCTTTCACTCGTTTTTTTACCGGAAGCTATAGCCAGGGACAGGTCGTCTAAAACGGGTTTGGACGGACCGCACAGAAGACTTGACTGACGTACCCGCCATCTGCTGGCGGAATGTGGCACAGCAAGGAAAAAAAACAACAACCGGAAACTAGACTTAATAATGCATGAGACACACGAACGAAAACTAAGCACATTATCTCTATAAATTCAGTTAATATTAGTTAGTTTTGTGAACACTCATGACAGTTTCAGTTAGTTTTCCCTTTTTTGGAAAGTCTCATTTTCATTTTTTTTTTGTCTTCTTTGTCTGTCAGATTCCAAGGAGCTATGTCATCCTACAGGAGGCAGTGATAGCAGAGAAAAAGATGAGAAACACTGAAAGAGAGGTCCAGTACCTGACTGATGCTCAGTTACTCAGCATCATTGAACAGAACCCAGAAAGTGACATCAGAGATTATGAGGACCTGCAAACTGGTACGAAGACTAGAAATGAAAAATTTCTGTGTGAATTGTAGAACATTTACAGTTACTTGTTCATATACAGTATTACATAAACACTGACTGGGACAAAAGCTTTTCTTCTGTCTCCTGCTATGTTGTACATGCTAACACTTTATGAATGGGTAAGTTTATTTTTTTTAAAACAATGTTGCGCCATTTGACAGTAATTTGACTCAGTAATTAACAGCTTTACTTGTGTTTATGTTGGCAAAACAACTAATAATATGGGACCACTAAGTTGTTCTTGAGTTATAATGTGGGTTTGCTGTAGATTGTGAGGTCAAGGTTCAGCAGCACATAGATGCATCTTTTGGGGACATTTGTATACTTTTAGTGACCAGAATATTTATCCCACTTTGTAAGAAACGGCACTAAATTGATGACCCAGTGCTTTCTCTCTTCTTTGTTTTTCATCCAGCCATCCGTTTCTTGATTGAAACTGGAAACCTGCTGCACTTCCCAGACACCAGCCATGGCCTATGCACTCTGTACTTCCTGTGTCCTGTGTGGCTGTCAGACTGCTTAGAGAGGATCGTACATCTGAACTCTTGTCACCCTGTACCCAGGAATGGAGTGATCCAAGCTGAAGACCTTAGGGTGAGATGCAGAACGCAAGCTTTCAGTATATGAGTTTAATGCTTATCCTAAATTTCTGTTGTGATCTCTGCTGTGCAGAAGCTGTTGGTAGGAACAGGGTTCACCCAGGAAACAGAGGAGCAGTATTTCCAGTTTTTGGCAAAGTTTGAGATAGCTCTGCCTGTTGCCAACAACAGGTAAAAGACTTAAGTTCACTTTATACATTTAGAATTATGTGAAAAAAGACATCCAATTAAATATAGATTCTTAAACTGCTTACAAGATGATGTCTGGTCTCATTTTTAACTAAACTGTATTTTGTTGCACTTTTTAAAGAAAATGTATCTACAAAATGGGTTTTCTAATTAAGAAAAAAGGTGAGACAACCTACCCTCTTATACCTAGTCTTACCCCCTTTGGTTAAAATAACTTCAGTGAGATGCTTCTTATGGTCATCTACCAGTCCCTGACATCAGTCTGAGGAAAGTTTGCCCCACTCCTCACTTTCAGCTGTGAGATGCACGAGAGTTCATGTACAGCCAGTTTTAGGTTAACCCACAGTGTCTCAAAAGGTTAAAGATCCTGGCTTTAACTCTACTCAAGACTTATCATTTCTCATATTTTAGTCATTCTTTAGTGGATTTACTGGTATGTTTGGGTCATTATCATGTTACTGTTCTTCAGCTTAGTTTTATTTACAGTTTGTCTCTCAAACACTTTCTAATATACCGTACAATTCATAGTGGATTCTTTGATGGTGAGCTGGCCAGGTACCTTCTGCAGCAAAGCATCCTCAAACTATGACAGTTCCACCTCCATGCTCCAAGGTTAATATGAGGTTCTTTCCCTGGAATGCTGTTTTTGTTTTACATCAAACATGTTTGCTGTTCTGGTGCCCAAATATTTCTATTTTAGACTATTCTGCCTCAAAAAACCTATCTTGGTATTTCTTTACATTCTATTTCACAAACTTCAGTCTGACCTTCACATGTTTCTTGGACAGCAAATCTTTCCTTCTTGCTCATCTCCCAAGACACTTGTGCTGTCTCTTCCTATTGTACAGATATGCACTTTCATATCAACAGCAGCAAGAGCCTGCAGTCAGTCCCAGGATGACTTTTTAGGGTTCGATTACTATTAACAGAAGAATTCATTGGCTTCCGTTTGTGGAGTATGTAAGCTTTGTTCAGAAGCAAGATAATCAAATGCTTTTTGTCCTAAATTGATGTGAAGAAATGACCTATGAATGCTGGAAATGCAGAACTTATGAAATATCAGTAAGTAAATGTCTGGTTCTGTTCACTACTTCACAACAAAAGGTACAATTAATTTCTAATTACCTTTCATCGCAATTCAATTCACTTTAGTTCAGCACAACTGAACATAATGTTCATTTTAATCCAGTTATATAGTACATTCAGGTTCAGTCAGTCATACAATGCAGATTGGTAAAAATGTATCCGTCTAAGAATGCCAGCAGATTTCATCAAATCATCCATCCTGAGCAGTGGAGTAGCTTCCTTTAAAGATGACGAAACTTCAAGCAGATCCTGGCTCAGTATGGGCAACCTTTTGCCTCAACTAAGCCAAACAATAGTTTAAAAGGTGGAATCAACATTCATTAAACTTAACATTTAATTATATTTATATTGTACAAAACTGGATTGTCTAAAAAAAAAAGCAGCCCCTGATAATTAAGAGATTAAATATAAGATTTGCTATTCATCTGTTTTCCTTTTTTTATTCTCTCTGTAGCTATTTGCTGCCACACCTCCTTCCTCCAAAGCCAGCCATGGATATCCACAACTTCCACCAGCACACCAACAACACCCTGCAGCGTCTTTTTAAGATGAGCTTTGTTCCTGCTGGATTTTGGGAGCGCTTTATTGCCAGGATGCTCATAAGCCTCACAGAAATGGACCTTCAGGTGCATGTTCCGTCAGGTCCTCACTAAACACCCATGTCACTTCAGTGACTTCTTCCTTTTTGACTTAATTATTTTGTTCTTGCAGTCATTTGATCCACTCAAAAAAAGGAGCCAGAATCGCAGAAATTCACTGATCTACAGCTTTGCTGGAAGCCAGAGGAGGAACCGATGCAGCACCTTCAGAGTCCAACGCAGCCAGACTATCTACTGGAAGGAGGGGCTTCTGGTCACTTTTGATGGAGGTTACCTCAGGTCAGAAAGGGAGGCTCATGATTCATGATTATTGAGCCACTTTTAGAGAAATGTAGCTGGACAAAAGGAGGACGTTATTCATCAAACTGCAGACAGAGATGTTAGCATTTATCAGAAGAGTTTTGTAGCAAAAGTGATCAATTTTTTTTAGAATGGTTTAAATAATCTCAATGAACAACAAATCAAGCATCAATTATATACAGGTGAAAAACCTAGGAGAACATATAATACCAAGTGTGTTTACTAACATATTTGAACGTATGGATATTTATTATTCGACAACACTATGCGATTCAAGTAATAAAACCTAAAGAAAACTGAAGAAAATAACATTTCAAACTTTCTGTAAAATTGCATCTTAAAGGGGACATATGCAAAATCCACTTTTTTAGCCCTCAAATACATTTTGTTGTGTACTTGGAGTCTGTAGGAATGCAGAAAAGTTGAATTTAGTTTCTCCAGGTGCTGCCTTGATATCTTTATATTCTGTTTGGGTCATGTTTTTCAGTGCGTTTAGTTTTCTCCATCATCTGTTATGTTTTTTTAACTGTTACGTCACAGTATTGCCACGGAACAGCCAAATAAGGTCATGGAATTCCGGCAACCGATTTCCTGTATCCGCCATTTTTGTTTCTCTCTGCAATTTTGTAGTCCTAGCTCAAGTATGCCGAAGCTGTAATTAGATAAGTCTAAATGTTCAGTTGTTGGGTGTATTAGCCCACACAATTCATTACACCTCGCCCCAGCATCAGAACCTCTTCGAAATGCCTGGTTAAATTTCAGTTTTTATGGAAATGTTCCCACATCACTGGGGAAGTTCCTGTTTCCCCCACTTCAAGGTCGAGTGCTTCAGCAACCTCCACCAGTATCAAGAAGATGAATTTGTTAAAAGAATTTATTTGATTAAGGGGTCAGTTCCTTCTGTTTATGGAAATGATGAGCACAGCAAAACTGTAAGCTGCAAATGACGCTAAAATGACGACAAACTTTATTTTAGACATGAATTTATGGTGTGCTGATATGACCTCCTGGCCATTG
Organism: Crenichthys baileyi; assembly: GCA_036173005.1. Lineage (NCBI taxonomy): Eukaryota > Metazoa > Chordata > Actinopteri > Cyprinodontiformes > Goodeidae > Crenichthys > Crenichthys baileyi. The sequence continues at coordinate 13,686 of JAHHUM010000112.1, read as the reverse complement.
TTCTGATAGTAGTAACATCGTACCTTCTGATTATGTTAGTGCTGTGTGCTGCTTTTTGCTCCTTGAGGACAGAACCGTACTGCTTGTTAGGGTTTTAAGCCTGCGGGAGCAAGCGAAGGTCATGCAAGGCAGGGAACCCTATTGTTTTTGCTCGGTCAGTAAAGTCATGGTCATCTGAGAATACTTAGGGAATTTTATGATAAAATATGGATTTTTTTTAAAATATCAGGCCATTATAGGTTTGTGTTGTATAAACATGTTTTATAAATGTTTTGTTGAAAAACCATTACATCTAGGGACATTCTTAACAATGCATGTTATTGTAGTTAAAATGCTCTTTTCACTCTCAAAATGGGAATTAACATTTTTCTTTAGAGAACATATTTGGTCTTAGGACATGGGACTTTTATATCATATCTCTGTCATGAAATGCTTCCTCTAGCAACATTTTAAGAATTTAAGGGGACACTGGATTCTCCATGAGTTTTTGTGTTTGTAGTGTTTCTCCAATGCTATAAGTTGGCCACAATACATTGTAAAGGCTAAGCCTGTGAGTGCTTCTGCAAGCAAGTTCTACTCTAAACCAATGAATGTGGTCATATTAAATTATGATCGCGTGCTGGGTTGGTGGGGGATGCTTGGAGAGGCGGGACTGGGGGCAGACATAGTGGCAAGGGCTTGGAACCTGTTCATAATTGCTTGCAGTTCTAGTTTTGAATATTATTGTTACATAAACAGTTTTGCATTATTTTTGCTTCGTTCCTGTGTCGCTAGATAATTATATCTCTGCTATCAAACTACAAAAATGGCCGAATGGGGTGGAGTGGAGATTCTTTGACCTGGAGAGGGGCGGGGTGTGAAGTGCCTCAGTAGCATTTTAAAGAGACGGCACCAAAACAAATGTTTGAAGGGTTGCCCTGTTTAAACCTGACTGTTGAATTGATAATGAACAACATGCTGATGGAGTCAAAGCCCAGATGTTGATCTCAGTAAGATAAGGTGGTGAACTGAACCAGGCTCTACAAATAAGTTTCTCTGGCATCTCACAGCTGATAGTGAGGAGAGGGGCAAGCGTTCCTCAAACCGATGTTAGAGATAGAATCGTCTTACTGAAGTTATTTCAATCAAATGGGGTAAGACATGAGGGGACAGTGTGTCCTAACTCTTCCCCAGTTACAATACACATTTCTAATAATTGTTGTTTAATGAGTAAAACAGGGTAATTATTTTATGTTTACCTTTAATTAAATCACTCTCTTGTTCCAGAGGTAAACGAAAAGAGGACATTGATGTATTAACATTTCTTTTGAAATAACTAACTATAACTATAAAATAGGGTGTCAGTATTTTTTTACGCATTGGAAAAAAAGTCCAATGTAAATAAAATGTTAAAAAACAGCAGCTGTTCCAGCTACTGTATAAAGGTTAATTTATTTGAAAGCAATGACACATTGAAATTCTAATATTTTGGTTAAAGGATGTGAGAATCTGTTTATGTTTGCAGTGTGGAGTCGTCGGATCTGAACTGGAAGAAGATGAAGAGTGGGGGCATAAAGATCATCTGTCAGTCCGACGTTAGAGATTTCTCTGCCATGGCCTTCATCACAGACCATGTCAACTCTCTGATTGAGCAGTGGTTTCCTGGTCAGTGCACCTAATGCTTTCTCCAGAGCACGCATGTTTGGTTGAATAGGTGGATTCCTTATTTTCGCTCTCAGATATTGTCCTGTTCTCATTTAAATCTCACGCAGAAGTGAAATCATGCTTGTTTCCTAATAAATCTACCCATGCTCTCAGATTTAATGCTTTTCACACAAACATATTCTGCTTCTGTTTGAGAGCTAAGAGCACATTTCAAACTCAAACTTTCACGCCCTCCCAGGTCGCTTCTCTTTGCTTGTGAAAATTCCAGCAAATACTATAGATGTACTGGGATGTCACTGACTAAGAGGATTCAGCTACACTTTGTGTTAAGAACTGCATGGCCGCAATACCTTACACACATAGCCTTGTTTTGGTTTAAATCTTTGTTATTAAAAGAATATTTAGAAAATTAAAAGAATATTTCATAAGAAACCCAAAAAATCACAAAGGTTTTAGTTTTTTTAGTATTTTTTTAGGCACTACCAGCGTTTATTTTTCCAATTTTTCAAAAGTAAGTTGACAGATAAACAGTGTGGAGAGATCAGGGGAAGGGTATTCAATAAACCCCTGCACCCACCAGCACCGCACCACAAAGCACTCTGTTGGATGACAATAGGTGGAAGGATGAAAGTGCCTGTCCATGTTTATCAGCTGTTTGTGGGACTTTTCGCTGTTCTACAAGCTGAAACGGTTGGTGGTCAGTGGAGCTATGTACATTCCTGGTATCCATTTAAAACTGGATTAGGCCTACCGCTGTTCCACAGGTAAAGTTTTATGCTTGTGCTCCATGAAACAAGTTCTCATCATTTATTTTGTCTTCCTGTCCGCTATTCTAGCTTTGATATCCACTCAGAGCGATGGCAGCCTCCTCATTGAGCAGTATGTGCCCTGTTCTCTCTGTGTCCCATGGGAGCAGCAGCAGCAAAAACATGCAGAAGATGGCATAAGAAGAGAAGCAGAGGTTCATTACTTCAACATGGAGGACTGTGTGCTGGCTGCTGTGGAAAAAGAGCACATAATCTGTCCTCAGCATCCTGATCAACCTGTCCCCCTACAAGAGCTGGTGCCAGAACTCTTTATGACTGACTTCCCTTCACGGTAAACTACATTTATTAAACTCAATACACTTCACTGATGAACGCAAGATTAAACACAGCGTCAGGACTTTAAATGATTCAAACATGAAGATCCGTATAATTTAATCATTTTAAATGATTCTATTGCTTTTCAGTGGAAAGCTGTCACAATGAATTAGGTCTAATCTTTATTAGACTTTTTAATTCATACTTAATGAGCAATAAAAGTCTGTTTTGGGGAAAAGACCTGTCAGGAAGAACTTGCATATCTTGTGATGTTTCCTTCTGTTGGATGATGTTATACCCTTTCCACAGGTTTGTAGAAGATTGGCACCTCTGACATTCTTTTACCTTAAAAATGCATCGTTCTGACACAATAATTATGGCCTGATCCATAACCTAAACACCATCCCTAACTGTAGCAAAAATTAAATCTACCATTTAGACTGCCTGCATGAAGGTTATAACACAAAGCTTAGCCAGATATGAGTAGGAATAGGGAAAATGACCTATACTCTATGCATGAGTTATATGGGTATACAGTTATATGCCACACATCTATCGTTCTGCAATGCCAGGCGCATGTTCTGAAGGCATGCACAGCCCCATGACTTGTACAATGCACCACAGAATGATATGTGAATGAGGGTTCCTGGTTTCCTTTGTAGAACAGATGTTCACTTGTACATGAGGCATTGTGTTTGGTAGAGCACTAAACACTAAAGCACTAAATTTCACTAGAAATGTCCAGATTTTAGGTGTGGGACTTAATAATGAGCAGAATTCTATGTGTGTGTGTGTGTGTGTGCGTACGTTAGGCTGTTTTTGGAGAATGCTCAGCTGGAGCTCTCTGAGGAGGAACAGAACATTCTTGGTCAGGGTGGCAGTGGGACTATCATCTACAGAGCAAGATATAAAGACCAACCTGTTGCTGTGAAACACTTTCACTTTAAGAGATGTCGACAGCTGACAGTCGCCAGTGATGCAGGTAGAATAGCTTTCTTCCTATGTGATGAATTTGATTTTTACCAAAAGAGCTTGGTTTTTGAAGGATACCATCAGTTTGGAAAAATATTAATGTTAATATGTGAATATGGCATAATTACATAATGAATGTAAATTTAGCTGGAGCAGCAAGAAAGCAAACTATGAGAGTAGACCCAGTGTTAAACAACCATTGGCTTTCTTTACACCATGAACATATAACTTGCTTTACAATTGTTGCAAACCTATAAAACCTTGGCAATGTTCAGCTATGAATTCTTTATATTTATGTATCTTGCTGAACCGTGACCTTCTTCACATAAAACTGTAGAAATGCCTTAAAATATCAGTGTATACAGAATCCAACACTCTTGTCACAATTCAGTAGACAGTGCACTTGAAAAGTATTTGCCCCTTACTGATTTGTTTTCTGTCTAGCGATTTTCAAGCCTATATGTTTTAGATCATCCAAAAAATTAAAATTTCAGACAAAGTTGTCATTTATTAAGGGAAAGAAAAACTATACTAAAGAATCAATCTAATGTGAAATCATCTCCCTTATTTATTACTGTGACTAGCCACAACCAGGGCTGATAACCCTGGGTTTTCCTTACCCACTGGATCAAGAAAAGTAGGCTTCAAAGGCAGAAAACAAAGTCACTGACATATGTGTCTGGAAAGCAACAATACCAGTGAACCACCGTGAGAAAAATGTAGAAACAAATGGAACAGTGGTGAAATTACTCCATGATCGCATTGACAACTTATCCAAGGCATCACAAAAGAACCCAGAACATCTAAAGCACTGCAGGTCTCACTTGCCTCAGATGAGGTCAGAGTTCATGATTCAGCAAAAAGAAAGAGACGAGGTTAAAGGGCACCTATGGGAGAGTTCCAAATCCAAAATCACTGCTGAGCAAAAGCAACACAAAGGCCTGTCTTACATTCTCCACAAAGCATCTTGTTGACCCCCAAGACTCTTGAGAAAATGTTTTGTGAACTGACCAAAAATATATATTACTGGGTTGGATATTGCCTATTAGCCGCTATAGATAGCGCCATTGCTATGTATTTTGTCATGTCAACGATAGCATACTATTCTGATTTGTTTGTAAGGGAGCAGGTATGACATAAACACAAGTGGTGAAGAGTGAAAACACTAGCATAGCATCCAGCAGAACTGGCTTAATGAGGAAGTTAAAGATTTGTTTAATGCTAAAATGTCCAGGAATTCAGATCCTGTGTGCCTTCCATAAGCTCCACTAATAAATGACTAAATATAGAAATACTTGTATGTTGCTATTTTATTTTAATCAGCTAAAATGTTTTGTTTTAGTATTTTAAACACTGTACTACTTTTCATGGAAAGTAGTACAGTGTTTAAAATACTGGAATAATTCTAATAATGGATGAGGTGTTAACAAATTTTCAACTATAAATCAATTTAAAATTACATTTTATATAGAAAAAAAACCTAAATTCTTATACACCTCTCAATTAATAATAAGGAGACTGATATTGTTTGCAACTTATACTTTAAGTTAATTTATTGTATGCAACCAGGAAATTGATTTTGTAATCATTGAGAAAGGGGCAGGCTTATACAACGTTTTTCTTCTTCCTGTCAATAATGTCAATTATTTCTCCATTACATTCAAGTCAAACTGTCAAAGTAACATGTGATTCTACTCATATAACTTTATTGGCCTTTAAAAACAACCAGTTCTATGTACTTCTGACGTGCTTCTGCAGCAGCCCTGACAATACACAGCAATGGTGATGTGTGTCATGCGGTAGTCATGTGACGTCCAGTCCAGTAATATATATATATCAATGGGACTGACAACCCTCCGATTTGGCTGAATTAAAACAATTCTGTAAATAAGAGTGGGCCAAAATTCCTCCACAGTGATGTAAAATACACTTTATCCAAACATTTGATGCCAAGGTTGATATCTGGTTGTTGCCAACCAGTTATTAGATCCAACACAATTTTCACATAGATCAAGTGGCATTAGATAGTTTTTTCCCTTTAAGAAATAAAATCCTTTGAAAACTGCATTTTGTATTTCCTTAGCTTATCGTTGCCTGAGAATTACATTTAGTTTGATCTGGATCATATAAGTGTGACAATAAAGCAAAGAAAAAAGCAATAAGGGTCAAATTTGTTTTCACAGCTCTGTACATTTTTATAAAAAATAATTAATTGAAGCTCTTAAGCATTCTGTCCTTTTTGTCCCTTGTTTAGGCAAAATTATGTCACGGGTTGCATGTCTGAAAAATTTAACTGTGCTTATTTTTGCACCTGAGATATTTCTTCAACAAAATTTAGAAAGAGGAAGTCTAAGTTGAAGCTGATGATGGAGAGTTTACCTTTCAAGTATTTAGTGGTATGGAAACAATTTCTATAATAGGAAAATCAGCTAAAACTGCTGCTTGCTTTCATAATATCCAACAGAGCTTGTTGAGTACGTGGCTTACTAAGCTCTTGCTCCATTCTTCACTCCTCAGATACCATGATGAAGCACCTGCAGTTTGTAAATGCATGTCGCAGCTTCTCGGAATTTCGTCAGGAGGCCAGTATGTTGCATTCTTTGCAGCATCCCTGCATTGTCTCTCTGGTGGGCATCAGCATTCATCCACTATGCTTCGCCCTGCAGCTAGCCCCTCTGGGTAGTCTCAACACTGTGCTGGAAGAGAAGCACAAATGCAAAAGCACGTAGAACCGCCTCTGTCTGGTGATATCCATGGTAAAATAGCTTTAACATTTTTTGCAAGTTTAATTAAAAGTATGTGGAATTCTGTCTCTTGCCTAGGCTTAGACTGCATGCCTCTTGGTCACATGCTAACCTTTAAGGTAGCCTATCAGGTTGCAGTAGGACTGGCGTACCTTCACCGAAAGAACATCATCTTCTGTGACCTGAAATCAGACAACATCCTGGTGTGGTCTTTGGATGTATGTATATGGATTCCCTTGTAAATTTTAAATCATTACAAAAAGCACTGATTCCATGTCTAAAATCGGCTGACTCATTTAACTGTCCTGTTCCAGGTGAGGGACCCTGTCAACATTAAACTGTCTGATTATGGAATCTCTCGGCAATCCTTCCATGAAGGGGCACTGGGAGTTGAGGGGACCCCAGGATACCAGGCTCCTGAGGTCCAACCAGGCATTGTGTATGATGAGAAGGTTTGAAGCTCCTCTTCTTTACTGAACTCAGCAAATACTGTTGTATTTGTGTTCACAGTTCACAGTATAGTTAGGCCAGTGATGCCTATTTGCTCATCTTTTTGTTCTGCACCGTTTGGACCATTTTGCACAGAAGAAAGGGCTCGTAGAGACAAACCCCAAAAGACTTTAGTTGTAATTTCTACAAAAAAGGTGCTTTACAAAATGTGCAATCATTGGGGGGTGACTACAAATGCACTACGCACATTTCAGATTTTTATTTGCAAAACAAATCAGGGAATAATTTAACATTTTCCTTCCACTTCACATTGTTAGTCCATCACAAGAAATCCCAGTACAATACATTGAGATTTTTAGTATTTACAGTTAAGCTCAAACCTACTCCTACATCTGGCAGATTTAGGTTTACAGTAATATTTTAATTATACCAACATTAATGTGTTGAACTGGCCCACCCAGAGTCCCGACTTGAAACTCATGGAGAATCTGTGGAGGGAGCTATAGATTAGGGTGATGGCAAGGAGGCATTCAGACATCACAGACTCGGAGCTCATCACCAAAGATAAGGAAGGAGGAAAACATACAATAAACTGGTCAACACTTTTAGGAAGGGTTTGATCAGTGTAATAGCAACAAAGTTGAGAAGAGTATAAATCATTTTCTACAACCAATTTTGCATTAAAATGTAAATAAAAAGAGACAAGTTATTTTTTACAAAGTTGATCATCCTTTTTCATTGTTTTATTACATTGTGCCTCATGTAGTCTGCTTCTAAATTCAGACAAGACAGAAGTTGTCGTCTTTGGACCGGAGTCTTTAAAAAAGAAACTGCTTAGTCAATCACTTAACCTGGATGGCATTAAATTGACCTCCGATAATAAAGTAAAAAACCTTGGTGTTATTTTTGACCAGGACTTGTCATTTAAATCCCATATTAAACAGGTTTCCAGGATTTCCTTCTTTCACCTCCGGAACATTGCCAAAATTAGAAATATCCTGTCCAGGATTGATGCTGAAAAACTAGTCCATGCATTTGTTACTTCAATTCTGGACTATTGTAATTCTTTACTATCAGGATGTCCACAAAATGCAGTTAAAAGCCTTCAGCTGATTCAAAATGCTGCAGCAAGAGTTCTGATGAAAATTAAAAAGAGAGATCATATTTCCCCCACTTTAGCTTCCCTTCATTGGCTCCCTGTTAAATCCAGAATAGAATTTAAAATTCTCCTCCTCACATATAAAGCCCTTAATGATTTAGCTCCATCATACATCAGAGATCTGATTGTTCCATATGTTCCTAACAGAGGACTTCGTTCTCAGACTGCAGGTTTACTGGTGGTTCCTAAAGTCTCTAGAAGTAGAATGGGAGGCAGATCCTTTAGTTATCAGGCTCCTCTCCTGTGGAACCAGCTCCCAGTTTTAATCCGTGAGGCAGACACCCTGTCTACTTTTAAGGCTAGGCTTAAAACTTTGCTTTTTGATAAAGCTTATAGTTAGAGTGGCTTAGGTTATCCTGAGCTATCTCTGTAGTTATGCTGCTATAGGCTTAGGCTGCTGGAGGACATAATGACCACTTTCACCCTCTTCACTACTTTCTCACACTACTCTTCAATTTTGTATTATTTGCTGTTATTTCAGCTTTTAACTTTGTTCTCTCTCTTTTCTCTTCCTAGAAGCTACACCTGGCCTGACTCTTTGTCTACCTGTGACAACTGTCTGGAGAGGGGCATCGTCCGAGCTTCTGCTGGCAACAACTTGGTGCTCACCCTCTACCGATGATCCACATTGCCCTGTCTTTCAGTGTTTAACCCTTTCTCTCTCCTAGACATAGCTACTGACGGAGCTTTTACTGTAACTAACTCTATGTGCTCTCTTCAGACTCTAACATTGAAAACTGGCTCAGAGTTCATCTGTTCTTTCTTTCTAGGTGAAACGACTAAAGGAGCTACATCCATTAACCTTTTCCTTCCCATAGAAAGTACTCCTGGATCAGTGCTTCTTTGTTCTCTTTGTGTCTCTGCTCTGTTCTCTCTAACCCCCAGTCGGTCGTGGCAGATGGCCGCTCACACTGAGCCTGGTTCTGCTGGAGGTTTCTTCCTGTTAAAAGGGAGTTTTTCCTCTCCACTGTCGCTACATGCATGCTCAGTATGAGGTATTGCTGCAAAGTCAACGCCAGTGACTGTCCACTGTCTCTACATGTTCATCCAGGAGGAGTGAATGCTGCAAGTCACTGACTCGATGCAATCTGCTGGGTTTCCTTTAGATAGACAAACTTTTTATCCAATTGAATAAATAACAGAATCTGACTGCACTGTTCAATGATTTGGATTAATTGTAATGCATGTACCTGACTTTTGTGAAGTGCCTTGAGACGACATGTGTTGTGAATTGGCGCTATATAAATAAACTGAATTGAATTGAATTGAATTGAATGTCTTATCAGGAAAAATCTTTTTTAGTTAAATTGAAATACTTTTAAATCTAAATCTGCCAGGGGTATGAATTATCTTGGGTATAATTGTAGTAATTATATTATGATATTTTTAGCTGGCATCTGACTGCTGGTTATTAAGGTCACTCTTAGTTCTGTTAGATGTTATTTGAAAAGGGTATTTGATCTCGGATTTTGGAATAGTTACAGGTTATTCATTGGACTGTTTGGACACTTATAAATACAACCAACTTTATTGCTTTTCAATGTTTTCTGCCATCATCTCCACTTCAAGGTGGACATGTTCTCCTATGGAATGCTGGTGTATGAGCTGTTGTCTGGGAGAAGGCCAGCACTGGGAAACCACCAGGTTCAGATAGCTAAGAAGCTCTCCAGAGGCATTCGGCCAGTGCTGGGTAGTCTGGAGCAGGTCCAGTTCTACAGCCTCCACACCCTAATGACGGAGTGCTGGGATACCAAGCCTGAGAAGGTGAGTCCATCCCACACTTGGCATTAGCTAATTTGATTGATAAAACCAAAAGGGTTTTGTCCTGCTTTGCTTTGTTGTCTTGATAGATCCTTGGATGTCACCTGTTATATTGTCATGTTGTTAACATATAATGCCATGGACAGACTGTCATTTACATAGTAATAAATAACTGGATTTTATTGCTAGGCAGCTTTTCAAGTTGTTGTTTAAGGAATGCATCATGGTTTAGAGTAGTTTTACTTTAAAGGTATAATTTTTACTTTTATTCCCTGTTTCTTTGTGCTTGAAATTTCTGTTTGGGTAAAACAAAACAGACACTCACACATTCACTAATTGAATCCAGACTTTCTTGGTCTGGATTATGACTCTGGCCTCTTCAGCGATGTATGTGGGGTCAAGAACAGCACGCTGAAGAGGAAACTCAGTATTCTAGTCCCCTTAGTTAGGACGTGCCTTTATTTTTAGCTGTAAATAAAAACATTAGTGGGTATGAATTATGAGACCTATAACTTAATGTGAACATAGAGTTAAATGCTGGCATCACCAAACTTTGTGTTTTATAGTGAATTTAACTCCAATGAAAGATCCCTTCAAAACGTCTAAAAGTATACTGAATATTTGTTTTGTTTTGTTCACTTCTTGGTTGGATCCTTAACGGTTGCTACCTTTAGGCCTCTTAATTTAAACTATACGGGCATGATGGAGTTTTGATGAAAAACAATGAAATGAATACAGTTTCCTCTTTTTTTCTGTAACAGGTTTTTTTTTTACTTAGAAAAAAAATCTGAATCTGTAGTCATGTCCGGAAGAAAAACAATAACCAGAAAAAAAAGCCAGAAAAAGCCTGATCTGTGCATCTCTAGTTAGTGTATTCAGACAAGGTCCTAAGGTCAGGAACACAGAGGTTATGGGTTCTGGAAATATTTCACGTCGTTTTTGTTCAAGCAAAGTAAGCCGTGTATGTATGTGTGTGCGTGTGTGTGTGTTCAGAGGCCAGTGGCATCACAGTGTGTGAGACAGATGGAGGAGCCCAGTTTCCCCTGCCTCAGGTATTTATTGTCCTGTGACACCCAGTCTCAGCTCTTCCTGTCGCAGCTGCAGGGATACAGCGCTGTGTTCTGGGATGGAGACAACGAGGACAGGTTTGTTTCAGTTTAGCTCTCTTCTCTTAACTGCTCTCGTAATCAAATGTTATGTTCATTCAATTGTTTCTGTGATAAAGTGTTAATGGAAAAAATGTTGATGCCAAATTCACCAAAAAATACTGTACAGAGTATTTCTTCTAATCTGACAACATTACTGTCATGAAATGAATGAAATTTTAATTTAAACCTGATATTTTAAATACTGATACAAGAGTAATCAGGACATAGCTCATGCCTCACATGGTCAACAGATTTTCATCCCTCATTTAACAGATTTAGGCAGCAACATTTACCAAGAAATTCATCTCTCCATTTACTACATTAGAAAGTGTGTGTGCATGTGCAGTCATGGCCAAACGTTTTAGCTGCAAACCAAATGCTCTTTTTTGGCTTCAACATATTTTTTTTTTTTTTCGTGGCACTAGTGGCCTTTATTTTGTAAGTTGACCGACAGGAAATGGGGTGGATAGAGAGAGGGAAGACATGCAGAAAAGATCAATGGGCCGGGACAAGAACCCGTGACGGCATGGAGGACTGTAGCCTCGACACATGGGTTGTGTGCTTTACCCTTGCGCAACCCCCCTTCTACGTTTTAAAAAAAAATTTAAAAAACCCAATAATTTCAAAATTAAAAAATCCTGTAAAAGTGAACATTTCCAGTACCGTATCGTATCCAGTATCTTTTTCGAGAACTTCTGAAAACTCTCTTACTTGCTGGATATCCCATTTAAATTCAAATCCTCACGGAGGGACATTCATCAGTTTGTTTTTTTTGAGGCTTCATAATATAATAAATTGCAAACAGTCATAGTAATATTAATATATGCAAAATAATAATACAATAATATGATGAGAAAAGCATTTTAAATGAAGCAGATAACGACATCATCTGCTCATTTCTGTTCATTCAGAAAAAGTCGCTCCTAAACCACATAAATTACCTTTTTAAATCTTTCAGTGCTAAATTTCTGAGGCTCTATATTTTCTTACATTTTAAAAAGCAAAACCCTAAAGTTGAGTTTCTTAAATCTTGGTCAAATGATTAGATCTAATACAAAAAATTCATATATTGTATTAATACTGAGAGCTTGCTAAACATTTGAAAAATAGGTCATTCTCGAAAAAATGTTTTATCTTCATTGCTTTGTTTTCCAAAACAACTCAATTTCTGATTCTGCCCCTCATGTTGTTCTGTGCAAAAGTTTTAAACCACCCCCTTCGTTGCTGATTTCTTGTTTTTTTTTTATGTTTTATACATCCACCCACTCACTATGCTTTGAACTTTTTACTTGTTTATCCACATGTTTTAAAAAAAGCCAAAGAAAAACTGCAGTTTTTTAAAAGTCCATCCACCCTCCTCCATCCATCCATCATTCCCTTTTCTATACCCACTTCTTCCTTACTGGGTCACGGGGGAGCTGGTGCCCGCCCCGCAGTGTATGGGCGAGAGGCGGGGGAACACCCTGGACGGGTCTGCAGGCCATCGCAGCGCAAGTTTTATTAAGTCTTTCCTCTAAAAATTGTAACAAACTCTGACTCCTCAGAAGAAGAGAATAAAAATAGTTAGAACTGTTTGATAATGTTTACATTTCTTCTTTTTGTATTTTTTGCAATTTTATATTGTTGGGCTTCTAAATTTTTTTTTCTCATTGACTGCTTAGCAGATAGTTTCACCATTTGTTTTGTAAATATTGACAAAAACCCCCTTTTGAATCTGCAGTTACTGGATAAAATTCCCCCCAGTCTGATTGAAGAAGCAGCCCAAGCTCAAGTTATTATTTTATAATATACCTTTTTTTATCCAAAAGAAAAGATTTTTTAAAACCCCCCTACTTTCCTGAACTTTTACCGTTTTTTCATTCTGCTTCTGAAGTTTTTCATTTGACTTGTCAAAAAAAGAGTGCAGTCTGTTGCTTTCCACTGAGCATGTGAGCCATTAGTGCAGTTTTTCCCAAATTAGACACTTTCTTTAGAGAAAAAGCTGTTAACTTGTGTTGTTTAAACACAAGCATATAGGCCTCATCCTGGCACTTTCTGGGACTCTCATTTTTTTCTCTTGTGCCGTTACTATCATCAGCCTAGATAAAAAAGGGACTAAATTTTTCTCTCTGTCTTTTAAAAACCGCACTGTCTGCAATATCCTCTTACAAGACTGCGAACTCATCTATTTCCAATACAGGTAAACACATGAATGTTTCATCATGTGATGTTTTGAGTGCTTCTTTACCCTACGTTTACCTCTACGATGCGCTAGCTCTAGAAATGTGTGATGCACAGCTGTTTTAATGAAACATTATAAATTACAGGGATACATTGGGGTTTCTGATAGTAACTGGAATTGTTTTTTGTTTCATTTTCCTTTATCTTATTTTTTGACATGGCAAGATTTGACGATTTTCCTGTGTGTTTTGAGAAAAATATAGTGTGGTGAATGTGGGAGAAGGGCCCAGGTGGAAGTGAAGAGGATGTCTTGTCCTGGCAACAAGATCAGCTGCCAGATGAAGATGCGTAACCCTCTATGGATGGCTACTGAGGTACAAAAAAAAAATACTAATATTAAAATATGTTTTGGAGTATAATTGATGTTGGATGTTGAATGACTCTATATGTAATTGATTGAAAGGGAAAAGAGGTGTTCATCTACAGCCTGAAGGACATGTGTCCACTAAGTCAGCCCAGAAACGGTTGTCCTGTCCAGCTGTTGTCACCTGTGTGTTCCAGTTCCC
>JAHHUM010000111.1:0-284404 GCA_036173005.1 Crenichthys baileyi | reverse complement strand
CCTTTATTTTTATTCCCAATCATGTTCACCTGTGGAATGCTCCAAACACAGGTGTTTTTTGAGCATTCTTTATCTTTCCCAGTCTTTTGTTGACCCTATTCCAGCTTTTTTGGAATGTGTTGTAAGAATCAAATTCAAAATGAATGAATATTTCCAGAATAAAGTTTAGCGGTTTGAATGTTAAATATCTTGTCTTTGCAGTGTATTGAATTGCATATAGATTGAACAGGATTTGCAAATCATTGTGTTCTGTTTTTATTTACATTTTACACAATGTCCCAAATAAATTGGAAGTGGTGTTAGGGTCTAAATAAAATATAAAAATAATTTTATTGAACGACAGTACGCGCTGTGCAGGGGAGGGGTGTGAGCAGCGCATACATGAGCGTGATTGACACTGCTAAGTCATACCTCCTGGCTCATGGAGTTTTGATGAAAACTGAAAACTGAAAGACTCACCCTCACCACCTGCTCCATCCAGTGAGTCCTCCATGCATCTCCCCTCCATCCAATCAGCGTCAAGTCTGCATACCTCTTTAGCCAATCACCCTCTGATGCTTTTAAGGACCGCCAGTCATGGATTCCTCCTGCTCTTCAGCGGAGCTCGACCCTCCTCCACCCCACCTCCACCATCTTCCTTCCAATCTCCTCCCAGTCTCCTCACCTCCTCTGGCCTTGACCCCACCACCAGTCGAATCCCAGGGGGAAGACATCTCTAATCCTAAACCTAAGCTATCCATTCAATCTCATGATATTCTCAGCATTCATGTCTTCCTCCAGGGACTGAGCGCCAAAGAAATAATCATTTGCCAATAAACTTCTCTAATCGCCATCTTTGTGTTTCTCATTGTGAGTCTTTTCAGGTTGAATTATTGGTTGAATCTGACTGGGAGCGGTGTATTTCTGCAAATGGCAGTAGGACCACTGGGAGCAGCCAGAGGAGCTTGATTTTTTTTTTGCAGATTATCTGTCCATGTTTTACTGTCAGGCCATTGTGATTGTCATAACAAATATGTAAAAATACATTTTAAGAAAAGTTTACCTACTGCAGCTATAAGCTGTTTTTAATGCAAGACATTGTGGTTGAACTTTATAAATGCAAAGTTAATGTAAAAGCTTTTATTCTTTCTTGTTCTGTAGAAACCTGGTTATATTAGTCACTTGACTTCTTACTTTAACAGTACCTCAGTTTAGACTGCATTACAACCTGACACTTTTGAAGGTTGTGGTTTTCTTCCAACTTTGTAAATATGTAATGAGACCCACCATAAAATGCATTCAATACAGATACATACAACATACAAAGACTTGTGTATTTTGTTAAAACCTTACAACATTACAAAAACTACAAATGTATTGGACTATGAAGTCTAATTTCCAGCACAAAAACAACAACAAAATCAATATAAAAAAGAAATAAACCACACAGAAAGCAGAACGTGAAGAAACTACACGCTTGCAAAACTTGCACCGTTTGGCCGGTTGTCTTTAAAGACTCATAGGCAGTGTAATGAGCAGTTGGGAATGTAATAGTATTAGTGCATGCACTGAATAGCAGACCGTGTAGTCTCGAATTTTGTCCAAACAGTGGTGATCAAATACCACACTGATTTTGGCAAATTAGCTGTCTTATGGCAATAGATATCTGTGCGCCTGCCAGTTCATAGCCAGGGGCAACAACAGTGTCTCTCCTCCATCATCATGTTGCTCGAAATCTCTGATAAAAACAAAGGGACATAACACATAATAGCTTCTACTTAACAGACACAACCCAAATATTACTGTGCATGTGTACAATAAATGGTAAGAGCTGCAATGTCAACATTTACAGGGGTTGGACAGTGAAACTGAAACACCTGCCATTTTAGTGTGGGAGGTTTCATGGCTAAATTGGACCAGCCTGGTAGCCAGTCTTCATTGATTGCACATTGCACCAGTAAGAGCAGAGTGTGAAGGTTCAATTAGCAGGGTAAGAGCACAGTTTTGCTCAAAATATTGAAATGCACACAACATTATGGGTGACATACCAGAGTTCAAAAGAGGACAAATTGTTGGTGCACGCCTTCCTGGCGCATCTGTGACCAAGACAGCAAGTCTTTGTGATGTATCAAACGTCGGTTTCAATGGTGCAAGGAAAGCAAATCTTGGGCTGTGGACAATGTGAAATATGTATTGTTCTCTGATGAGTCCACCTTTACTGTTTTCCCCACATCCGGGAGAGTTACGGTGTGGAGAAGCCCCAAAGAAGCAAACATTGTATTCTGAAGGCAGTGCCGTGTATCAGGATGAAAATGCACCAATACACACAGCAAGACTGGTGAAAGATTGGTTTGATGAACATGAAAGTGAAGTTGAACATCTCCCATGGCCTGCACAGTCACCAGATCTGAATATTATTGAGCCACTTTGGGGTGTTTTGGAGGGGCAAGTCAGGAAACGTTTTCCTCCACCAGTATCACATAGTGACCTGGCCACTATCCTGCAAGAAGAATGGCTTAAAATCCCTCTGACCACTGTGCAGGACTTGTATATGTCATTCCCAAGACGAATTGACGCTGTATTGGCCGCAAAAGGAGGCCCTACACCATACTAATAAATTATTGTGGTCTAAAACCAGGTGTTTCAGTTTCATTGTCCAACCCCTGTATATTGCAAATACAATAAAATGAATTCCTGAAATGACAACCTTAAAAAAGTATCAAAAATGTTATATTGGTTCAAACACTGACTAAACAAAGTCACTACTAATAACATTTTAACATTTTGATTGTGTTTTAGTGTGAATTGATAACATCCGTCTGTACTACTCATGGTAGCTTTTACAAACCACATCAAATGAATCTAAAAAGGTTTACTAAGTATTTGTAAGGATGGAAAGTGAGATGGATTTGTGCATACCCTCAAGTTCAAGCAGGAAATCTTGAAAATATTATAAACATTATAAAGATTTTAGACTTATTCTTGTGCCTACATAAACCAACCAGGCTCATCTCTGGTGCCATGTGGGAAAGAATGTATTGTGAGTCCACCAAAAAAAGAAATTACAGGCCAAGAATTTAAGATTTTAAATTCTATAATTTAATTACCTGTACAATTGAATAAACTGCAGGAGTGGGACAGAACTGAAACGTATGTATGGTAGTAGAATTAATGTCATATTACAAATAACTTTTGAAAACAAACAAAAAAAGAATAAACATTCGTAATATAATGCTTTAAAACCTAAAACATTTATTGGGTATTGTGTAAAATGTCAATCATCGCATTACAAATGATTAAGTCAGTGAGTACAAACACTTCAAAAATGACTACACCAAGGTACAGCTTACCTCATCTTTTCCCACCACAAAGAGACTGTGGCATTCATCTGGCTTCCTCTGCATCACTGTGATGAGGCTGTGTACCTCAAGACCCTGACGAAGCTGCTATAACATCTGTGTCATTTTGGAGGTGATGTGCAGTTCAACAGCCTTTACGAAAGGTAGGAAGGTACACTACATTGCAAAAAGTATTTGTCTGTCTGCTTTGTTCATAGTTGGATGAGAAAACCAGAATTTCAGCCTTTGCTCTGATTCATCCCATAGGTGTTCAAGGTTGAAGTCAGGAACCTGCAGGCCAGTCAGGTTTCTCCACACCAAACTTTATACACCTGCATCCATAGAAGTGATTGGAACACCACATTGATTTGGTGGTGTGACCCAATACTTTAGGCAATATAGTTTATGTGATCAGTGTAAACATTACTTGCTTGTATTAGTTATATAGTATGCTGTATGTCATTAGCAGTTAAAGATATGAAAAAGCAAAACTAACATTAAAATGCTGGTCTAGTTCTCCAAGTCGATTGGACCAGTGTAGCCACAATTCATGATTTCTGTGGTGTATGGTGACAAGTCTATTGCATCTTCAATCTTTAATTAAGAAGAATAACACTCATATAATTATTAAAAAAAAAACAAGACCAAAACACATAAACAAAAAAACTGCATCAAAAGAGCTTTGAAAAAATGTGTTATGTCAAATCTTTAGATGTACATTTTATAGACAACAGAGTATTTAAGAAAACAAGACAATTTACCAAACATACCTCTTTCGAAAGTGGTGACTATAGTCCCAGACCAATCAATAGCTACAACTCTTTTGAATATTTAATCCTTAGTTTTCCTCATCCAAATTGCAAAGCACTAAAACCACTTCTGTTTGTTGTTTTGTACCATCCACCAGGCCCTTACTCTCAATTTTTAGATCAGTTTTCAGACCTTTTTTTATTTAGTGTTAAATACAGATAAAGTATTATAGTGGGGGATTTTTAACATTCATGTTGACACTGAAAGTGATAGCCTAAAAAGGGGCGTTATTGCTATCTTAAACTCAAAAATTGGCTTTGCTCAAAAAATTAACAAAACCTACCCCCCCTTTGTCTTTCATTCTCTGGACCCTTGTGCTGAAACATGGCATTGAGTGTAAAGACATAAAAACCCCCAAAAAAATTTTCTCATAATCCCGTTTTAACCATTTCTTTAAAAAACCTTTGAGTTTAATTTAAAAAAAAGTACTCCACAACCCGGGAAAAAAAATTTCATTATAGTAGATAATTATCAGACAATGCTGTAACAACCTAACAACAAGGGAAAAATTTCCCACTTTTAATTTCCCTCAATATCACGAAAAGCACCAGTGGAGGGCAATAATCTGTTTCTGCCCCTTCACCCAAAAATTTTTTTTTTGTTCAAAAGTGTTTCTTCATCATTGCGGGGGGGGGGATTAGGGCCCAAAAAAGCCCCCCCTTGAAAAAGAAGGTAATCATTCATAGGAGGCAGGCTCCTTAGTTTAATTTAGATCTGCGTACTTTAAAGCACAATGTTAGAAAATTGGGGGAGAAAATGGCGCTCTTTCCACCTAGAGGATTTTCCTACTTAATCTGGAAAAATAGCCTCATGTTGTATAAAAAAGACACTTCACCAAGCCAGAAAAAGTTTTTTTCATCATTAATAGAAAAGGGAAAAAGAATAATCATAGGTTTTTCTTTAGTACAGTTGCTTAACTTACCCCAGAGTCCATAGCTCTGTTGAGCCATCCATTCCCTTAGCTCTTAGCAGTCATGACTTTATGGGATTTTTTTAAATAAAATTTTATTCTATTTAAAAAATAACATCTTTGACATACTCCCAAAGATGATTACTTCTCCTCAGCAAGTGAGACAACATTGGAAAAAAACTGCAGAACCTGATTTTTGTTTGGACTGCTTTGATCCTGTGGAGCTTCCTGAGCTATCACAAAAATTAGCTTCATCTAAACCTTCAACTTGTATGTTTAAGACCCAATGCCAAACCAAAAATTTTTTAAGGAAGTGTTTCCCCCTGATTACCAGCCCCATTTTAGATATGATTAATCTATCTTTAGTAAATGGATATGTACCTCAGGCTTTTAAGTAAGCTGTAAATAAACCTTTACTTAAGACACCTTCGCTTGATCGAGATGACTTGGAAAAAATTACAGATCTATATCCACTCTTTCCCTTTTTTATCTAAAATTCTTGAGGGGAAAATAGTTGCTAATCAAATGTTTGAGCATTTACACAGAAAGACCTGTTTGAAAAGTTTCAGTCAGGCTTCAGAGCTCATCATAGCACTGAAACAGCTCTGCTGAAAGTCACTAATGATATTCTTATGGCCTCAGATAATGGACTTGTGTCTGTTCTGGTTCTGTTAGATCTCAGTGCTGCATTTGATAAAGTCGACCATAATATTCTCTTAAAAAGGCTGGAATATGCTGTAGGGATCAGGGGAACAGCGCTAGGCTGGTTTAAATCTTATCTGTCTGACAGATTCCAGTTTGTTCATGTAAATGATAAATCATCTTTAAACTCCAGGGTTAATTGTGGAGTACCACAGGGTTCAGTACTTGGGCCAATTCTCTTTACTATATATATGCTTCCAATAGGTCAAATTAACAGGCAGCATAGGATAAATTTTCACTGTTACGCTGATGATAATCAGCTTTACTTATCCATAAATCCTAATGAACCCAACCAGTTAGATAGACTACAAGGATGTCTTTAAAGATATAAAAACTTGGATGACTTTAAATTTTTTGCTTCTAAATTCAGACAAGACAGAAGTTGTTGTCTTTGGACCAGAGTCTTTAAAAAAGAAATTGCTTAGTCAATCACTTAACCTGGATGGCATTAAATTGACCTCCGGTGATAAAGTAAAAAACCTTGGTGTTACTTTTGACCAGGACATGTCATTTAAATCCCATATTAAACAGGTTTCTAGGATTTCCTTATTTCACCTCCGGAACATTGCCTAAATTAGAAATATCCTATCCAGGAGTGACGCTGAAAAACTAGTCCATGCTTTTGTTACTTCAAGCCTGGACTATTGTAATTCTTCAGGATGTCCACAAAATGCAGTTAAAAGCCTTCAGCTGATTCAAAATGCTGCAGCAAGAGTTCTGATGAAAATTAAAAAGAGAGATCATATTTCTCCTATTTTAGCTTCCCTTCATTGGCTCCCTGTTAAATCCAGAATAGAATTTAAAATTCTCCTCCTCACATATAAAGCCCTTAATGATCTAGCTCCATCATACATCAGAGATTGTTCCATATGTTCCTAACAGGGCACTTCGTTCTCAGACTGCAGGTTTACTGGTGGTTCCTAGAGTCTCTAGAAGTAGAATGGGAGGCCTTTAGTTATCAGGCTCCTCTCCTGTGGAACCAGCTCCCAGTTTTAGTCCGTGAGGCGGACACCCTGTCTACTTTTAAGGCTAGGCTTAAAACTTTCCTTTTTGATAAAGCTTATAGTTAGAGTGGCTTAGTTTAGCCTTCCTCCCTCCCTGTTGGATGGAGTAAGAGGGAGTCAGGTTTAGCCTAAACCGGCTCAGTTATGGTTGAGGTGCAAACTCACCCTCCATTTCTGCTACCTGTGTGACCCCTTCTCTTTCCCAATGGTTATAATCAGTCTGACAGAGAGAGGTGTGTCTGTGTGTACCTGTGACACCTTTCTGGAGAGGGGAATCGTCCGAGCTTCTGCTGGCAGCAACTTAATGCTCACCCTCTACTGATGATCCACATGGCCCTGTCTTTTAGTGTTTAACCCTTTCTCTCTCCTAGACATGGCGATTGACTGAGCTTTACTGTAACTAACTGTATGTGCTCTCTTTCAGACTCTAACCTTGAAAACTGGCTCAGAGTTTATCTGTTCTTTCTTTCTAGGTGAAACGACTAAAGGAGCTACATCCATTAATATTACTTTTCCTTCCCATAGAACGTACTCCTGGATCAGTGCTTCTTCGTTCTCTTTGTGTCTGTGCTCTGTTCTCTCTAACCCCCAGTCGGTCATGGCAGATGGCCGCTCACACTGAGCCTGGTTCTGCTGGAGATTTCTACCTGTTAAAAGGGAGTTTTTCCTCTCCACTGTCGCTACATGCATGCTCAGTATGAGGGATTGCTGCAAAGTCAAGGCCAGTGACTGTCCACTGTCTCTACATGCTCATCCAGGAGGAGGGAATGCTGCAAGTAACTGACTCGATGCAATCTGCTGGGTTTCCTTAGACAGAAAAACTTTTTATCCAATTTGAATAAATAACTAACTCTGACTGCACTGTTCAATGGTTAGGATTAATTGGAATGTATGTACCTGACTGTTGTGAAGTGCCTTGAGACAACATGTGTTGTGAATTGGCGCTATATAAATAAACTGAATTGAAATTGAATTGAATTGAATTGACCGCTCTGTGTCATGTACAGCGTCTATTTTAAGGTTCCCAGTCACAAGGTAGTGGTAACGCCAGTCCTGTAGAAATTGTGGTGCAGGGAGAATTAAATTTCCATTTAAGGGCACAGACCTTTATAGATTTTGTTCACCACTGGAGCTCCTAAGGAAATTTTCCTATGCATTGTGTTGTCCTCGATGTAAGACATTAAAGCCAAATGTCAGAAAATATGTATTTACAACAATTTAGGTTTTGCCAAAAATATACTGCTAATTACACTGACTTACTTTCAGGTAGGTGAAGTGCTTCTGGTATCCATACATAAACTATATTGCCAAACCTACTGGGTCACACCACCACACCAATGAATTCCGGAGTTCCAATTACTTCTGTGGCAGCAGGTGTATAAAGTTTGGTGTGGAGAAAACTGACTTTCCTTCACAGAGTCCTGACCAAAACCTTCTTGAACGCCTTTGGGATGAATTAGAGTGGAGGCTGCAATTCTGCTTTTCTCATCTAACAATGAACACACTCCTAAACCTTGTGGAAGATGTTTACGTATTACTCTAGTTAAAGTTGCTATTACTTACAATGGTGGGTCCATTAACAAACTAAACCATATAGATTTAGACTAGGATGTCATCAAAGTATGTGTCTGTCAAAAAGCAGACAGACAAATACTTTTGGCAATATAGTGTATCTTCATTTTTAAAGAATTTAAAAATTGCTGTACAGACTTATTCAGAAGATTGAGAAACAAAGAACATACTTGAACAATTTATTGTCAAAGTAATTCAGGGAATACTTTGGAAATTTGCCCTTCTTGGTATCAACCTTGAAAGAACCACTTCTCAATCCCAGTCACAATTGCTACAAAAAAACCAATAAAAGATTAAACGGTAACAAAATATTTTAAACAAACAAACATTTACTTCCTACCAGGGAATGACTGAAATGATTGTAAACAATGTCATTTATGGAAAATAATGACTTTGCCGCATACATTGCAATGCTGTCCCTATGTACTCTGACCACAACAATTCAATTCAATTCAATTCAATTCAATTCAATTCAATTCAATTCAATTCAGTTTATTTATAAAGCGCCAATTCACAACACATGTCGTCTCAAGGCACTTCACAAAAGTCAGGTACATACATTCCAATTAATCTTAATCACTGAAGAGTGCAGTCAGAGTCTGTTATTTATTCAAATTGGATAAAAAGTTTTTCTATCTAAGTGTGCCTGTGTGGATTACATTTTTTCCAAGAATCAACACCTTTGAAGGGTTACAGGTATTGCCATTTTTTGCCGCTTCCACAGTTTCAAACCCCTTTCCACCATATTTTCCCTTAAGACGAATAAAGGTCTTACTGTGGTCTATTTGTGCTTCTACCCAGTAAACAACACCCTCCTTGTTGTTGAAAAACTGCAATTATTGACATGAATTAAAAAATGTCATGTATTAATAATTTAAAGATGACTGACCAAGATATTTGATCCTGATCCATCTGAGCTTTTTCAGGTTGCCAGCAGTCCTGTGACCGGCTTATGTGAAGACACAGTAATCTCTCTCTCTCTCTCTCTCTCTCTCTCTCT
The DNA here is from genome assembly GCA_036173005.1 of Crenichthys baileyi. NCBI lineage: Eukaryota > Metazoa > Chordata > Actinopteri > Cyprinodontiformes > Goodeidae > Crenichthys > Crenichthys baileyi. The sequence goes on along the minus strand of JAHHUM010000111.1, from coordinate 275,089 downwards.
CTCTCCTCTCTCTCTCTATATATATATATATATATATATATATATATAACATAAAAGGTTCACGCTACAATGATATATCATGAAAGTAGACCATTTAAGTAGAAGCATACAAAGGGGAATTCCTCATCTTAAACAATTTATTGAAACTAAAGCCAATAACAGTGATGGGTATAGTATGTCCACAGTCATCGTGGTAAATGGTAAATGACCTGCACTTGTATAGCACTTTATTAAGTCCCCAGGGACCCCAAAGCGCTTTATGGTACAATCAGTCATCCACACATTCACAGTGGTAAGCTACATTGTAGCCACAGCTGCCCTGGGGCAGATTTACAGAAGTGATGCTGTCATACAATCAGTGCCACCGAACCCTTTGACCACCATGAGGAGACAAGGAAGGTAAAGCGTCTTGCCCAAGGACACAATGACTGTGACAGACAGAGCTGGGGTTCGAACCGGCAACCCACTGGTTACAGGACAAACTGACAACCCGGCGATTACAGGACTAGCCTCTACCAGTGTCGCCACTGTTGCCCCAGTAGTAGAGCGTTAGAGTGGAAAATAAAAGTTACTGATGTAATTAAAGACATTTTTTTAAAAATAGGACAGTAGAGACTCACTTAAATAAAAGCAAAAGTAAGTAAATCAATTTTAAAAGAACAAGATGTGGGTACGAAGGTGGGAGTATCTGATGAACCTCTATTGTTTTCATACTAAGGCACTGTACTTGGTGAAAAATGTAACGCTGTCTTGACTGTGAGTCTGTACAATCTTCTTCAGCAACCTCAGGAAAAGTTTTCTCAAATATCATCACAGCATCGTCTTCCCGAACACAAAAGAACATATCTATGTTAAAAAGATCCATCCATTGTCATGTTACCTTATTAGGGTAGCGGGATGGCTGGAGTCCCTTCCAGGACAGCTGCGGCTGCCCTTAGCAGCTCTGGTCGAGATTTGGACATGGTGATTTCCCAGTGTCTCTGAATACTATCTTCGCAATCTCATTTCGTCTCGGAAGCAATGCACACCGCTCCCTAATGTACAAGATGTGTAATGGTGCGGTCAGGGGCAGGAGAAGAAGAGTTGCCACTGACGTCACTCTCCTGCGCCGCTTGGAATTACAAAGTCAAATTGATTTATGGAACACTTTTTGCGGGAGCGGGGATGAAAACAAAAAAGCATTTTCCTCTTAGTTTTTTATTTAGTTGTGTTACACTATGAGCAGTCTTGAAGAAGAAAATGAAAACGCAGTTTGAAAGATCTATTAGCAATTTCATTTATGAGTCAAAAATCCAGCTATGACTTTAAAATGAAAAAGCATTTCTGTTAATACATTTTAATTTTCAAATTTGACATTTCAAAATGAGATGCTGAGACATCTTTTGAAAATGAAATGTTAAACGTTATTTTATTTATCATTTTAATTAATTTACAAAATGAGCACTCTTGGAGAAGAAAATGAAAATGCAGTTTGAATGATTTATTTTTAATTTTATTTATGAGTCAAAAAATGCAGCTTCAATTTGAAAATGAAAAAGCATTTTATTAATACATTTTAATTTAAATATTGGGATATATTTGCTTACATAGTTAAGGCGAGCAGGCACAGATCAGAAGAAATGATTCTCAGTTTATGTTCATGCTTAGCAATGGAAACTCTTGCTGCACACAGACTAAGCACTGCAAAGGCCTAATGTTATCGCTCCGTTTCTTATTATTATTCAGGCGACAAATAAATTGCCTTTTTTACAGCTTTAACAATTTCAAAAAGTCACCAAATTTGGTGGAGTCATCAGTCGTGCATGAAATTTTGCATTTTGGGGGTTTCGCCAAAGTCGCAATAAAAATGGCTCCACAGCGCCCCCCAGAAATTTTTAAAAGAGCCTGCACATTGACCTTACTTTATCATACAGGTATGAAATTTGAATTCCCCGAGCCCTACCTAAAACTGTCTTACAACCCTGTTCTATAACAAGCAGGAAGTCAGCCATCTTGGATTAAATTCGCGATTTTGAACCCAATTTTGCAGTTTATAGGCTCTGTTTTTGATCGAACTTCTCCTAAAGATTTTGATCGATTGGTTTGAATTTTGCACAGTTTGCTCAGAAGGGATGGGGTTCTAAAGTTATCAAAATTGTGAGTTTTTTTAAGCATGTTGAAGATGCAGAGCTATACCTCAAAGTTTGATGTCTTGCCAAAAACAAAAAAAAATGTTATAGCTCCTACATGGAAAGTCGCAGAGACATGAAACCTTCTGGTATCAATCCACATCTACCATCCAACAATATTCAATGGTCAAGTCCTGAACTCTTGGACCCATTGCCCAAACCCCACAGGAAGTCGGCCATGTTGAATCAAAACCACCATTTTCTCTTGTTTACACACGTCGAACCTGAGTAAACCCCTCCTTCAGCTTTTTACTTAGAGACTATAAAATCACACAGCATACTTTCAAGGCATTGGGAATCAAAGGTTATGAAAAAGTGTTTGCTATATGAAAGCGTGTGGGTGTGACCAAGCCTCAAAAATCTCACTTGTCACCATAAAAGACGAAATTGTTATAGCTCCTACAAGGAAAGTCACAGAAGCACAAAACCTTCTGGGATTGATCCACATTGGGCCCCAAACAATATTCGATGGTCAAATACTGACATCATCGAAGCCCTGCCCCCTGAGAACAGGAAGTGTAATGTTTCACTTTGGAAAGTCCATATTGATCCCCTTCGCTTAATCAACAGCAAACACTCTCCAGTGACAGATAACATGATGGTCTAAGTTGGTCTCCAGTACTGAAAGGGTTTGGCTGGATGGTGTGGCCGTGGCAACGTGGCGAAATCTGACGTCACGCCATGGCCTTATGTTTTGCTCTAATTTACACATGCATGGTCCGATTTTCTCCAAACTGAATATGAGTCATCTTTGTCATACCTCTAAACATCTCTATTGACTTACATTGGAATTTGGATTAACAGCGCCCCCTAGGAAACTTCAAGCACTTTATCTCTCTCATACATCACCGGATCCACTTCAAATTTGCTGTGCATCATGATGGACAAATGCTGAACACGTTGGAAAAGCCAATTGATGACATCACTTTAGCCACGCCCACTTAGAACCAGAAGCAAAATAATTTACTGTTTGATGTCCTCCTTTGAAACTCTCACTCATCCAAGTTTCAAGCTGTTTTTCTTTGTCATCCCTAAAACAGCTCTAATGAATTACATTGGAATTTGGATCAACAGTGCCCCCTAGGATGCATCATTGTAGACAAATGCTGAACATGTTGACACAGTCAATTGATGACATCAATTTAGCCCCGCCCACTAACAATGAAATGACAGCTTTCTGAGCTGATTCACCTTCTTTCACAGTCTCCAGAAGTTTCAAACTTTCTATAGCAAGGGATAATAATTTTAGATTATATTTTCAAAGTGGGACAGGAAGTCTTCGATAATCCTTCACCACTAAACATGAAGTGAGCTCAGCTTCCATCGGGAAGCTCGGATTTCGGTCAAATTTCGCACGCTTCAAGCCGTAGCACAACTCTGGATGACCAAAGATTGTATGAAAGCTTGCTCACAGTGCCGTCTTGTGCTGTCATGCGGAATTGAGCAGTGGTCTTGTCAGTGGCGTAGAGGTGGAGATGCCAGGCTCCTGTGGTTGTGACACAGGCCAAGTGGCGTTGAGCTGCGAAAGCCGCCCAATGTTGCTTGCAGCTTTAATTTAGATTGAATGTACCAAGTCTGGACTCCACCTGATTATCAGGAATTAATAACAAAACACCTCTCTGTTAATTATTGTTTAAAAATACCTGCCGCGTAATGTGTGGTAATGTATAATGAAGTGAATTTGCATACTGGCACTGCACACATACTGTAAACAGAATAAACACAAACATATACCTTCTTAATAAAATAATGAAAGTTCAAGTTAAGTTAGGTCATATAGGTATACTGTCATGTAAATTTTACAGCACTTGAAGGCACTGATCTCACTCTTATTCTCAATAAATATATTTAGTCTGATCGAGAAGTGAAAATATATATAATAAATATACACAGTACTATACAGCATTTTTTCACACCTGCCGAAAACTTTTGCACAGGACTGTATACATCACACATAGCAGCTGAGATCTCGCAGCTGAGATCTCGCGAGAGCTGTGTGTAAGTAATATGGCGGTATAATGGTATACAAACAAAATATGACAAACTTAGGTTAAACAAGGCAAAAAATTCAAGCCAAACATAGAAACGTTTACTAACCACTGTCTCATATTTTTCCAATGAAACAAACTGGATGAGAAAACCTTGGGCAGCCTGTAAAGCTGTCCAAGGTTGAATGAATTGCAGCAAGTATTGATCTGTATTTAGGGCTGATGTTACCTAAAGTGTAATAAATCAATAACAATTTGGTTTTGGTTGCCCAAGATCCAAGAGGATAAAATATCTACTGCAAAGCTTTAGAAACCTTTGAAAACAGTGGGTGTGACTTAAAAATGTCTCCATTCTTGAAATCTTGAAAATCTCCATCATTGCATTGCTGTTGCCACTCATCAATCTTTGCAAAAACTCTTAAATGGGATAGCAGCTGCTCCAAACTTTTCACCAGTGGTTTATAATGAAATGGTCCTTAATGGAAGGAACTCTGGAGTCTCAATGTTTCACATAACATACATACTATTTATTCTGCAACAACAGTCTCTGGTTCAACTGTTTGTAGCAATTCTTTGATAGTTTTATCCTGCAAATGAGGGGAAGCAACTGAAAGGGTCAACAAACTAGTCAAAAACCTCTAATGAACTACTCCTTAGTTCATCCGGGTCCCCAGAATGTCTCTCAATCAGGTTCCACATTTGCTGTTTTAGATGCACCAACAATGCTGCCTGATACTGCTGGACTCCACTCACCATTTGCTGAGCTCTCTGGAGAGAGGAAAAAAAAACAATTATATTAAAATTAATTAGAAAATACAATAACCATGCAGACCCATGGACACACCTTCAATTAGATATTGTCGGTGACATAAAAAGTCCAAGACTTTACTAAAATACTATTACCTTAAGAGTGTTTGCAATCGGTTTCACAGTGCATTTAAACTGCAAAGGTGTGCATGTGTGTATACTGTGTTTTCTTTACTCTCAGCTTATGCTCAGCAAATACACTGAATGGGGAGATTTTGTTCACAAAGTACATGCATATCTGCACATATAGTTGGTAAGTGAGATCCAATCACAAAGTCGATTAAAAAGCAAGTGGAGAAACATTGTAATGTCTTGCATTTCATTTCATATCCATTTGTTGTCAGATTAGCCAAGATACAACTATGCAAGGAAAGTTTATTTGTGTAGCACAGGAACTCAGGGTTTCAGCATTTTTGGAGTTTCCTCAAAGTTTGTTTCAGATAAGTGGAGCATAACAACAGAATGCCGCTTCTCCATGTGTGGTTCTGATTCTGAGGATGCAAAGTAGACTCAAGTATTGGGTCACTCCACTAAATCGAAATGAGTAGGCTGTCATCAAAGTTCATGTACCTGCAAAAGTACACAGACAAATGATTTAAGCAATATAGTGTAGCAGCAATATAAATGAGAACATCATGTTTTGTTTTGGATAAGTTAATTATCTTTTATGTACAGGAATCTTTTCTGGAAGATTCGACGTTGGCGAGCTGTTTCTTCATTAATGTGTCACCTTTGCAACAGACATCCCCTCCAATGAAGGCCAGTCTTCCTAAATACAGAGTCCCTAAAAAGGTTGTGAAGTTATCCTTTCCAGAATATGTACTCCACAATGACACTGAACTTGAGCAAGTAAGACAACAGTACTTTGAGTTGGCAAAGAAAGGGGAAGAGCGCATCTGCCAATGTCAAAGGGTTCTCAGATGTCGGCTCATTCGAAACACAATGAGCAGTATGATTGTAATCCTGAGGGCAAAAGGGGATGGGGAATCACACAGATACCCATTAAAACCTGAAATCACAGCAATGAATAGTGCTGTATTAGCCCATGCTACAGGACCAAGGTCTGAAGAATTTATGGGTAAGGGAAATACATCCAGTTAATGACCAACGTGTTTCGTGTTGTACATTTTTATTATTAATTTAAAAAAATGTAATAAATGTGTTGTTCAGGTCACTGTGTACGCACAGCTAAATAAGAGATTGCAAAATGTGAGACCCCCACAAAAAGCACTACAACTGGGAGAAAATCAAAGAGGTAAAGCTGCAACTAAAGATTACTGGGTGTGTGCATCTTAGTAGGGTGCTACTTGTCTTCCTCAATGTAACTGCATGTGATAGCATGACCACATAAGACCTCATTAGTTTAGTGTTTGGAAAATAATTACATGTTTTGGTTGCTATTTCTACAATTTAAATTCACTTCATCTCATTTAGCAAAATGTAACTCCGAAAATGAGAATCTATTAGCTGAACGGTGGCACAGTTGGTACCATTGTTGCCTTGCAGCAAGAAGGTCCTGGGTTCGATTCCCAAGTTTGGAGTTTGCATATTCTCCCTGTGCATGCGTGGGTTCTCACCGGGGACTCCGGCTTCCTCCCACAGTCCAAAGACATGCCTGTTAGGTTAATTGGTCACTCTAAATTGCCCTTAGGTGTATGAATGAGTGTGTGCATGGTTGTTTGTGTGTTGCCCTGCGATGGACTGGCGACCTGTCCAGGGTGTACCCCGCCTCTTGCCCATAGACTGCTGGAGATACTGTAGGCACCAGCTCCTCCGCGGCCCACTATGGAATAGGCGGTAGAAAATGACTGACTCATGTCATTTAGCAAAATGTAACTCCAAAAATGAGAATCTATTAGTTTTGGATTAGACTAAACACCTGATTTGTCTCATTAAACATTGCTAGAACATTTTTTTTTGTAAATGAGGCCTATTGTGTATTACAGCTAACAGGCCAGCAGATGTTGAAAACTCATAAAACTTCAGTCCAGCAACCTTAGCCAAGCACTGCAAGACCCTACAGTCTTTGTATAAAAAAAGAAATCCAAACCACCAGGATGATTCTTATCTCCTTGATTTGGAAATCCAAGCCAGAAGAGCATTCATCGATTCAAATAATATTCATGAGGAGGAAAAAAAAAAGAAAATTATAGAGGCATATCCATGTTTCAAGGACACTGGACATGTAAGTCAATATTTACTGGGCATTATTAAATGCTTGGCATCACAAGAAATGTTTAATACAACAATTTACATTAATTATTTTCTTCATCTATAAAGACTAGGGATGAGAGCAAGTCTCGTGGTTACAGATATTACAAGATTAAAATGAGTAGAAAACAGTCTGACAATATTACATGCATCAAAGAATTATCCCCTCGCAATTTTCAAACAGGAGCCCAGGAGTTCTCTCACTTTGCTGATGTTGATTGAAATAAATATGCCTTAAAATACTAATGAACAATTTTTAGATCTAATATAGATAAATTCATTGTCAATTGAGTAATAAAAAAATTGTTGGATCAAAGTATTTATTTGAAGACCAATCTTTAAATTACACTGCTCAAAAAAATAAAGGAAACACTCAAATAACACATCCTAGATCTGAATGAATGAAATATTCTCATTGAATACTTTGTTCTGTACAAAGTTGAATGTGCTGACGACAAAATCACACGAAAATTATTAATGGAAATGAAATGTGCTAAATGTGCTAAAACTGATTCAGGTTTGGGGAACGGGCGGGCCAGTCCATAGCTTCAATGTCTTCATCTTGCAGGAACTGCTGACACACTCCAGCCACATGATGTCTAGCATTGTCCTGCATTAGGAGGAACCCAGGGCCAACCGCACCAGCATATGGTCTCACAAGGGGTCTGAGGATCTCATCTCGGTACCTAATGGCAGTCAGGCTACCTCTGGCGAGCACATGGAGGACCATGCTGCCCTCCAAAGAAATGCCACCCCACATCATTACTGACCCACTGCCAAACCGGTCATGCTGAAGGATGTTGCAGGCAGCAGATCGCTCTCCACGGTGTCTCCAGACTCTGTCACTTCTGTCACATGGGCTCAGTGTGATTCTGCTTTCATCTGTGAAGAGCACAGGGCGCCAGTGGCGAATTTGCCAATCCTGGTGTTCTCTGGCAAATGCCAAGCATCCTGCACAGTTTTGGGCTGTGAGCACAAGTGTGAAAGCACCACCAACATTCAAAAGTGACCAAAACATCAGCCAGAAAGCATAGGTACTGAGAAGTAGTCTGTGGTCCCCACCTGCAGAACCACTCCTTTATTGAGTGTGTCTTGCTAATCGCCAAAGATTTCCCCCTGTTGTCTATTCCATTTGCACGACAGCATGTGAAATTGATTGGCAATCAGTGTTGCTTCCTAAGTGGACAGTTTGATTTCACAGACATTTGATTTACTTGGAGATATATTGTGTTGTTTAAGTGTTCCCTTTATTTTTTTGAGCAGTGTATATAATTAAAAACAAAAAGGCTTATAGGTGCAGCCTTAAAATGATTCATTTGCAACAATTTTAAAAAAGTTTTAAATCTCTCCTTGTCTCATCTTTTGAACCAAATTTTGTGTCTTATATTGTGAGCTGAGTGCATCATCAAACTCCTGATGGTGATCATATCAGTTGTATAATGTATGTTTTTTCAGACATTGTTGTATACCTTTGATCAGACCTTGTGTATTTTGTACAGCTGTTTTGAGTAACTAATATTTTCCTATATGGCTGAACAGGCCCTTGAGATCCTTCGTGTCCTGCCTTCACTGTTTCTCTCCATGTCTGCTCCTCCAAAGAGGGTACGTGAGCCAAGTGAGGTTCTGGTGCATGTCCTCGAGATGAGCTGTATGTTCCTGGATCAATTTGAAAACCTATAACTGAATGAGCCTTTGGCCCTATATATTTCCTATTCACATATGCCTTCAAAGACACCCACAACAGTTGTTTTTATAAAAACAATTCTCACTAGTTACATGCTTGTTGTGGGCTGCACGGTGGCGCAGTTGGTAGCACTGTTGCCTTGCAGCAATTCCCGGCCGGGGGTCTATCTGCATGGAGTTTGCATGTTCTCCCCATGCATGCGTGGGTTCTCACCGGGGACTCCGGCTTCCTCCCACAGTCCAAAGACATGCCTGTTAGGTTAATTGGTCACTCTAAATTGCCCTTAGGTGTATGAATGAGTGTGTGCATGGTTGTTTGTGTGTTGCCCTGCGATGGACTGGCGACCTGTCCAGGGTGTACCCTGCCTCTCGCCCATAGACTGCTGGGGATAGGCACCAGCTCCCCCGTGACCCACTATGGAATAAGTGGTAGAAAGTTAATGGTCATGTGCATATTAAGCTAGTGCTTTATCTTTTCCCATGGCTCTAACAGTCCATTTTCATATTTTGTTTGATTCTTGCCTGACATTTTGCTAAATTAGCATTATGGGTGCATGATAATGTCAACCAACATGTCTACAGAGTGTAACTACTTAAATTAGGCATTTCTGTGTTGGAATAGTGCAGTTATTTGTAAATTTTAAGGTATGACTGTTTAACAAAGTGGCTCCCAAAAATACTCCTTATTAGTTAAAAATTTGAATTGTATTGAGGGTGTTTTATTTTATTTTATTTTTTGGAAAATATGTCAAAGAGTTAACTGACTAAGCCATCGTAAAAGGGAGCAAAGCAGTATCGGTTGTTGCAATAGATACTGGATGCAATGTCAGTGTGATTAAAATACATATGTTTAAGTGCAAGAACAGCTTTCATTTTTTTGTCTTATATAAAATGTTGAAATTTTTTTAAATTTAGGACAAGTCATCTGTGTTATTACATTTTTTGGTTAAATACTAAGATGAAAACAGGTTGGAGAAGGCTTATAATGCTGCGAATGCAATTCATAATACTAGTAAGGAATGCTTACTAGTCAGTTCCTGCTTCCGCTTCTCTGCCTGCTCAGACACTTTTCTCCTAAGCTCCCTGCTTGCTTGCATTCTTTTACTCCTAACTTTTTATCTCTTAGCCAAAATTACTGCAATATTGGACTAAAACTACTTCTTACCAGCGACTCCCAAGGATTATTATTATTTTTATTTTTTTTATAAAGGATTTTGATGTTTTTATAATTGAACTCGAAAGAAGGACAAGTTGATGCCAGCTAATCAGCACAAAATGCCTGCCTTCACCACAGAGGACTTCGACAAACTTTTACAGAAATTGGCTGTTTTGTCTTATTATACACTGTGGAGCCATGGATGAAGTGGCTAAGAAAAAATCTGAAGAACTGAAGGAGGATTTCACTCGTCTTCTGAATATTGTTGGAGGTCTCAATATCAAGGTGTTTCTCAGCGGACCCTTTGGACTGATTTTCTGTGGAGATGAGATTTTTTCGAGACTTCTGATGATTAATAAGTGGTTGAAAACTCAGAGAATAGACTTTAAAATACTTCTGTTAGTCTATAAATCACTTAATGGCTTAGCACCAAAATACATTACAGACTTGTTGCCAGTGTGTCAACCACCCAGACCTCTCAGGTCTTCTGGCTCAAATCTACTCTGCATACCCAGAACCAGAACCAAACATGGAGAAGCAGCTTTTAGTTCTTATGCTCCACTAATCTGGAATAAACTCCCGGAAAACTGTAAAGGCGCCAAAACCCTAAATTGCTTTAAATCAAGATTAAAAACTTATTTGTTTAGAGTGGCCTTTGAATGTGTTATCCAAACATTATTAGTTACGTTTTCAGTCCAATTTTCCTTTCATGTTCTTATCCATCATTCTATTCTCTCTTTTTATTTTTTTATTTTTAATTACCTCTGTTGTTTGATTTTCTGTATCATTGTAATGTTTTTCCTTGAGTGCCTTGTTGCTGAAAAGTGCTATATAAATAAACTTGACTTGACTTGACTAAAGATAATTTGTCTTAAAATGCAATTTTCTAATCTTGATTTAAGTAGGCTGTGGACCTGGATCCAGAACATTGCCACAATTATGGAACTAACAATGTGTGGCTAGTTTCAAGATCCCCTTTATCTTGTGAGGCTTCAATAAAATGTGTTATTTCTAGAAATCTTGTCAAGTTATCTTCACTTGTTCCATTGGCAGAGTCCTTGGCTTATTTCAAGCCAAAAAATCTCACTTTAATTAGTTTTTACTTATTTCCGAAGTGGCCTTTTTTCCAGTGTTGGTTTTGTCTAGGACACCTCAGACTCACTGCAGACAAACATGTTAAAGCTGATGTGAGATCAGAATCTGATGGTAGGATACTTTTTTTCAGATTATGAAGTTTACAAAAATACAAAATAAAAAGAGGCATGGTATTTAAACTAAAGTTTTTTGCCATTATGCAAATATCTAATGTTGAAGCTCTTGCTGATGGTCCACAGCTTGGTCCCAGTCAGATGAAAAGCGGTGGACCTGAACACAAGGCAGAATTAAAGCAGACATGGTCATACAAATCCACAAGCAGGGAAGAGGGGATTAAGAGTGCATTTTTGTTCTGTGCCAAGAGCAAGTTTGCACGTGAGCAGAATATATTTGAAAGAAAGCAGATGTTTTGAGTGCAGGCATCACAGGTTTTGAGTGCAAGCATTACTAAGTTTGAGTACAAGCAGAATGAAATCCTATTCTTAAATTGAAAATATGTCCTCTAGATTTTTGGCAGTAAATTTCCCCCATTCCACAGGAAATGACTAGCTCTAAGGGAGTCCCTGGAGTTTAGCCAGTAACAACTAGAGAACCAAACGCAGAGGAATAACGTGAAAACACTTACTGATGGAATGATGCAGCTGTAAATAAAAAAATGAAGGAGACCATCCTGGATATACAAGCTCGGGGCATGCAGGACAACCTTGTCTTCTCTGGCAACAGAGAACAGACAGAGGAGGACACTGAATCAGTGGTCCGTGAATTTGTCCAATGTTAGCTGAAACTCCCAAGTGACAAGGTAAAAAAACATCACATTCCATAATATTCACCGGTTCAGAGGTAAAAAGCCCAATCACAACCGACTTCAGCCAATTGTAGCGATGTTCACGCACTCTAAGCAAAAAGAGCAAGTCAGAAGTCAGGGCAGAGAGCTACGGGGAACGAACTTCTGCGTTAATGATCAGTTTCCAAAGGAGATCCTGAATCTAAGGCAAGTATTATTCCCAATCAGGAAGAAATATAACACCAAAGGCACCAGAGCTACAGTGGCTGTAGATAAACTCTATGTTAACGGTCAGTTGTTCAGTGAACAGGAGATCACTCTGTGGCTTTATTAGGAGCAACAGCAGGTTAGTCTAAAACAGGTAACACTGGTTAGATAAGAGGTTAGACAACTGGCAGTTATAATCTAATGTAAAGCAAAGCTCAGTATGAAGTTTACAGTATTAGCTGTGGGTGGGGCCAAGGCTGGGCTTTTGGGTGTCCGCTTTAGAGGCAGCCTTGACCTTCAGCAGAGAACATGGAGTACCAACAACAATGATAAGGCTGCCACCAACAGCTCCAGCAGAAATAGAGATAACCAGGCAGTTGGCTGAGAGAGAGAATTCATCACAAAAGGTCTCCCCACCGAATCCCACAGGACAAGTGGACCACCCCGTTAAACCACCCTCAACCCCAAACCCTGACCCAGACCAACCCCCCCATTAAAACCCCCTCACCCCAGACCCCAACCCAGACCGCACAGAACTCTACCCTCTCTCCACTGAGCCCGGTATTTGATTTACTGGATTTCACTGACAACATGAAAGAAGTTTTTAGGATTGGAACCCAAATGACTCTGCCATCTTCTCCATTCAACACCATCTATGGCCGAGGCCCTGCTACTAAACGAACATCTTACAAAAGCTGCAGAGCCCAGCAACCTCCTAATCTATCTCCTTCAAAACACGACCTTTAAATCACTTCTCTGTGATACAATCTGGGCCCCAGTCGTAACTCTATCATAAATTATCATTTTCAGGAAAAACTTGGGCCCCTGATGAGAGATAGTTGTAAAATTTATGTGCTTATATGTGACAGAAAGAACAAAGCTAAATGGATAAGCGACAGTAAACAATCAAGTTTAAAAGCCATAAACTTCCAGGTACAACCAGACACAGAATTAATATCAGCTACTAGGCTTTACTGAATATTAGATCTCTGTCAGGAAAATAATTTTTAATCAATGACTTCATTGCTGACCATAATCTTTATGTTATGTTTTTAACAGAAACATTGTTACATGAATTTAATGAAGCTCCCATTCTGATAGAGTCGACGCCTCTGAACTACAACTTTCTTTGTGAGAGCAGACAGCAAAGAAAAGGTGGAGGTGTGGCCACTTAGTTTAAAAATTCACTCAAGTGTAAAAAGATATTTCAATCTGAAAAGACTCACAAAGAGAGGGTTGGCAATTAGAAAAGTTTTAATGATGTGAAATTACATAATTATATCTTTGGCGCTCTGACCTGGGAGGAAGACAGGAATGTTGAGAATGATATGAGCTAGGATATACATTGTAAAGCTTATATTTAGAGATGTCTTCCCCCTGATCCGACACTGGTGGTGGATTGGGGGCCAGGGATCGAGGAAGCCAGGAGTAGATGGGAAGGAAGATGGTGGAGGTGGGGTGGAGGAGGGATGAGCTCAGCTGACAAGTGAGGAGGAACACACCCAAAGGTCCTTTAAAAACAAGGCGTCGGAAGGCGATTGGATGATGAATCAGGCGGACAGGATGCTGACTGGAAGGCCGGGAGACGCACAGGGAAGTCATTGGACGGTGAGACGGCGAGTCTTTCATTTTGAATTTTCGTTAAACTCCATTTCAATGAAAAGACTCACAAGGAGAGGGTTGGCAATTAGAAAAGTTTTAATGATGTGAAATTACATAATTATATCTTTGGCGCTCGGACCTGGGAGGAAGACATGAATGTTGAGAATGATATGAGCTAGGATGATCATTGTAAAGCTTATATTTAGACCTCTTTACCTCTTTACCTCATTACCTTTCGATACAATACTTATTTATCTGAAATTATTACAACCCTTTTACAACCCCATTTCACCATATATTAAACATCTCACCTCCCTATATTTCCCAGTGCCATGAAATGATATAAAATACATATTTCAACTGTCTGTGACTTTACTTAGTTTATGATATTGAACCTAATAAACTTTTGTATTGCGATTAAGCGTGCATAACGTACTAAGGCCTGTTTAATTATTGTGGGAGACTTCAACATTCACATGGACAATCGTGAAGACAGAAGTGCAATAGATCTATGTGACACTCTTAGAAATTTTGGTTTGACTGAACATGTTAAACAGCAAACGCACAAACAGGGACATATTTTGAACTTGATCATCACTAAGAGTCTAAACATTTCCAAGGTGTCTGTAACTGATGTTGCCCTATCTGACCATGTTTTTGTTATTTTTAAAAGCATCATCTCCAATGACTCAGTTGGCCAAAGAGACATTATAAGAAAACATCTCTTTAAAGACAGAGCTGAAACCTTTACCAGATTTACTCTTCTACTTCCACTTTGCCCTGTAGCACTGTAGATGAGCTGGTAGACAACTTTCTTTCTAAAATCTTGGATATCATTGATTCAATTGCTCCAGTTACAGTGAAAATCATTTCTGGGAAGAAAAAGTCTCGAAAAGTTGAACGCAGGTGGCGAAAGTCTGGACTCCAGGTTCACTATATCATTTATAAAGAGGGACCCCTCAGATATAACTTACAACTGAAAAATGCGAGAGAATCGTTCTTCTCTGAGATCATCAGCAAAAACAATATTAATGCTTGTGCCTTATTTGCCACGGTCGACAGGCTAACAAACCCTCCTGTAGCTGTAGCATCTGAACTCCACTCTACCAGGGCCTGCAATCAATTTGCTAACTTCTTCACTGAAAAAACCCAAAAGATCAGAGGGGCAGTCAGCACATCCATATCAAGTCCAGTACCAAAGTTGTCTCTAACTAGAACTGATTTTGACAAAATTTCCCAATTTCACCAAATAAACTACGAAAACTTAGAAGAAATTGTACAGCAACTAAGCTCTTCTATCTGCGGTCCTGATGTTTTACCCACAGCCTTCCTTAAGATAGCTTTGCCTGTCGTAAAGTCTGATTTAACTCAAATAATAAACCCATCCCTTTTGTCAGGTGTTTTCCCCCAGGCCCTGAAAACAGCAATTATCAAACCTCTATTGAAAAAGAGCAACTTGGACAAGCTGCTACTACAGAACTACAGGCCTATATCAAACCTCCCCTTCATCAGTAAGATTATCGAAAAAGTTGTGTTTCAGCTGCTAAACAATTTACTAACAATGACCAGTCGCTTCAATGTCTTCCAGTCAGGCTTCTGTGCTCACCACAGTACAGAGACTGCTCTTGTCAAGGTACTCAATCACATGTGTATGAATGCAGACCGTGGAAGAATCACAGTGCTGGTATTATTGGACCTTAGTGCAGCATTTGACACTGTTGATCACTCCATTTTATTAGAGTGCCTGGAAAACTGGGTCAGCCTTTCTGGAACAACACTCGATTGGTTTAAATCCTACCTGAAGGACAGGGACTTTTTTGTGTCATTAGGTAACTTTAAATCAGAGAACACAAAAATCACATGTGGTGTTCCCCAAGGGTCCATCATCTTCTATTCAATATTTACATGCTCCCCCTAACTCAGATTATGATACACAAAAACATAAGTTATCATAACTCTGCAGACGACACAGCCATACATTACAATGTCAACAGGTGACTTTGAACACGTTCAAGCGCTTGGTAAATGCTTAGAAGAAATCAATGCAATCAAAACAAAACTGAAGTAATAATTTTTTTTGGACCAAAGGAAGAGCATGTAAAAGTTAGCACACAGCTTCAATTAATACAGCTAGAAACCACCAATCAGGCTCGAAATCTGGGTGTAGTGATGGGCTCAGACCTGAACCTTCAGAGGCACATAAAGACAGTAACAAGGTCGGCCTTCTATCACCTAAAGCACATCTCCTGTTAAAACCAGGCAAAGACTCAGTGTTCCCTACCAGCTACAATTCCATTTCACTTATTAAGGTTTATCTCAAAATAATCTGCAAAGCCCAGAAAGACTAGAAAAGGTTACTTTTCTCATAATACATCCTGACCAAACCGGTTTCATAAAATGGAATCATTCATCCGCATAATCAAGCAGATTACTTAATTTAATAGACAATTTCTACAAAAAGAACATTGAGACTAATATATTATCTCTAGATGCAGAAAATCATTTGATAGAGTTAACTGGAAATTCTTGTTTTCAACCTTAAGTACATTTACTGTAGTTTTGGAAACTCTTTCATAAACTGGTTAAAATATTATACAGTCTTCCAGCTTCTGTCTTCAGAGGCGCACCAGGCATGGATGCCTACTTTCCCCTGCTGGGCTGGCAGCTTTCCTTTGGGCACGGTGGTGGGTGGGGTGGTACGTTGCAGGGAGCGCTTGTCTCCTTGGTTGGCAGTTTAGTTTGTTTGTCTATGGAAAGGTGCATGTCTCAATGCTGGCTGGGGGCTTGCATTTGGGTGGGCCTGCCGTTTTGGGTCAGGTGTTGCTTCTTGGCCGCTGCTGTGTTGGTGTGGGGTTGTTTTGTTACTCTGCTGGGCTGGTTGGGGCTGCAATCTGGTGCCGGGCTGGGGGGCTTCGGGGACTTGGCACTCTGTTGGCTCTGTGCCATGGGTTCGGGGGTGTTTGGGCATGTTGGGCTTGTGCCATCTTTTGTGTGGCATATTCTAGTTTCGCTAGGCTGGCTGGTCTGCTCTTTTTTTGGATTGGGGCCACGTTCTTGGTCGCCGCAGCACACTTCCGGCTGCGGCGACCAAGAATGTGGTCGCCGCAGAGGACCAAGAACGTATGCTCACACTTACACCCCAGGTGTTTGGATTCAGGTGATAGATACACAGATACACAGATGTTCTATATTGAGCCGTAGTTACTACCAAAAAAATCTTGCATTCATTAGTACCGTGCAATTTCAGTAACATTGCTGTTATTATATATGTTTATGCAGGTGTAGAAGCAGTCTTCTATATGTTATCTTGTATTCTCTTCATCCTTCTTTCTGTACTTCTGTACATTTTTTTCCCTTCGATCCCTTTTTCTGTCCCACGTCTCACACTTTCTTGCTACTTTTCTGTCTCTGTGTTCATTGCAATTTAAATAATCCCAAAGCAGTTTCTAATAAAGTTTTTATTATTAATATCAAGCAGAGCATTATAGCATTAGCTGTAATGCTCCACTTGTGAAAGTATATCTGTTGGGCTTCTTCTTGGCACTCAGACAACAATTCTGAGTGCTTCTCTGCTGGACATGACAGAATGAAAATAATCATTTGTCCCAGCATAAAACACAACAATATAAACCAATAAAAGTCTTGAAGACACACATGCACATCAGTCAATAAAATAAGAACAATTGCAGTTATCTAGGACACACAGCTCACTACATGTAGGTTAAAAAGTCTGACAGCATCAGGCAGAAAAGATGTGTTGTAGCACTCCTCAACACACCGGAGCTGCAGTAATCTTTGGTTGTGAGTACTCCTTAGGCCATCTACTGTGCCATGAAGGGGATGAGAGACCTTGTTCATAATGGCTCTAATCTTCCACCAACATCCTGTCTCCCACCATCTCCTCAAATAGAGCCAGCCTGGTCCCAACCACGGACTTAGCCTTTTTAATGAGTTTATTAATTCTTTTTGAGTCCTTCACCTGTATTACGGCACCCCAGCACTCCACCACCACTGTCTTCATGTTGTAAATTATACCTTAAGTTTGAACCTTTTTACTTTTTAGAGGTGAGAATGAGGATTTAGAAAATAGTTTAAATGTGGATTTAGAAAATAGTTTCCCTATATTATAAAAAAAATTCTCCAGCTCAGAGTAAGAAGAAAAGCCTCCAAACCATATATAATGGAAAATATAGTGAAGGAGTGGACAGGGATATGTAGACAGGGATAAACAGATGTTAACTTAGTCATTAAAAAGACAGCAAGGCACTTGGGTTTAATCTCTTTCTATTTTTCTTAGAGCAAAGATAAATATTCATATTTCTAAAAGGGTAAATGTTACATTTATTCAGTTTTCAAAATAATATAAAGCAACATGTTATGATCCTGGTGTTAGTGTTTTTTTTCTGTTCGTGTGAGTCTCTTTCCTCTCAGAGGATCTCTGCTAGAAAGCATGGCAGCACACCTGCTGTCGATCAATCTCATTAAAGCTGATGAAGTTGAAAGGAGATGCAGGCGATTATTCTTCACTTGATGGTCTAACATAGTTGGTATAGTCAAGCTCTTAGAGTTCATGTTTGCATTTGTTCCCTCTAAGATTTTTTTGAAAACCCTCTGAGAAAGAGTTTTACCCAGTTTGCTCATTCTCCTTTCTCTATTCTCTCAGGTTGTAGTCACCTTCTGATTTTTGTCTCCAGCCACACTGCTGAAACATTTACTCCAGGAGTCTTCTGCATTGCGTGGTTGCCCAGTGCAGCTCTTACCTTGGATTTCTCGTTGCCTGCCAACTCCCCAGCTCTCTGCCCATCCCCTCCATGGAATAAAGAGCTCACACATTCAGCTGTCTTCAACAGCAACTCAGAACTCAGACTCACCTTGCAAATCCACTGCTCAGATAAATTGCCAGGATCCTCGCTTCTCCCTCATGCCTCACACCAGTTCTACAAACTGTAAGCTTCATCCCATCTCTTGTCCTTCTCCAAGTTTGCTCAGCTCTCATATTGGCCTGGCCTAACTGCAATTTTCTCTTTGCAGACTCTGCCCTGTTCCGGTTCCAGAGTTTCTTTCTTTCAGTGCGTTAAGATCCCAGTTCTGTTGAGGATAAACATGGGATTAAATTTTCATTTAATCCCATGTCTAAAGCTTGATTCTGCATGTAGGTCAGAAAGTTGCTGCTTAATGTTATAGAACCTTTTAGCAGTTTTTCTGAATTGTGACATGAATAGTAAAAAAAAGTTGTTTAAAAGATAATTTATCTAATGTCTTTTGATAATTTAGGTCTGAGAACAAACGGTACCGGTTTGGAATCCAAATGTACATCGATGCAGGGTTAGCGGTGCTTTAGATGTTATGGAATTGATAAGATGTTTACTTCAGTCTTTAGAGACTTGAGACTTAACTCTGACATGGGGCGAAAGACTTGAGACTTGACTTTGCAACGGGGAAAAAATGATTTGTGAACATCTCTGGATGGCACTAAGAAAAAAAAATCAATATTCCATGTAGAAACCATTGTTTAAAAAAATATTGTGATAAATGAACTATTGTGTCATTAAAACCTCAGTGACTACTAGGAGCACATGCTCAAAATCTGGATTAAAGACTTTTATGATCACATTTCATTACTTTTTCCGTTACCCACAACTTAATATAACTTCAGCTACAGAAAATATCTCTGAGTAATTGAGGTGGTGCAGCTGTTGAGAAAGAGCAGAGGTCTCAGCAGGGCTTAAAGACAGGAGGAGGTGTACTCACCTCCCTACTGAGAACAGCCCATCATCTCCCACTACCCAGCTCGGTCCGCAGGGGAAACTCCCCCATCTGTTTTTCATCTCAGGAAAATCTCATCTGGTTGGATAAAACTATCTCTGTCAGCTCTCCAGAATTTCAAACCATCATGTAATGGCCGTAGTGTTTTTATCTTTAGAAGCACTGCAGTAATAATTTCTTGGAAAATTGAATACACGTTTGGTAATAATTGGATAGGATTGTCAAAGGAAGAATAAACACAGACATATGGTTATGTGAGTTGATATGTTTGTGGCTTGGTATCTTGAATTTATATACATATAGTGAAACCTTTAATTGGTGTATATGCAGTAAACATTGGTGCCATTCTTGTTACTTAGGAATTGAGCTGAAGCAGTTCAATGTACAATATGATGAAAAACTATTTAACACGCTTGCGCTGACCACCCAACAAGAAGAATGGTATACTCCAGAGGGGTGATATTGTTTATTGTTGATTTTTCACCATGTATTGCTCCTCTATGGTGACCTTGTGCAGTAACTGCAGTTGGAAAACTACATTTGTCTCTTTTCTCAATCCTACATTCATTGTGGCCATTTTCATCTTCTTCCTACAACACTTTTACACTCAGGCACAGTGTTAAATTCTTTAGTTCTATGACAATGTTACCCCACCACTCACCAGTTTACAATGCCTTCTGCGGCTCCTTTAGCTTTGGTTGATTTCATCTCATCAGTCAAACCTTTTGTGCAGGTACAGTCTTCAGCTCCAAGTGGACGTGGCAATTTTTCTGCCACATGTAACGGGACATTTAATTGCCAAAAGTTCCACTTTTGTTTCATCAATCCACAAAATATTTTTCCTCATTTTTACTTGCTTCTCATCTGTGCTTGAGTTTTCTGTGGGCACGAGTTGCACCTTTTGTGACATTTTAGCCTTCTTTATGGTATCAGACAAGTTCTGTTTTTAGAAAATGTCTTTATTCTTTATATCTGGCACTAATCAAGCCATAGTGTGGGTAGTGAAATTGCACTCTGCTTTCCAGAAAATTTAGTTAATCACAGTTATTTTCTGAGTTAACAAGAGATTTCATTTTCAGATAGAGCCAGGTTATTTTTGGACAGCTTTTTTTCTTAATTAAATCATATTTTTGACAAATGAATTCTGTATTTTCTCATATATAAAATTTGCTAGATGATTCAGAAACATTCAAGTTGTAAAAAAGCCAGAACAGATCTGTAAGATGGAAAACACTTTTTCACACTGCAGTCTACACCAAAGGTCGTGGCATGAAGAAGCCAACAGAACCACATCTTACGAAAAAAGGGGATGATGTGAACCAGACATCCACGTCTCACAGGGATGCCTTGAGATCCTGTCCATGAACTCCACAAACAGGATCGATAACAAGGGGCAGGCCTGGCAGAGTCTAGGCCACACTGGGAACAAGTCTGACTTTGAATTGGGAATGTGGCTTTGGGCATTCAAAGACTGAAAACGCCTTAAAGCCACCCATATCCTGGAGCTCTTTCCAAAAAATACAAAGAACACGGTCATAAGCCTTTTACAGATCCCTAATATAAATGTAGAGCAGAATGCAAATTTACTTGTCCTATTCAGTTTTTCCATAAGGGTAAAGACCTGGGCCCGTATTCACAAATATTCTCAGAGCTCCTAACTTAGCCTAAAAATTCTTGGCAAGAACTCGTAGCGTAAAGTGCCTGTGATATCAAATTTTCATGATAAATCCAATTATATTTATGGAAAGGAAACCCTGATACAATATTTAAAAAAACTAAATTCAAGCCACTGAAATGAAGAGTTGTTGAGATATATGATCATAAATTTCACTAAAAAGGCATTTCCAGACTACTCCTTTGCGATTTTGTTGCGCTCTTTTATGACGTTGGAGGGGAGCCCCTACAGGTAAACTGACTGCTGCTACAATGGCAGCAACACAGACAGCAGCAAAGAATCTGATATTTCTTTAGATATATTTCAGTCACTATCACAGAGAGACACAGCAGAGTCAGGAGAAGAAAGTCAGCTTTCAACACGTGGCAGAGCACAAGTGCTGCGGCCTGCGGACGGCCCTCTAATTCAACCATAGTCTATTTTTGTCGGATGCCGGAGCACGAGTCAATATGCATGAATCATTACGTACAACCAGGAAACAGAACCAGCACAACATTGAGATTTTCAAAATAATTCAGTAAAGATGGACTAGATCTTGCTATATTAATAAATACACACATATATTTATATTTACATGTGTATATATTAGCAGTTGTTATCATTAGATCAATTAAATCAGTTACTGGGTTAACTAAGGTATTATAAACCAAGCAATTAAACATTAAATGCTCCAAATTAAGCAACAAATGAACTCAGGTAACAAAACACATGAAAATATCTGGATGCATAAAACGAAAAATTAAGCAGTTTAACTTCCACAGAATAAGTTTTTTTAGACTTGCTACCGCATTTATTCAATTTAATTCAATTCAGTTTATTTATATAGCGCCAATTCACAAAACATGTCGTCTCAAGGCACTTCACAAAAGTCAGGTACATACATTCCAATTAATCCTAACCACTGAACAGTGCAGTCAGATTCAGTTATTTATTAAAATTGGATAAAAAGTTTTTCTGTCTAAGGAAACCCAGCAGGATGCATCCAGTCAGTGACTTGTAGCATTCACTCCTCCCGGATGAGCATGTAGAGACAGTGGACAGTCACTGGCGTTGACTTTGCAGCAATCCCTCATACTGAGCATGCATGTAGCGACAGTGGAGAGGAAAAACTCCCTTTTAACAGGAAGAAACCTCCAGCAGAACCAGGCTCAGTGTGAGCGGCAATCTGCCACGACCGACTGGGGGTTTGAGAGAACAGAGCAGAGACAAAAAGAGAACAAAGAAGCACTGATCCAGGAGTCCTTTCTATGGGAAGGAAAAGTAAATGTTAATGGATGTAGCTCCTTTAGTCGTTTCACCTAGAAAGAAAGAACAGATAAACTCTGAGCCAGTTTTCAAGGTTAGAGTCTGAAAGAGAGCACATAGAGTTAGTTACAGTAGAAGCTCAGTCAATCGCCATGTCTAGGAGAGAGAAAGGGTTAAACACTGAAAGACAGGGCCATGTGGATCATCGGTAGAGGGTGAGCATAATTTTGTTGCCAGCAGAAGCTTGGACGATGCCCCCTCTCCAGAAAGGTGTTACAGGTAGACACAGAGTCAGGCCAGGTGTAGCTTCTAGGAAGAGAAAAGAGAGAGAACAAAGTTAAAAGCTGAAATAACAGCAAATAATGCAAAATTCTAGAGCAGTGTGAGAATGTAGCGAAGAGGGTGAGGGTGAGAGTGGTCATTATGTCCTCCAGCAGCCTAAGCCTATAGCAGCATAACTACAGAGATGGCTCAGGACAACCTAAGCCACTCTAACTATAAGCTTTATCAAAAAGGAAAGTTCTAAGCCTAGCCTTAAAAGTAGACAGTTTGTCCATCTAGTGCCCACTGATGGCCATTGTTGTACTAAAACCACAACGATTGGGATACCTCTCTCTTTCAGATTGATTATAACTATTGGAAAAGAGAGGGGGTCATACAGGTAGCAGAAATGGAGGGTGTGTTTGCACCTCAACTATAGTTGAGCCGGTTTAGGCTAAACCTGACTCCCCCTTAGTCCATCCAACAGGGAGGAAAGAAGACGGAGGTAAAAAAATAAGGAAGATAGCTCAGGATAACCTAAGCCACTCTAACTATAAGCTTTATCAAAAAGGAAAGTTTTAAGCCTAGCCTTAAATGTAGACAGGGTGTCTGCCTCACGGACTAAAACTTGTAGCTGGTTCCACAGGAGGGGAGCCTGATAACTAAAGGATCTGCCTCCCATTCTACTTCTAGAGACTCTAGGAACCACCAGTAAACCTGCAGTCTGAGAACGAAGTGCTCTGTTAGGAACATATGGAACAATCAGATCTCTGATGTTTGATGGAGCTAGATCATTAAGGACTTTATATGTGAGAAGGAGAATTTTAAATTCTATTCTGGATTTAACAGGGAGCCAATGAAGGGAAGCTAAACTAGGGGAAATATGATCTCTCTTTTTAATTTTCATCAGAACTCTTGCTGCTGCATTTTGAATAAGCTGAAGACTTTTAACTCCATTTTGTGGACATCCTGATAGTAAAGAATTACAGTAGTCCAGGCTTGAAGTAACAAATGCATGGACTAGTTTTTCAGCGTCACTCCTGAACAGGATATTTCTAATTTTGGCAATGTTCTGGAGATGAAAGACGGAAATCCTAGAAACCTGTTTAATATGGGATTTAAATGACATATCCTGGTCAAAAATAACACCAAGGTTTTTTACTTTATTACCGAAAGGTCAATTTAATGCCATCCAGGTTAAGTGATTGACTAAGCAGTTTCTTTTTTAAAGACTCTGGTCCAAAGACGACAACTTCTGTCTTGTCTGAATTTAGAAGCAAAAAATTTAAGGTCATCCAAGTTTTAATGTCTTCAAGACATGCTTGTAGTCTATCTAACTGGTTGGGCTCATCAGGATTTATGGATTAGTAAAGCTGAGTATCATCAGCGTAACAGTGAAAATGTATTCTATGCTGCCTGATAATTTTACCTATTGGAAGCATGTATATAGTAAAGAGAACTGGCCCAAGTACTGAACCCTGTGGTACTCCACAATTAACCCTGGAGTTTAAAGATGATTTATCATTGACATGAACAAACTGGAATCTATCAGACAAATAAGATTTAAACCAGCCTAGTGCTGTTCCCCTGATCCCTACAGCATATTCCAGCCTTTCTAAGAGAATATTGTGATCGACTGTATCAAATGCAGCACTGAGATCTAACAGAACCAGTACAGACACAAGTCCATTATCTGAGGCTAGAAGAATATCAGTGACTTTCAGCAGAGCTGTTTCAGTGCTATGATGAGCTCTGAAGCCTGACTGAAACTCTTCAAACAGGTCATTGCTTTGTAAATGCTCACACATTTGATTAGCAACTAGTTTCTCAAGAATTTTAGATAAGAATGGAAGATTGGATATCGGTCTGTAATTTAGTCATCAAGTCATCTTGTAATCAAGTCATCTTGATCAAGTGAAGGTTTCTTAAGCAAAGGTTTAATTACAGCTACCTTAAAAGCTTGTGGTACTTATCAATTTACTAAGGATAAATTAATCATATCTAAAATGGGGCTGGTAATCAGAGGAAACACTTCCTTAAATAATTTGGTTGGCATTGGGTCTAACATACAAGTTGAAGGTTTAGATGAAGCAAATATTTCTGATAACTCAGGAAGCTCCACAGGATCAAAGCAGTCCAAACACAGATCAGGTTCTACAGTTACTTTCAATATTGTCTCACTTGCTGAGGATGAAGTAATCATCTTTGGGAGTATGTCAAAGATGTTATTTTTAATAGAATCAATTTTATTTAAGAAGAATCCCATAAAGTCATGACTGCTAAGAGCTAAGGAAATGGATGGCTCAACAGAGCTATGACTCTGTGTAAGTTTAGCAACTGTACTAAAGAGAAACCTAGGATTATTCTTGTTCTCTTCTATTAAAGAGAAATAAGCTGTTCTGGCTTGGCGAAGTGTCTTTTTATACAACAGTAGGCTATTTTTCCAGATTAAGTAGGAATCTTCTAGGTGTGTAGAGCGCCATTTTCTCTCCAATTTTCTAACATTGTACTTTAAAGTACGCAGCTCTGAATTAAACCAGGGAGCTAGCCTCCTATGAATAGTTACCTTCTTTTTCAAGGGGGCTATTGTCTAATGCACCACGCAATGATGAAGTAACACTATGAACAAGAGAATCAATTTGTGAAGGGGAAGAAACAAAATTATTGCCCTCCACTGTGTTTTTCTGTGATAATGACGAAATCAAAAGTGGAACAGATTCTTTAAAGGTTGTTACAGCATTGTCTGATAATGATCTACTATAATGAAATTTTCTTTCAGGTGTGGAGTACTCGGTTAAATTAAACTCAAAAGTTATTAAGAAATAGTCAGACAGGACAGGGTTATGTGAAAATATTATGTCTTTACACTCAATGCCATATGTCAGCACAAGGTCCAGAGAATGAAGACAAAGGTGGGTAGGTTTGTTAATGTTTTGAGCAAAGCCAATTGAGTCTAAGATAGCATTAAAGGCTATATTAAGGCTATCACTTTCAGTGTCAACATGAATGTTAAAATCCCCCACTACAATAACCTTATTTGTATTTAACACTAAATCAGATAAAAGGTCTGAAAACTGATCTAAAAATTGAGAGTAAGGGTCTGGTGGACGGTACAAAACAACAAACAGAAGTGGTTTTAGTGCTTTGCAATTTGGATGAGGAAAACTGGGGATTACATATTCAAAAGAGTAATAGCTATTGATTGGTCTGGGACTAATCAATAAATCGGACTGAAAGATGGTTGCTACTCCTCCTCCCCGCCCAGTATTTCGAGGAATTTGAAAATTTAAATAATTAGTCGGAGTTGACTCATTTATAGTAACATAATCCTCTTGCTGCAGCCAGGTTTCTGTGAGACAAAATAAATCAATCTTATTGTCACAAATCAGCTCATTAACTAGCAAAGTCTTTGAAGAGAGAGATCTTATGTTCAGTAAGCCACATTTAATTGTTTTATTTTTCTTCTTAGTCTGAGTTGTGTTTATTTTTATTAGATTTTCTTGATTTTCTCGTTTTAGATTATTTTTTAATCTATTCAATTTTGGCCATGGGCGAGACACTGTCTTAATAGGGTAATGGGTGGGTAGCAGTACAGAAGCTGCAGAGAGGATTGTTAAACTACGACCCTGCTTCCTGGTCTGAACCCTGGGTTGTCAGAGTTTTGGAGAACTAATAAATTCAGCCAGATTTCTAGAAGTAAGAGCTGCTCCATCCAAGGTGGGATGGATGCCGTCTCTCCGGATCAGACCAGGTTTTCCCCAAAAATGTTCGCCAATTATCAATGTAACCCACATTGTTTTCTGGACACCACCTAGACAGCCAGCGGTTGAATGACAGCATGCGGCTAAACATGTCATCACTGGTTAAATCGGGGAGGGGACCAGAGAAAATTACGGAGTCCGACATTGTTTTGGCAAACTTACACACCGAAGCAACACTAACTTTGGTGACCTCTGATTGACGTAACCGGGTGTCATTACTGCCAGCGTGAATAACAATCTTACTGTATTTACGCTTATCCTTAGCCAGCAGTTTCAGGTAGGATTTGATGTCGCCCGTTCTGGCTCCTGGCAGACATTTGACTATGGTCGCTGGTGTCTCTAGTGCCACGTTTCTGACTATGGAGCTGCCAATTACCAGAGTTGGCTGCTCAGCGGGTGTGTCGCTGAGCGGGGAATATCTGTTAGAAACGCAGACGGGTTGGTGGTGACCTGTGGGCTGGGATCTAGGACTATGCTTCCTACGTACCGTCACCCAACCGGCCTGAGGCCCCGGCTACACGGGGTCTGCTGGAGTACTGATACCCTCGGTGACGAATACGCCTTACCACGCCTCTAAACGTGAAATCTAAACCTGAAATCTCTTTATCACCGACTTTTATAGCGTGGTCTGCGTATGGTTCCTGGAGCTCCTCTCGGCTACGCAGCGGACCCGACTGGAGCAGATACAGTGTAAATCCAGGATTACAGTATATATTTAGCCCTGACCTGAACAACCAGAGGCGAAGTGAGCAGCATGGAGCAGCAGCAGCAGACACAAGGGACGATTCAGGATCTGAAGACACTACCTGGTGGGTCTTTTTTTTTTTACTTTATTTTAGAATCTTTAGAGAAACATTTATTTCAATATATAGTGTGCGCCTGTAATTTATCTTACTGTAATAATAATAATTTCAGATTATTAATGATAAAAATTTTAATTTAGAATTTTAAATTATTAACAACTGCCAATATCTAAATGTACTTTTGCAACAAGGAAGTGCTGAGCCTTGATCCGTTTAGCAACAGCAGCAACAACCTTTTCTTTGGCAATCTTTTCACATCAGATGCTCTGAACAGCGTAGCTATAGCATCTGCCTTAACATTGTCCTACGTCTGTAAGATATCCTGACCTCTGACATCATTTCTCTTGTGAATTCCGAGGTTTGTTGTTGCCGAGAAGTCCTTCGATCACAACTGTGTTTCGTAGGACCAGCCCATCTGTCCCTCCTCAGTTTTCCATCTCTGATCCAGGCAGCTCTGATCCTCTTCACTTCAGGAAAGTAGTGCATACTAACGGCTGCTGTTGTAGTATTGTTGCCACCACCAGCAATGCACCGTTTCACCATATTAACGCTGTTTTTACAGCAACTTCTACCTGAACAGTATCTCATTGATACTCACACAATGAATGACCGAAGACTCCCCCTAGACGTGATTTCCGGGCGACTTTGGACTTGCAAAATATAACATTGAAATATGCGTATTTTGTGTCACAATTATCTTATTTTTACGTCTTTAATCCTAATATCTCAATTACTGCCCAATTCCTTCAATATATAGCTGTTTTCTTCAATTTTTGCATTTGTGGGAAAATTGTGTCACAGGCACTTTAAGAGTGATTCCTTTCGCTGTTGAGAGCGACTATGAGCAAGGAGATGACAGAGATTCCTATCTTAGTAAGGAGGTGTGCTTGTGTGTGCGGGTGTTAGTAGGAGGAGGTGTGGTTGACCCCATTGCTAGGAGTGACACTGCCTTCTAAGAGCTGTGATTGGCTGTTAAAGGAAACAACACAAAAAACAAAAGAACTCATGTCATTATGACAAAAACTTAGCAAGATTAAATTAATAGTCCAAACAAGCCCGCCAACCATAGCTGCCACAGAATAAAATAGTCCTAGCCCCCAATGAGTTCCATGAATCTCCCCACTGGGCCACCCCCAACCAGGACACAGATATCGAACATATGCCCCCGAACCCAAACGCTATGAATCGCACACTCCCACAGGAGAGTTTAATCCCCGAAAGGTCGAAGAAGCAACACCCAAACAGCACAAGCTCCACACACAAGCTCCAAGCACCCCCACCGCATCCTACCCCCACCACACAGTGCGCCGCGACAGCAAGGCAAGGGCCCTGCGCAATGCTGTCCCAGCCCCCGCCCACAGGCGCAACAGAGCAGACACCGTCGAGCACCGAGCTCACAACAGAGCCCCCGACCCCACACCAAGACGGGACAAACTCACCCAGCAAGAGGTCCCCGGCCAGCGGCAAGCACTCGAGGCTGGCGTCCCCCATCCCGCCCCCACAACCACACAGACACACCACATCCCTGCCACTGAAACGATAGCCCAGGTAGAAACATTATCCAGCTCAGCTCTACCGTCGCCGCTCAGCCGATCCAGATGGCGGTGACCCCACATCCAAGAAGAGGACACAATGCCCTCACCCCACACGCTGCAGTCCGAAATGCCACCGCCTAGCCTGCCACCCTGATCCACCCCCCAGACACAACAGCCAGCAGAGCAGCACACCTCCAAGCCCACCCAACCATTCGGCCACCGTCAGCAGCCCCAGCCCATCAGTCCGTGAGAGGGAAACATGCACCAGCCAGGTAACCGGGCCGGGCACGGCACAGCCCACCGCACCAAGCAAGCTGGCCAGCCCCTCCATCAAAGCAAAGTCACATCTCACTCAACACTGCACACCGCCCAGCCACGACACCCTCGCTGGAGCCCGATGCCTACCCTAACCGACAGACTGGGCACCGAAGCCAGGGACCGAGATCCAAGGCAATCCAAACGATCCCAAGAGGCCCGAAGAGCCATCACCAGACAACCCCCAAGACCCAAACCTCAACCCTAGCCCAGATCCCAACCAGAAGGCCCGCTCCGCTTCCCTGGCCTCCGACCCTAGACGGCAAACAGCAAATGAGGGTGGGAACAGACCCCAAGCCTACCTACCCGCTCAAATGTGGTGTTGATGCGTGTTGTTGTAGTGTGCATTCAAAAAGAAAAATGGGTGGGGAAGAGGGTCTACCACACAACCCACACACCCCTCCCCCCCACGAACCCTAAATGTCTACATGCAACTTAACCCTTAGAGGTGAGCTCAGGCACCAGAGGATAGGGTAATAAAATACCCTCCCTCTTAGTGCCATTGAGCACACTCAAACCCAAGGCCCTACATATGAATGCCTTGAAAATGTTATAAATTAGTGTCTAATTTTTACAATAAAATTGGGGCACAGGCTGCCATGGGACCGCATAGATGGAAATCCCTTGCGGCACCCCAATGACGCACCTGCACCCTAAGGCCCTACATGAGTGGTAGTGTGATAGAGTGGGCGGAGGGAGGTGTCTGGGGATGGGGAGGGAAGGACCGGAGGGCAAAATGCTCCCCCAGGGAGCCAGCTCGGCTGACCCCAATAGGCACCCCTGTTCGCCGAGTTCTAACAAGGGACGGAAGCAGAGGCACATCCATCAGGCGAAAGGACTAGGGACAGGGACCAGGGACCACCCCCCCCGGAACCATCCAAACCCTCAAACCCCGATTCCTAGCCCTGACTCCCAGCCCCCCACCCAAAGGGGCCACCGACCCTCAACAAAAAGGAGTCAGCCAGAAGTGTGCGCAGCATCGACCAAGAGTACGGCCCCACCACAGAAAAAAGAGCAGACCAGCCGGCCCAGCACAACTACAATATGCCACACAAAGGAGGGCACATGACCAACATGCCCAACCATACCCAACAGAGCGCCCAGTCCCCGATGCCCGGCACCAGACCCCAGCCACAACCAGGCAAGCAGGGCAACAAAACCTGTCCCACACCAACACAGAGGCCGCCAACAAGAAACACCCGACCCAAAATGGCAGGCCCACCCAAATGCAAGCTCCGAACCAGCATAGGCACATGCACGCCCCACAGACAATCGAGTCGAGACCCCCAGGGGCAGCCAAGCAGACCCCACGATGCACCACCCCACCCACCACCGTGCCCAAGGGAAAGACACCAGCCTAACAAGCTCCAGCCTCCCCCCCAGATGCAGAACCACCAACATCCATGCCAGCCAATCAGAAAAGACAGAGCCAAGCCAAGCTGCGGTTCCCCCCTGAGCCAATGCCACAGCAACACCACACATCCTTCCATACATTGGTAGAGGCACGGTGAAGACCACCAACACCAAGCACACACCACCCACCAGGAACCACCCAGCAGACAAGCAAAACCCACCACAGCATAAGGCCGAGAGGCCCGATGCAATCGCCGAGCCCAGCGACGCCCGCCCTGCTGTACAAAACACGGTTGCCAGAGCCCCCACGCACAGGACCACCACCCTGACACCACAGCACGCCAAACAGCGGAGGACACCACGCAGTTATGAGCACCCAAAGTAGAAGCCATGCACAAAGCTCATACCATGCAAGTGCGCCCCCACCAGCCCTCCATGAGAAGAAGACCCACAGCATCCAGGTCCAAGAACATGCCCGACACCCATGCCCCTGCCTGAAGTAGCCCCGTGAGAAAACCCACACCGAACCCCCAAAAGGCAGAGACCCCACAGAGCCAAAACCAAAACCCACCAAGAAGCCGAGACCAGTCCACCCCGGGGTCAGCCCCGGCCAGCCCGCCCGCCAAACCATGCAGGCCCCTTTGACCCCCCCTCTCCCAGAACCAGGACCGGCGTTAGGAACTGGAATCTAGACAAGGAACCCGAACTGGAACCACCCAGGTCCAAACGATGCCCATCCCCACCCAAGGCTAACCACCCACCTCCATCCCGGAAGAAAACCTGCACCCACCCCAACATTCGAACAACTCCCAGAACACATAAGACATTTGACACCCAGGTTGACTCCGCCCAGCCCCCTCCCACAGATCCTCCGCCCCACCAGCAGAGTGCAATCTTTGAAGGAGAGAGCACCTGCAATGAGATGGTACCTACCCGCCAGTTTAGGAGGCCCTTACGCCCACCGATGCACCGAAGGCCCCCGGGCCGGTGCCGGATGCCAGAGCATGCGCCGGCCCAAAACACCGGTGAGTTACCAGCCCGGACCCAAGCCCCCCCCCCCCAGCCCAGCCAGGACCCAAGCCCGGGGGCGACACGTCCCAAGAACCCAGAGCCACCAAGTCCATCCCAGATCCACCCAGGAGCAGCCCGGCCACCAGGCCAGTAACCTATGTCTGCTGGTACAGGCTCCCCAAAAGCATCTTATGCAGCCACCAGATGCCGCCCCGAGAGAGCCACCAAAGCCCCACCCCAGTTGGGGCCAGACCCCCCAGAGACCCCACAATGCCCCACAGGATGAAAGGTGCCCCATCCCCACTAGGTGATGGAGCTGATTAAAGGAGCCCAGAGAGATTGATCTGATGAGGAGACAGAGGCTGTCTCAAGACTTATATAATCCAACAGAATGTTTCTGTACTGGTTAATATTAAGAAGGTTTTTATTTTTCCAATTCATGAGGATAGTTTTCTAAGCAATACATAAGGCAGTGAAAACCATGTAAGCTGAATTTGTCTATATTGTGACATCATCTAAGTTGCCCAACAAGCAAACTGAGGGGGAAGGTGAAATATTACATCTCAGACACTTTGATAAGTCTTCACATATCAGGCGCCAGAACCTCTGAACAGGTGTACATAACCATAGTGCGTGGATGTAAATGTCAGGTATATTGCTTGTGCAGTGTAAGCAAGTATTAGATGGTGCAAAACCCATCCTGAAGATCCGTTGACCTGTATAGTATACTCGATGAAGGATTTTATATGGTATTAATTGTAGACTGGTGTTATAAGTCATTTTAAAAGTTCTGAAACATATCTGAGACCTAAATGTTTGGTCAAAGTTAACTGATAAGTCCACCTCCCATTTCATAATAGGAAGGGAAATTGATTTGTCTATATTAGACAGTGCCCTGTGTATCTTAGACATTAATTTGGGGGGGTTGAGTTTTAGGAACTCTAGTACACTTGATGGCATTTGTAACCCAACATTTTTAAGCCTAAATTAATTTTTTTTATTATAGATTTAACTTGTTGATATTCTAAAAATTTATTCTTGTCCATCCCATATTGTATAATTAATCTGTTAAATGGGATGAACTGAATTCCTTCAAATATTTGTTCCAGGTATTCAATTCCTTTATTCCTCCAATCTGGAAAGTTTATCATATTATTTTTTTGTAGGATGTCAGGGTTGTTCCAGATGGGTGTGCGTCCCCATGGGATTAGTGAAGACCCTGTCATTTTTAAATATTCCCACCATGCTGTCAGAGAGGTGCTGATATTGATAAATAATAAAAATAAATAATAAATGGTAGATCTGAAATCTTAATATTATTGCATAATTTCTGTTCTACGTCTAGAACATAATATAATTGTTTCTATTATTTATTTATCCTTTCTAATATTACCTTACTAGAGGTGCACCTTTAACCTGTCCTGCCTCTTAAACTATTTTATTTCCCCTTGGGGATGATAAAGTTTATCTTACCTCTATATTAATATTTGTATGATTGTTATGAAGGTTTATGTTCTCATTTACTCATTAAGGGGGCGGATCCCTGTGCGATCAAGCTGGTAGCGTTTTAGAAATTCACTGTTGGTGGAAAGACCAAGACAAAGGAGAGATATTCTCTGAACAATGACCATCTTCTTTGCTTAAGTCACTAAAAGTCCTCCTCACTAGCATTTCCTGACGTTAGGAGGTCTCTTAAGGCCAAAGATGCTTCGTGAATAACTTTCATCTTACCGAGGGAAAATTCTAAGAAAAATCATAGAATCTTAGAAATCCTAAGAATTCAAGAAATTTTAAGATTTTTCTTAGAGTGATGTCACTAGGAGCTACTTTTAGTCTTAAGATTCTGTGTGAATGAGGGCCCTGATCCACGTTTCCACAGCCAGGATGATATCCAAATTATTTCTCCCTAATTCGTGGTCCGACATTCTGTTGGAGCCTCCTCTCCAATGAAACTAATCTAACAATTGTTTGAATTGTCAGAAAAAACTAAGCCCCAAAGTTTGCAAAACAGAACATTGTCAGTTCCTCAGCCATTACTGTATTGATCAGAATTGTACTTCTCCACTGTTGAGAAGTAGTGTGGGATTGGATGACAGCCAATTTAAAATGTTGGTTTTAACTTTACATGATAAAGCTGTTATTGATTCAGAAAGCGTTCACTGTGTTCACTGTGTTCTACTGTGTAGGGATGGGATATTTTACATTTGGTGTGATGTCACCATCTTGCTTTATTTAAATTTGTCATATTCAAGGATCATTTTCCATTGCAGTGTCACACTTGGTTTATACATGATATGTGAGAGCTTTGGTGCTCATGCTGAGCAATTTCCTAACATCTTCAAAAAGTACATATGTGTAGTAAACATGGGGTGTGCTCTTTCAGCAGTCATGCTCAATGTGTCCAAAAAGTCTGTGGCTTGCTACGTGATCACAATGTCTATGCTAGTGTTCAAGTATCTCAGGCGATACCTGAGAGTTATTTTCCTACGGCATCATGTCTTCCAAGAAAATTAAAGGCTCCCACAGAGTCGGGTGTGCTGTGTTTGTACTGTTAGCAACACAGGCTCCCTGTCTTGTAGCATTTTGTATAGTTTGGATAGGAGCAGGCAGGAGTAGCCCACTGAGCATTGTTATTTCCCCCCCGCCTTACCAGAGGCACGAAAGCCAGAACAATAACAATGGCTATGTTCACACTACAGGTCTTGATGCTCAATTCTGATTTTTGCTAAAATCTGATTTTTTTGCATCCTCATACACATTACTTTTTAAATGTTGCCTATATCTGACTCCAACGTGAACTGTTTATGATTCCAAACTGACACGCATGCACAAATGATGTCACACACAGCACACTTTGGTCCAGCAAACATGTAAGACATAGGTGCAGTGCCTGTCCGACGGAAGCCATTTAGTGTCAGCAGGTGCTGATGAGGAAACGCACGAATAAAGCATAAAGCAAGTTAAACTCTGGCATTCTGGCATTTTGCGGAGCTTTTGCTGCCAATTTATCAGGGAGGTCTGATCGGATGTGGGGACGATCCGAAGCCCAGTTTGACTTGAAAAAAGGTGAAGGTCCATATATTACTGAGGTCCAACATCTTGCTGTCCCTCTACTGTGCAGCACCGTTGCAGCTCTCATCCATCTGTTATTCAAAAAGATTATATATCAGTCAGATTCAGGACCACATATAGAAGTGGCTCAAATCTGACTTGAAAAAATAAGAAATGGGCCAGATCTGAGTGTTGACACTTGTTCTAAAAAGTTTGACCTGGTCACTTGACCCCAAGAAAATCAGATTTGGGCCACATTTGCCTGCAGTGTGAATGGGGTTTTTAAGAAAGAACTTGCTGACTATTACTTATAGATGAGCTTTTACAGACAGACCAGAATGATAAAGTATGAATGCTAATGTTTTCACTTTTCTTAGAATAGGATAATCTTCAGTGACCTACAGTTTGACATAAAGTTTAGTGCATTGGGTTGATTGTGGGGCATACTGTAACAGGAGCAATTAGATTGCAGCAGCCACACTTAGATTCAGCGTTCAACACCTGCTATTACACAATCCGTCAGATAGACACCAAAATGGTGACACATAGTCTCCTGATAAACACTGGGGGAGTGTACATCCCATGGAGGGAGTACCAGACATAAAAACCATGTGTGACCTTCTTTCTGAGCTATTTGTCACTTCAATTACAGAGCAGGTTAAGGACAGGAGCCATCAGCGCTGATCTCTGTAACCATTCCTCTGCCTTATTTAGAATAAAGGGGTTGAGAGTATAGAACAGTTTGAGAGTCATTCATTTTAAGATAAAGTGATTGTAGGTAGAGGTAACGCTTCAGGGGAAAAGAATTCAGGGGAGATCGGAGGCGTCTGTCTGCCAACAGTGCAGTAACTCGGATATGGTCAAAGTGTTTTGTATGGATAGGATAGAGTAGCCCACTGAGCTATGACTTTGATTCGTCTGCGCCTGGGTCAGTCACTGCCCAGGCGGAGCGCTGAGAAGACGATCAAAAATGGGTATCTATAGGAAGTAAAAGTCATAACAAGGTTTGCATAGGTAAACCTGCAGAAGAATCATTAACAGGATGGACCGGGTCCGTACCGTGGGCTTCGTCCAGTGGGGAGTCATGGGTCCGTGCCGCTCACTGATTGGAATGCGCTTAGGAGGCACCTTCCTTCACGGGCCCCAGCTTGAGGGCCCAGTTTGGGGAAATAGACCTCTCTGCGACGCGTCAGGTGTCCGTCCATGTCCCACACCATCTACGGCAGGGGAGCGGGCAGCACATCCTTGCACCATGGAGGGAGTCTCATTGCGCCTTGCCCCTGCTACCCCTGCTGGGCCCTGCCCAGGGCTGGGAAGCGGAGCCTATGCTCTGTCAACCTCTCTGGGCTGCCCCACCTTTAGTAGGGGACACTGCTACTGTCTGAAGGCGCCTCTGGCATCACTCGCCTTACTATGCCTGCCTATGCCTGTTTGGGAATGCACCCCAAAGTGGGTGGTAAACTCCATTTAAGACTAAATACAGGCAGTAGATTTTGATAGTCGGGCGAACCAGTTTCCTACTTTTCTTGTGACAAACTGCAACATTTTCCATTCTGCCATCGGACAAGGTGTCATCGGACAAGGAGAAAGAACTAATTCACCTTGTAGCTTTGGAAAAACAAATGAAAAAATATAATGTCATTAAACCAGACTAGAATCGAAGAAGAATACAACATGCTGGTGAAGGACATGAAGATGATGGACAGTGAAAAGCACTCTGAATACTTCTGAATAGATAGCAGCAAGTTTGATGAGCTAGTTGGGTGCCTAGCTCCATTTCTTCTCCATCAGTGTGCCCACTGCACACCTGTAAGTGCAAAAAGCTTTTGTTCCTTATTCCTGAAAGTCACAATTAATTTCAATTTTACATAACATAACAGCTTTTATGGTGTTGTGAGAATAGATTCTGTGGTTGAGCTGAAAAGATCATCTTCTGCCTCTTTATTCACTTATACAGTGACGACATGGCTTTTGGTCATGGTTGTCCCTGACAACCCTAGGTCAGGGGGGCAACATTTACATTTTGTGTCCAATTATAAGCCATTCTCGTGAACTTTCAAAGTATTTGATATTTTTGCTGTCTTTCACTTTTTGGATGTCTCTCAACGTTTTTTCTTTGGACTTTGGATGCTTTTTCAAAGAATTTCTCCCAATTTCTTATTTTTTGTCAAATATAATGTAATAGATGGTTCTCACACACCAGTCATTGCACCTCAAGAATACCACACAGACTATTACAACGATAAAAAGTGGCACTCAGCAATACTCCAAGGTGCTGTGGATGGTAAGGTGCTCTTTTGGAATTGTATTAATATATTAAATATCCAAAGAAATTGACATTGCAAAGGATTTTAAGTTGACTCAACTTGTAATTGACTGTGTTGTACTTAAAATAGTTATTCCGGTCCATTTAAAAGTTTCAGTCAAATACATTCAGTTTATCATCCCACATTACCTAAATGTTTTAAGGTAACTGGTTTACAAAAATGTATTACTTCTCTGGTGCTACAGTGCAGCTTCCATCAGGAAGATCGGATTTCAGCCAAATTTTTAACAGAGCCTGTCAAAAGGTAATGTCGAGGCTTGCTTAGGGTACCACCTATTGGCAACGTGCAGCATCGAGTGTCTGCCTCACCAAGGGAGGCATCGCTGCATTACTCCTGTGGCACAAGCAAACATTAGCTTTAAACTTGACCAGTGGAGCTGTGATAGGTCTTGTGAGAGGTCCTGTCCATGATTACCTCCCTGCCAGTGAACGACTGCTTCAGCTCCTGTTTCCTAAAGGCTGACTCCTTCCTCTTCCTCTCCCTCTGTCTCTCTCCAGAGCACTGCTCAGGGGAGCAGGAGGTCTGTTCTTCCTCCTCCTCATCATCAACACTGCACACAGAAAAAGTTCCTGTGTCTTAGATGTGTCCATTACGCGCATAATATAATAATGATGCGTAATATGGTAAATTCTTTCCATTGTATATTTTTCTTAGTTTTCTTTAACTTAAGAAGAAGTAATTTCACAAACGTCTACATACATATCATGAGAAGATTTTATCCCGTCAATAAAATCAGCATCATCTCCACTGTCGGCCGAATTCAGACCAGATAAGTGGACAGAATCCTGCCTTCATCTGGCGCTGTAATAAGTTGCAAAGCTTTGAGCGAGGTAAAAATACCGTTTGGCGTGTCCTGCTTTTTGCAGCTCTATAAATGTGTGTGCAGGTGTGTAAGTGTGTCTTGAATGTTTGGTGTGTGTGTGTGTGTGTGTGTGTCTGTCTGTTTGTAAAAGAACAATACTAACAGACGAGATGAGATGAAAGTGGAAGTGTGAGGGAAGTCTACCACAGAAAAACTACATCTTCCCAAAAGACCCAGGAAATGACATCATTTCCGGTCATTGTGGGCATTGGCATGCAAAAAAACCATGTGACAGTTCATCCTCCAATGTCATCATGCATATTCTGACGTAGGTAGCACACAGCGGTGGGGATTATAATGTTAGTTTTTTGTGCTTTTTAGTGGAATTCTGCAAAGGTTTCTGGAAAATAAAAACTGTGCTCTGGGACACATTGTGAGTAGAATATTTAAGAGTAACTCTCTGGTTTCATTTGCAAAATAAGTTATTGCTCTATCCTATTTGGTTGCAATTCTACAGGCATTTAAAAATAGATGTGCAAATGAGGGCATTATCGCTCCCGCCGGTTATAAAGGGTTGGCTGCATTCTGGACAAGCTGAAAGTAATTTAGGCTTGACTGGGAGAAACCAACATAGACAGCATTGCTATAATCTGCAACTAACAAAAGCATGAAATGGCCTTCTCAAGGTTATGACTTCTTAAGGCTTAACTTTGGCCAAAATACGAAGCTAATAGCCAAAGTTTGTTCTGACCAGAGAGTCAACATGATTTTTGTAAAATTCTTGTCAAATATTTCCCATAATTTTTTGACACTGTTCTTAGATTAAAAGTCAAAGCACTGATATCTGTAGTTTTGTTAGTTGCAGATTTCTCTTTTTTTTCTTTTTCTCTTGCTCTCAGTGGAGGACACGTGTTTTCTCTCCCTCCCTCCCTCCCTGCTGATCCCTGCTTCTGCTTTTTGTCTGTATTTTTCTCAGAGCTTCGCTTTGCATATCCCCCAAACTTGTAAATTATGGATTTGGTCAACTGGTCTCTCAACGTAATTGATCAAAGTTTTTCGACGGGAAGACAGGGTAAAGGAGAACCCTCTTGGCCAGACGGGACGTTCTTCTCTGGATACACAATGGATTCTTGGCAGCAGTGGAAGATTGTGTGCCTGACTACAATGTCGGTTGAGGACGTAGAAGATGTGTACATATTTGGACTTTTGATAACAGGATTTCTGATTTTTTGGAGTAGGTGATTACCTGGCTTATCGAGTGATTCGCAAAACGTGGGCGGCTGTTCAAAGCATTCCAAAGCTGCCTGCGATGTTAGATGGAGTCTGTAGAGCGATCAACACTCAGACTGAAATGTTAAGAGAGCAGAATCTCAAGCTGGACACGATTCTTGGACAGAATCGCAGCCTGGCAGCGGTTGGACTCAGAGGTTAAAGAATATAATATTGGAGAAGTTGTACGATCGAGATCT
Source organism: Crenichthys baileyi (assembly GCA_036173005.1). Lineage (NCBI taxonomy): Eukaryota > Metazoa > Chordata > Actinopteri > Cyprinodontiformes > Goodeidae > Crenichthys > Crenichthys baileyi. Next base: position 236,014 of record JAHHUM010000111.1, on the reverse strand, counting down.
GTGGAAAGTACCAGAAATTTGGCTATTTGCATTCGCAATTGAGACATACCAGTAAAACTCTTAGGACAGTTGGAAATTCACAACTGCCTGAACCACAACATTTATTGTTTTTCTAAATCTGGCGCTGACATGTGGCCTTGGCAACTTCTGCTAACTGGCTATCTACAAACTATCTCCTGGATGTTATATAAACACGACGCTCTTCCCCAGCACTCCCCTACCAGATGTGTGCTTAATCGGACTATGCAGCCGATTGATAAAACTTCCACCTCTCTTCTCAAGGACAATGGATGGCGCTTCTATCAGTGTTGACAGTCTAATTCTTGTAAACACATTCAGACTTATACATTCGCACCCTCAAGATTCCACCGTACCCTTGCTAAATCTTTACTTATGTGTGTGTTGCTTACCCCTGCTGGGGTTTTTTGTACTACTTCAGACTGTATTCTGCTAAGAGTCTGAGATATGATTTTTTTCCCCCTCCTATCTTACTTTACTTAAATGTGTGATTCCATTACTTTTCATAGATTTTCAGATTTCTCAGGAGGATTACCAGCGAAAGCCAAATATTATTAGTATTTGAAAATTTGGACTAAAGCTGTTGTTACACCAATGACCACAGATTTTTAGATTTCTAAAGGATTGTATTACAAATATTCCATGCCAGTGAAAGCCAAACATTATTAATATTTAAAAAGTTTGGACTAAAACTGTTTTATACCAGTGACCCAGCTTCTCTACTTAGACTTCAGTGAGTACCCGTGACTGTTACTATTTGAATGATGGAACCACAACTGCCTCATACCAGCGACCTCAAGGATTAATATCATTTTTCTTCTAGCACAGGATGAATTCCTTACCACAGAGGACTTAATGAGCTAATTACCTCTATTAGAAAGATTGGATTAGAACCAGCTCTTACCAGTAAACTCCCAAGGATTATTAATGTCATTTGATTTGTTTTTCTGTGTTTCCTTATGTACAGCGCTTTGAGTGCCTTGTTGCTGAAAAGCGCTATACAAATAAACTTGACTTGACTTGAGTAGTGGTGTTGCAGCCAAATAAAATACATTCAGTTTTTGTTCGTTTAGAAATAAGAAATACTTCCTCATTCCACCACCAAGTCTCCTTATCCACCTTCCTTCCAGAAGACATACCAAGTACTCCCATACCAGTCTCCCTGATAGCATTAGCTGTGGTTGTCTAGTCATCTGTAAGCACCTCCTGGCCACCCAGAGCTTGTCTCAACTCCTCTCTGAAAGCCACACAACTTTCTTCCCTGTACAGGGTCCACCAATGTGTCCTCTGCTCTGCCTTTGTCCTTTTTATCTTCCGAACAATAAGAATCATTCTAAACACCAGCATCTTGTGCTGTCCGGCAACACTCTCACCTACCACTACCTTGCAGTCACTAAATTCCTTCAGATTACAGATTACTTCTAGATAAGATGTAATACACCTGTGTGCTCCTACCTCCAGTCTGGTAAGTCTTCTCCCAGAAGAGGCAGGAACATAGGCAATATAGGGTTCACTTCATAGGAACATAGGGTTCACTTCAAATATTTCCCTCCTCTTTGCAACATCTACAACAATTTGCCCCTCTGCATTCCTGTTCTGAATACTGAAACTGCCAATCACATTTTCATCACCTCTTTTCCCTACTCCAACATGTTCATTAAGATCTGCACCAATCACCTCTGGGGATATTCTGCATCACTTAATAAGCTTTTAGCCTTGCTACCTTTCCACTTGGTCTCCTGAACACACAGTGTGTCCACCTTCCCCTTCTGAATTATGTCAGCCAACTTTTTATCTTTTCCTGTCATAGACCAAACATTCAAAGTCCCTATTCTCAGTCCTAAGCTCTTGCCTTTCCTTTTCTCGTTCTGTCTCTGAACACGTCTGCCTCCTTTTCTTCTTTGCTGATAAACAATAACCCTGTTGGTCACCAGCATCAATGGCGGTCATTGTCAACCCGGGTCTCGATGTTCTTGATTTAATTGGTAGATGTGAAAAACGTTCTATGCCAAATGCCTTTCCTGATACAACCCTCTGTATTTATCCAGGCTTGGGAGAACATCAAATAGGACACAGGACATCTTCTCCCCTTTGAGGCTGCATTCTGACATAAGGCTACTAAACCTTTAACAAATACACCCAACAACCACAGGGAACAAAACTTTTTTGACTAGAAACTGAACGGATCGTCCACAAATATTTGCATGTGTACATAAAGATGTGTGTACATGTGCACACATTTGCATGTGAATGTGTGTATATGTACATTACAAGTCAAAAGTATGGACACACCTCATTCAATAATTTAGCATTTTTTATTATTATTCCTTCCTCTGGGAACACCTTCAAAGTTGTAAGTAAACAATTTCAGGTGACTATCTTGAGAATCTCAAGAGTGTGCAAATCACTAATCAAAGCACAAAGGGGCTATTTTGAAGAATCTAAAGATGTTTTAAGTTATTTCACTTTTTTGTTTGCAACATAAACCCAAATTTACTTTTGCTTTACAGTTAAGTTGGCTTAAGTATGTATTCACAATGTAAAAAGTATTAGAAATAAGGCAAAGCCATTGAATGACAAAGTTCTGTCTGTCTGTCTAACAGACTTGGGAATAGGGATGGTTACCTTTGTAACTTGGGCTGTCTTCAAAATTTCATGCTGGATTGTCTGTAAGAAACTCTTATTGATTGTATCCTTCATTGCTTATCAGAGGCAGAAAAATAAGTCTGTTGTGAAATTTATACATTGTCAAACAGATTTGTTGTATTAAGTGCTGATGTTTGAGGCTGTAACATATTTGAAATAGCATGTGTAACATGTGTATTCTCTCCTATGATTAGTGTTTATCTTCAGTTAGGTGTTTTCATATATATAAATAAATATATGAAAAAAAAATATATATATAATATACTTTGTGCCTCATTTCTTAGTTTATTCAATGTGTATTAAAATTTAACCTCATCTAGGTTTATATTTGTCTTTTCCTTTATTTTGTTTCTGCATTTGTGTGTTTAGTAGCAGTTTCTTCCATCATCTGCCCACCCGTCTCTCTATACTACCACCTTGGGATTCAGCTCATTCTGTCCACCTGTGACTGCCAATTACCTTGATCTCTCTTACTTGTGTCTCCGTGTCTTCTCTTCTCTTTTCCCGTGTATTTAAGCTTGTAGGCTGTCATTGCCCTTTACTGGTTCCTTCCATTTACTTCTTGCTTCCCGTTCTCAATTTAACTGAGACATGACACTATGACTCACTGTATGTACTGTCTCTTCAAACTTTAGACTTGAAAACTGCTTAGCTGTTTTTCTCTCCTAGATGATGAGCTCTTACTGCCTACAGTTTCCTTTCCCTCAAGTAGAAAGTACTCCTGGATCAGTGCTTATGTGCTCTTTTTGTGTCTCTGCTATGTTCCCTCAAACCCCCAGACAGTAATGGCAGCTGGCTGCTCACACTGAGCTTGGTTCTGGTGGAGGTTTCTTCCTGTTAAAGGGGAGTTTTCCCTTCCACTGTCACTACATGCATGCTCAGTATGAGGGATTGCTGCAAAGTCAATGTTACAATGCAAGCATCAGTCCACTGTTGCTACATGCTCATCAAGGAGGAGTGAATGCTACAAGTAACTATCTCGATGCAATCTGTTGGGTTTCCTTAGATAAAACACGTTTTAATCAATTTGAATAACAAGCTGAATTTGACGGCATTGTTTGAGAATTAGGATCGCTTGGAATGTAGGTACTTGACTTGGAATCTGTACTATTTGATTGAATTGACTTTGTAAAGGCGATGTGTTGTGAATTGCCGCCATATAAATAATTCAATTGGTGTTAAGACTTCTAAGGTTCTGGTGAGTTTAACTGTTGCGTCCTTTCTCAGCAAGAATCATACAAAAAAAGCTAACAGCACCACTACCCATATGCAATCCTATTAAATCAAAAATATTCCATTCTTTCTACTTTGTTCCAATATAATCCTGTTGAGACTTAACACTGCCCAATTTAGATTCCAGTAAGAGGTAAGTGCAGTTCAATATAATTTACTACCTTAGACCCATTGTTGGCTAGTGAGAAAACACTTGCAAGTTTTGGCCTGATTGATGCTGAAATGTGAAGCAGAGCTGGCTCTGAGTTTAAAGACCAAATATACCATTTAGACCCAATACCCACATCCTTTTTTAAAAATTTATTTAATGTGTTTTAAAATGATGATCTTTATATTATAAACTATTCTCTTCAGATTGGCATTTTCCCTGCTGCTTTTAAGACTGTCAATATTAAGCCTCATCTGAAAAGATGTAACTTTGATGCCACCATTTTTAATAATTTTTAACCTGTCTTTAAAAGTTTAAAAGAAGCTTGTTCTTAATAAATCAAACTCTTATTTAAACTCTATCAATGTACCGAAAAATACCAGTCTAGTTTTAGATCTAATCATACCACAGTAACTGATTATAAATTACTTAAGATGCAATATAGATCAGAAAAAACCTCAAGTATTGGTAACACTGGACCTTAGTGCAGCTTATTGCTCTGAAATGCTTCAACTCACATCTTGACAACAGAAAAGTCTGTGAATATAGGATATTGTTCATTGGCATATTTTTGTTGACACTATGGTGTTCCACAATCTTCGATTTTTAGGCTTGTGGAACACCAAGCTATTGGCACAGACATTTAGAGATAGAAGCTCACAGCTGTTGTGATTATGAATATGAATATATTATTTAATATTTATTATTAATACTTTAATATTTTATTAAATAATATTTCCTTCTGTTAAGGGTTGTCCTGTGAATACCAGCCCAATAAGGTGGTGGTGTTAGAACAAAATTGAAAGGGATGAGCCAAGCTCTGGCATTATTGAACAGCAAAACTCTGCACACACACGGAATGAATTCACACAATTTCTTAAAATACAAGAATTTATTAACAAAAATAAGTCACCTCAAAGTCAAACATATTTCAATCAACAAACTCTTTACTGTGCTAAAAAAATCCAACTAAACTACCAAGCAGAATGAAAGAATAAGGAATAAGGAAAACTAATGGGCTATGTACAATATAAAAGATGTTGATCAAAGATGGTTGAAAACCATGACCGAATGAGTGATTCAATATTACCATGCAATATTTATGTTTAAGAACAAAGGATTATCTTGAAGAATCTGGAAATATATTTTAAAGAATGATTTGCTGAATAAAACCAACCTTCTGGATGACCAATTCTCAACGGTGTTTAATTAGCTGCCTTCATTTGTTAAAATAATATTTAAAGAAATATTATTAAGGAAATAGTACAATAATATTTAAGGAAATATTATTTTGAATAAGAACCAAATCTTTGAGAAATGGGGCTTAATGGTGTTTAACTTAGTTATCAAGTTTAGAAAAATAATAACCTTTTTGGGTAAATGACCTTTAGCTGACTCTTAGTAGGCAAGCATGTGCTCTTAGCTGTTAGCGGTTGGAGCTAACAAAAGACATTTATAGCTTATCATCAGAATCAAACACATACCTTTTAAAATACCACTAATAAAAGGGTTGAAATGCATAAGCGTGGACGGCGCGTTATGGCCGATCTTCTGTGTTTAAAATCACTCTTTTAAATAAAGTTTGTGTTAACTTTTAAAAAAACACAAACACAGAACAAATAAACTGAGCACATGTGCTGACAGCTAATCTGCTAGCACTAAGATGGCTGAGTTTTCAATACAAACAAAACCAAACGTAATAAAACGAAAAATGTTTAGATTATTTCATTCTAAACTACTTCTCTCTGCCCAAAACACTACCTCTAATATGAACCGTGCTGAGGAAAAGTTGTCTGGGGTGACGAAGTTGAGGAAATCATACACAGTGAACAAAGGGTTAACTTGCAACTAACATCCGGAGCTGTGGGGTCGTGCGGCTCGTGCTGCATGTTACTGCTGTAGCCACGGTGATGCGGTCCCGTTGTCCTTCCTTCAGACCGGGAAAAACTGCTCCACTCGGCGTTGTAGAGACAGGGTCTCTGCTGGGAACTCTCTGGAACACAGTTTACTTCTGTAGACCTAAGAGAGAAAAGTCAAGCAACGCTTGTACCTTAATTACCCCTGTTCATGAATGAAAACCAGATACACAAACACCAATTCATTCCTACTTAACCTAGTACATATGATCGCGTGATCGTTTGACACTCTTGGATCCAGTTTGAAGAATTATGTCTATTTGCCAGCAAAGAGTGTCCCTCCATCCAGTTCTGACTGTGCTGGAAGTAGGTTAATGCGATTTATTTTGAAAGTTCCAGAAAAGTTTTTACTGGCCTTTAATGTTGTAACCCATGGCTGGGGACCCAACACAGCCCAACTTTAAACAATGGTGATAAACCCCACAGATCAGGTCAAAAACCTCTGCGTCATATTTAATTTAAACCTAAGTTTCACAAACCACATTAAAAAATTTCCAAAAAAAATTATTTTATCATCTGAGGAACATTGCCAGAGTGTGATAGTTTCTCTCCCAGTCCACTGTGAAGACTCCAGTCCGTGATTTGATAACTTATGGAATAGATTATTGTATTGCTCTTCTTTCTGGTCATCCTGAATCTGTTTCAACTACAGCTATTTTAAAATTAAGCTACCAGAATGCTGATGAGGACAAGAAAGCCAATTGAAATCACACCAATTCTAAAGTCTCTGCATTGGCTAGCTGGCTGGTCTATTTTAGAACTGATTTTAAAATGCTCTTACAGCTATTAAAACTGTTTATGGTCTAAGCGCCAGCCTATTTATCAGATTTTCTTTTGTCCTATAGGCTCTCCAGGTCACTTAGGCTTTTTTGGAAACCGTCTTCTGTTGGTACCTAGAGAGGGAAGTAAAACACTGTCATGTTATGTTTCTGAAGACCTGATGGCAGCTGAGAGTTTGGATGTTTATAAAAGTAAACTGAAGATGCATATATTCAGCACTGTTTATTTACATTCGGTTACAGATTTTAGCAACTGTTATATTATCTATTCACATTTTATTATTTTATTTCTATTTAAGCTATTAATAATAACAGTATTTAAAGTCATATTTTTCATAATATTTTTTTCTATTCTAGATTTTATTATTTGCTATTTATGTTTTAGGTTGTTATAACTACAGTATTTTTATGGCTTTTATTTATTAGTGTCCTATTAAAAATACACTTATATCGCTAGTGTTTCCTCGCTAACCTACACGATTGTGTTTCCACAGTTCCTCAGCCTTCATAATTGATTGATTGATTTCTTGTGTGTTGCTCTAGTGGTTTTATAAATGTACTTCTGTTTTAAGCTCTGTAAAGTACTTTGTGTTACACCTGACTTTATGAAATGAGCTCTACAAATAAGGTTTGATCGATTTGAGTGAGGGATGTCATGGCACCAGTGTAATGTACTTTGTCCTAATGCAGTAGTGAATTGTAAATTTTGCACCCTTCATCCTAGTACAAATGTACTATACAAAACAGGTGCACATCAAAAGCAAAACACATACAAAAGTGACAGGACATGATCTCTTGGGCTTCATTTCTTCTTGTTTAGACCCAATTAAAATATGTTTTTAGATACATAAACATATGTGGCAAGAAACAGGGGGATAGCAGCTTTATGGCAAAAGGTCACGGCATAATGGAGCCATTCTCTTTCAACAGGAACAACAACCACCTGCAGAACCAGTGTTCTGTTGTGTTTATGTCACTCTACTGTTCATTCCGCTTCCTGGAAACCCACAAGCACAGAAGCACTGGGGCAGGAATACTTCTCATGGGACACAAAAAAAATGCGGGATCGCAAAGTCAATGACAGCAACAGGTTCTGTATCATAAATGTAAGTTATAAAGGAAAGTAAAGTGAAACCAACTTATTTTTCCCAGCTTTGTATCTCTTCCTAGCAATAAACAGCTGCTTGTTTTTTTTAATTATTGCACTGTTGAATTCAATGTGTGCTAATGAAATAACTTACAGGAGTCATGTTATCCAGCCAGGTATAAAATAACACCAACAGACTAATGTTCAGTGGCTCATTAAGGAAAGGCAAACATAGACTCCGCAATCTCACAGACAGTTCGCATTTCTATCTTTATTAGAACATTGTGTTAAATTTCATTCATTTCAGTAACCCCTTGGTCATGCCTAACCTTGACTCATTTGAATGCATCTTCAATCATAACCCGTTACCAGAGACAAGCATTTTCTTTTTATTCCTATAACCCAAGATCTGTTTGAAGCCTACTGGGCAGTCTACTGGGCTATTATGGTTATGAGGGTCAATAGCTCTAAAACATTCTCTAATCACAAAGTCACTGACTCCTTCAAATTTTACTGCAGTTTTGTTCGCCAATATTAATACTGGCAACTGTTATATTAACACCAGGGTCCAGCTATGACTGTTTCTGCTTCTCTTCTATCAAGTGACTCTGCACACCTAGACTTCATTCTAAACTATCAACCAGCAGGAGGAGCCCCATGAGAAACTTCTCACCACAGCTAACCTTAACCATTACTATTCCATACTTTCTCCTAACCTAACCCATCCATAAACTCAATGCAGACCTTAGCCCTAATTCACACCCCTAACCCTAAATATGTAGTTCCACCTCAATAGGACATTAATTACATCATTATGGCTTCGGTCCCCAAAAGGTCTGTCAGTCATCAATAGAGAGGAGATCATACCAGAAAAGGTCCTGAAGAGGCAACAAGAACAAGTACATGAACTCACCCACACAAACAACCACACACCCCCACACCCACGGATATGTACATAAATCTGCAGTTATATGTTCACACAGGCTTGACACACACTCACACACACACAACACTGCATTCATTAAAACCCTGACAGAGGCATACAGACTCAAAGACATGGATCTAGATGTGCATTAAGACTTAAATAAAAATTCTGTCTCACCCTCAGACATACACACGTGCTTTCATAGATGTCGCCAATGCATGTGACAATCCTGTCAACACCAGAGACTGGTAAAAGAGGGAGTGGCTTGCAAAATGCTGCATGCTGATTGGTCATCACCATACCAACAAGGGAGGGCCAGTGTCAGAGACTGGGGAGGAGGAGATGTGGACTGATTATAAAGCTCTCCCGAGGAGCAGTTTCTGCTCTGCTGAGCTCTTACCACTGTGATTCTGCGTCTTTATTTAGTCTTTCCTGTTATCTGGCTGGCGAGCCAACACTCAGTGCTCTATAAGGGGACAGAGGGAGGGTGAAAAGCTTGAACTGTCAGAGAGAGTTGTTTGTTTTTCCTGTACCTTCCACCTCCCTCCTACGTCTACCTGCCCGCCTGTCTGTCCATCACTGTTATCCAGCCGTCTGCGTCTTGTGGATCTATCTCTACTGTGGGTGACAACTAGGAAGAAAAGGGGAAACCTGAGCAAAGAGGCAGCTCACCTCTGCACCCCAGGGAGCCTTCAACTCATCTCTCCATCTAGTCGGCTGTAGATGACCTCTGCGCTCCTGTAAGTAATGAGCTTTGGCTGCAGGCTCATCAGATCATAGATTTCACCAAAACACGGCAAGCTAAAGACGAGGGTCAGGGGGCTGTGAGGCAGAGATGGTGTGGCATGTTGAGCACAGAGGATGAGGGTTGTTCTAATTAGACTACTCATTAGGAAGAGGAATTAATTACTGTATTGGTGCTGATTTTTACTTCCCTGTTTCTGCTTTGATCCTTCATCTCGAGGTTAGAGTAATGATATTTAGAGGTTACATCATGTTATAAATTATTAAAATGTAAAGCAGGTTTTTGAAAATCCAGGGGCTTTTGACCATGTTGCCTGGTTCTGTCTTTAATGGTAATAACAAGGTCACACTGTTGGACCACAATAAGGGCAGTCCTTACATAATTTGCAGTGAGTTCAACAGGTACTGATAAGATGATAAGATAAGGCAGTATTTAAGTCTAAGTCTAAGGCATCTGCAAAGAAACTGTTGCTTCTATGTGAAGGACATGTTATACGCCTTCGGAATTGTCCCTCAAATACCCATCTACCCATCTCCTTAACATGTAACCTGACACAGGTAAACCAGGAGCTCACCCTGATTCACAGAAATCCATCTGCAGCCACTGCACACACAGCACTGTTTACCTATGAGGGGCTGTGGGTGTAATTGGGTATCTAACGTTTGTGTCTCTGTCTGTGTGTGTGTGTGTGCGTGTGTGTGTGTGTGCACAAGCCCTGCTTCCCTTTTCCATGTTACTGTCATACACTGTTGAATCATGCACAGTTTACTCTGCTGCCTTGCTCAAGTGCCATCACAAACAGACTTGGAGAGAGAGCTATCACTTATCTGTTGTGGATGCTGCATTCTGTAATGCAACAAGGAAGTTTCAGTTATTTGTGTTGATTAATAATTAAAACTTCCTACTGACCATGTTGTGAAAAAAAAGGAGCAGCATTTTGAGCAGTAATGCAGAACATCATACATCTATAATATAAATTTACAGATAAAAAGGGAATAAATGCTTTAGGAATAAAATGAAATGTTGGATTTTCTTTGTTTCTATTGTATTACATCAACACACGGTGCAATTCAGAGTGATTCATCAGGGTTAATAACATCAGTGGCACTGACAGCCATACTCTATTTACTCTACAACTTACAGTTCTGATTAGCAAAGCAAACAGTGAAAGAGGAGCAAATGTAACACGACCTTGTTGCAAGTAGCAGCTGGAAATTCACTGACCTGAAGAGAGAGAGTTTTTGACACATTTTGTGACATTAAATCACAAATCATGCCAACACCAAGTAGCACATGATTGTGATATGGAAGCAAACTGAAATATGGTGAACAAAATGTTACAGTTTAGATATAGAGTTTGGTATTAAGTATGCAAATTAGCTAAATTAGCCACAACTTACCATAAGTCACACCACTCGATGGCAGAAAAAAGCTTCCAATAGATCCTTGGTCTGTGTAGAATAGGCATCAAAAGGCCTAAGTAGGATGTATAAAGCAGAAAACAAAAGTACTAAACATGTCAACCTTTTTTTCATTGTTGAGGTTTTTATTATTTCTATCGAATTACAATTCACACCAGATGTCAGCAACAGCACTCCACACATACAAAGCAATCAAAGCAAAGTAGTCCGGAAATGACGTCATGTATAAAATATTGGAAAGACACAGGGAATGAGCACTGAACACACTTACAGAAATCTATTAAATATTTTCTGGAAAAGCTTACTTGGGTGATGACAACCTCAAGAAGTCATCTTTATGAAGAAGCTAGTCGCATGCAATTTATGGAAGGTGTGATTTTGGCAAATTTTTCTACATAAACTATTCACATATTGAAGGTCTGGGGTTCCTTTCGTTGCATTCTGATCTTCAATTCTTTCCATATATTTTCAATTGGATACAATTCAATTGATTGGGTGATTCAAGAGTTTGAATTGTTTGTGAAACCATTTAAGAGTTTCCTTTGCTGTGTATGGACTGTTGTCTTGCTTTCTAAGCAAGACTATAGTCTTTAAACACAGTTCAGTTTAAACATCCCTTTTTAGCAGTATCCGTGATAAGCAGCAGAAGGCAACTGTGATGTGGTCATCCAAAACGATGAAAACATCAAAAAAGGAACACAAGAAAGTGGAGAAATACCCAATGCTCAGGGAAGAACTAGTGAGAGCCTAACAGGTGAAGGCAACAGTAGTGGCCGTGGTCATTGGAGCATTCAGCGCAGTGACCCCGACACTGGAGAAGTGGCCCCAACAGATACCTAGAGACACATAGCAGATCTCCGTTCAGAAGGGCGAAGTCCTAGAAACAACAAAGATACTGCAAAGGAGTGATAAGCTTGAAAAAAACAGCCACCGATCCCACAGAGGGAAACGAGGGGTGGACCCACGTTTCACATTCAGTGGCTTTTCCTTATTTTTATTCATTTCTACTTTGTAGATACATAGTGAAGACATCGAAAATATGAAGCAAAAGTATATAGAATTGTTTAGCAAACAAAAAATTGTGAAATAACTCAAAACATCTTTTATATTTTAGATTCTCCAAAATAGCCCCCCTTTGCTTTTTATTACTGCGTTGCACTCTTGGCATTCTCTCCATGAGCTTCATGAGGTGGTCACCTGAGATGGTTTTCTAACAGTCTTGAAGGACGCTCCAGAGGTAAGGCAAGGCAAGTTTAACTGTATAGCACATTTCAGCAACAAGACAATTTAATATGCTTTACATTATAAAAAAAGTACATTGCATTGACTTAAAAATAAAACAGGTACATTGCAGTGGCGTGATAAAGGAAAATGAAGAGAAGTAAAGAAATGTTGGACTACAGGCTGAAATTAATAATGTTTTGGTTAATAGTTTAAAAAAAAAAGTCAAAGGAACTCTAAACAAATGGATTTTAACCTTGATTTTAAAGAACCCAGGTATTGAGCATTTTTGCAGTTTTTATTTTATTTTCCAGACTAGAAGAGCATAAGAACTAAATGCTGCTTCTCCATGTTTGGTTCTGATTTTAGGGCTGTAGAATAGACTTGATCCAGAGGACCTGAGTGGAAGGTTGGTACAACAGCAATAAATCTGAAATGTATTTTGCTGCTAAACCATTTAGTGATTTATAAACTAACACACGTCTTTTACAGTCTGAGATACAGGCAGCCAGTATAGGGACTTTAAAACCGGGGTGATGTGCTTTGTTTTTCTTAGTTTAAGTGAGGGCGCTGGCAGCAGCCTTCTGGATCAGCTGCAGCTGTCTGATCGACCTTTTAGGCAGACCTGTGAAGACAATGTTGCAGTAATCAATGTAACTAAAGATAAACGCATGGATGAGTTTTTCTAAGATCCTGCTAGGACATCAGTCCTTTAATTCTGGAAATGTTCTTCAGGTGATAGAAGGCCAACTTAGTAGTTGTCTTCATGTGTCTATGAAGGTTCAACTCTGAGTCCATCACAAGTTCCTGGCCTGATCAGTGGTTTCTGGCTGTGTGCTGACTCTTGATCGCTTCTCCTTTGATCCAAAAATGACTACTTCAGTTTTTATTGAACTGAAAACAATAATGGCACATCCACACATTGATTTGTTCTATTCAACTAGTAAATCCTTAAATGGGTTCATAGTTACCTGGTGGCATTGTAATGAAGAGTCGTGTATCATCTGCATAGTTATTGTAACTTATCTTGTTGTTTGTTATAACCTGAACAAGGGGGAGCATGTAACTATTGAATAGAAGGGGCACCAAGATGGAACCTTGGAGAACCCCGCATGTGATTTTTGTTAACTCTGAGGTATGGTTACCTACTGACACAAAAAAGTCTCTGTCCTTCAGTAAGACTCAAACCAGTCAAGTGCTGTGCCAGAAAGGCCAACCCGGTTCTCTGGGTCACTTTAGTAATATAGCATGATCAACAATGTCAAATGCTGTGCTGTCCAATAATACCAACACTGTCTCATGATCCGTAGGTGTTTGGGTTTTGTTTTTCTTTTGGATTTTTTTCTCTTAGAGCTCAATAAATCTTTCCTCATGTTTTGTTATTTCTTGCATTTGGTTCATTGTGTATTTTTGATTATTTTCTGCTTAATATTTGTCCAGTTTTATTTGCTATTGTATTTATTGCTCATGTTAGGTTCTTTGTACATTCTTAGTTGTTTCTCTTACGTTTCACGTCCATTCTGTGTTTTCACACCACTTCTCTCAGCCACTCTGCAATCCAGCTCATTCAGTTCATATGTGCCCGCCATTCACCTGTTTCTCTCATTACTTGAGCTCATGTTGGTCATAGTCTCTAACCCTAATCCAATAATAAACACTCACATATATATATATATATATATATATTCTTTTTTTAAATTGACCTTACTTTAGGATGCTTATTATGTTGCTATTTTTACCTTGCATGACCAATGTCTGTGTCGTGCTATAATGCACACCTTCACAGGTTTAGCAACAACACACAGCTTAAATAAGGGTGTGAAAGCTGAGTGGGTGGCACATGCTGTGTTGAAACTATATTTAGAGCTAGAACTATTAAGAATTTTAGAATACATCACTTGGTTTTGGACTTAAATTCCAAAATGTGACATAATGTTAAAGTATTGTAACAAATATATCAGAAACCACATTTATTTGCTTTTGTTTTGCTACTTACGTAGACTATTTTTTAGGCATTTTTAAACTTGGTTGCTAATCTTAGGTAATAGAACACAAGCACAGGCCATGTGTGTCTGACACACAGCGTAACGATATATTGCAGGACTTGGTCAGTTAGAACAGATTTTACTGTGATTTAAATCTGTTTTTACCTTTGTATGTTGCAGCTGAGGCACCACAGTGTTTATATAAGCAGCTTATTATCACATGTGTGAATCATCCCTCAGCCCCAGGCCCACTCAATCATGGTAATGTGAAGATCAACCTGACTGTGTTCAACAATGGCCCTGTCACTGAACACCACTTAGAGGTGGAAAAACACAACTGGTCAAACTCACCAAATGAAAGGCTGTAGGTTTTTCACAAGGCTCATTGTTACTGTGAAGAAAAAATGCTATGACACTGTATCCACATTGAAATTCCTCGAGCCACACACCACAGAGTGATTTCTAATCCAGAACCTGTTTTGCTTTATTCAGTATTGCAATCCCTCTTGACACTTTAACAAGCTAACATGTCTAATGTGAGATTTATGTGTTCATCAATTATCAATCCCAGAAAATTAATTTCATTCACTTTTCAATTTGAAACCCATCTTAATGAACTTGTGATTTTTATTTTGTGCTACCATACCCAACAAGAATAACTTTGTTTTGTTCAAATTTAATGATAATTTATTTCTATCAAACCATTTTTAAATTTTTCTTAGCTCTGTATTAATCCTGTGTGCTAACAATTGCAAGTTATCACTTGAGCAAAAAAATGTTTACATCATATAACATTTGCAAAGCAGATTTTTATTTGTACTTTCTGTATTTCCAGAAAAAAAGCTTTCTTTGCCTTTGGTTTTCATTGCTTCCTAACTAGCTTCTCCTTTAACCAGCTGTAAAATATCAGAATAGCATGGAAACAACATCCATATTGTTCCGATTGGAGAAATAGTCTCCAAATTCAAACATAAATGAAGAACATCAAAAACAAGACCCACATGACCAATATAATGACAAGAAAGGCCTCAGCATCACACAAAGGTCATATTTTGTTACTGTGTGCATGAACAGATGTGTCTAGATCATGCATCTTTGGCTGAATTAATTCTAAAAATAAAATACATAAAAACAAAGAGCTTCAAATGTTGTAGAGGATACTTCCTTCACTCAGTTGCTTCACGCTTCAAAGGATGCCTGCAGGTGGGTGGCCAGCGCATTCACAGCTGAGCAGCCCTGCTAATTTCTCTGTTGCAATTATTCATCCTACCTTAGGCAGTCGCTGGTTTCAGAAAAAAAAATATGTATTTTTTTAGAGACCACTGCACAAACACAAAATGACAGATGATGTTAAGCACTAAAAAGCAATTTGATGACTGGCTGGGCACCCTCTTGTCCACAATTTGGTAAAATCCATGGAGAACCATTGTGATCATTGTCAAGCTCAGTAGTGTTTTTAGGTGCTTTTCAGAAGTGCTTCTAAAAGTGGTTTTCTCACAAGTTTTTCAAGCTATCCAGCTGTTGTTAGTTGCTAAACCTTGGCTCTCACACTCACATAAAGGAACCTTTATTATGTAAATAATGTAGCATAAGTGTCAAGGCCTTTATCTATAGAACTTACTCTGGAAAAAAAAAAGTGACTCTCAACAAATCTCACTAATCACACAGAATCTAATCTGATAAAAGGTCTGAAAAACATAGACGCTAAGAGGAAACTATTAGATGGTTTGGGGGGATACGAAAACTAAGAAACTGCCTACCAAACTATTATTCATAGTAATGTTTGGTAACATTTTCCTTCCTCCCTGGCCCAAACATTTTGTGCAAATAGTCTACATCTTTAAATACACACCAATCACATGACAAATCCATGTCTTCTCATGTGCATTGGATGTAATGGGCAGAGTGATTTGAATATCATACAGGTAATCCAAACCTTTACTGAATGCTGATAAAACTGCTACGTTAAAAACTAAACTTACTTGCTTGTACAACTAACACTTCTCACTTGTTATTTAACAACGGTATTTTACATTCACCTCAATCCTCTTCACAAATGCAGCCTACGTTGTGTGTAGTGGATAGTGTAGGGGGGAGTACTGGCAGAGAATCTAAGAAGTGATCTGTGTTTTTTTTCTCCTTACTATATTTGTGACATCCTGTGAATGGCATAGGTATCAAATGAAAGACTATTTACAGAGCCTTGTATTTTGCCAAACTCAAACTGCAATATATTAGAATGTAATCGGCATCACTGTCAATACTTGGTAGAACCATCTTTGCTGCAATTACAGCTATAAGCCTTATGGGGTATATGTCCAGCAGATTTGCACATCTACAGACAGAATTTCTTAGCTCATTCTTTTCAATTTTGAAATATTTCTATGATTCTCAGATTTAGGTTTAGACTTTAACTGTATGTTCAGGGTTGTTGTACTGCTGGAAGCTGAACCTGCAGCCCAGTCTCAAGAAATGTGCACCTTTAACAGGGTTTCTTCCAGGATTGTCATGTATTTACCTCCAGCCAAGTTCTTATGTGTGAAGCCTCCCTATCTCACATAAAGAAAATAATTCCCACTTCATTGTTTCAATGTGGGGATGGTGTGTTCAGGTTGATGTACAGTGTTAGTTTTCTGAACATTCTGAACGTTTTTGAATGTAGGCCAAAAGGTTACATTTTGGTCTCAGTTAGCAAGAAAACCTTCTTCCACATTTTTGCTTTATACTTGTTGTGCATATGTATGTAAAGTGTGTACTTGTTAACTTACTTGTCCCAATACAAACAAAAAAAAATTAAGTTTAGTTGTTCCATACTTGTTCCAATTTCATATGATGCTTTGTTTTATGACCTACAGTAACTCTGCTCTAAGCTTTTCTACAATGTTCTCCCTGTGCTGTCTGCTGTGTTCCTTGGTCTTTATGTTTCTGTTTGTTCACTAATGTTCTCTAACAAACCTCTTAAGCTGGATTCATGCTGAGAATAAATTACACAAAGGTGGCCTTCTTTTAACTGGGTGACTTCTGAAGGCAGTTATTGGCACTATTTATATATTTAGAAGCATCAGAGCAAAAGGGCATACACATGCACACACCACCCTTGTCAGATTTTTATTAGTAAAATACACTGGAAACCATATATGAAGAGTGTCAAATGTGTGACGTTACTCAAATTCAAAAACGATACAAATATGGCCTGCCAGCAACAGCGGTTATTGCAAATAAAATTTTTTTCTTTATTTAGGGCAGAATTATTACTGACAAAATAAAATTGGAAAATGTTAGATACAACACAAAATATTCATCTTTTAATAACCATGATTTTTGAATTCTACTAAATTTCATGTTAAATGGGACCACATTTATCCTGGGACTTTTATTCAAAAGTAGACTTTGGTGTGCCCGAATCTGCTTTTAAATAATTTCTTAAACTTAGCTAAATACAGTAGGCCTTTTCAAAGAGAGACCCAAATTATGTAGTTATAGCTGAAAGTTGACTAATTTTTGTTTTCAGTTTTGTTTTGCAAACTGGATGCCTTTCTTTAAATAAAGCAAACGTGTAAAACCTTTTTTTAAGCTTTTGATCTACAGTGGTTTACATATCCCTTTCCTAGAAAACCAAAATCGGACCCACTGGGAGCAGACCCACTGCTTTATTCGTTTAATTAAAATATTGCAATTTTTTAATGTTGAGCTGGTAAAAAGAAATTACAATTATGATTAACACCCCTGCCATATATGATTTTTGCTCTAAGTCACAAGCAATGCAATGAAGTTGTTCATTTAACATGGACAAATGTAAAAGGTCAAAGGATGTAAATACTTTTGCAAGGATTGCACGTGAATGTGCACAGATCTGTAAACAGAAACCCTGGGTTATCAAGTTCTCTTCATATGCACCACGGTTGTGCCTGTTATCTCTGTGTTTTGGAATTTGTTAAGCTGACTAGACAAAGAAAGCTCATATTGAACTTGTTTCATCCACCTAGTTTGCCCTCTCTCATGCTTATTACATATGACATGCTACAATGGGTCTAATGAATGAACCGAGATTTATGTTAAGATTAATAAGATCCAAAGCTGCAGTTGAATCCCATTCTGAACTAGATGTCTATGGTTCAGAATGGGATTTGTCTGCAAGTAGTGGCCATTGATGTGCTGACTCCAGCCTCAGTCCAGTCTTTGTGAAGCTCCCCCAAATTCTTCAATCGATTTTGTTAGACAATCCTCTGAAAGCTGCAGTTATCCTTTTTGCTGGTGCAACTTTTTCCTACCACACTTTTTCCTTTCACTCAACTTTCTATGAGTATGTTGGATACAGCACTCTGTGAGCAACCAGCTCATTTAACAATGACCTATTGTGGCTTTTGTGGTGCTGACAGTGTCAATGATTGTCTTCTGGCGATATGTCTATTTAGCAGTCTTCCCCATTGGTGGGCCCAGCCATGGATGGAGAACAAGGACTGAACTGCACGCAGAGAACAAAAGAGGCTGGTAAAAACCCAGGACGGAGAAATCATCCAGCTGGAACTCTAATGATGTCATAGACTTAGAAAACTGTAGGCGAAGCAGCTCTCTTTTTCTCTGCATGCAGCCTTCCATAGGCTGCATTAGAGAGGACATCTTTGGAGAAAACTTGGATCCAAAGTAAAGTATGGTCTGCTGTTTGTGTGTGCAATGACTGTACCCTGGCCGAAAATAAGACTAGCCACCTAAACCTGGCTGTCTGAGCACCTGCAGAAAAGAATCAGAAAGTATGGTAGATTCCCTAAGAAGAGACGGTGTCCCGAATTACATTGATGAAGAGTTATTTTCCCCACTGACTGAGGAAGACAGCATTGTAACCACAGCTCAGCAAGCCTAACTCGTGCACCAGTATGAACAGACACTCTCCCAAGTTGCTAGACTGAGAGCCGCCCCCACATCCTCCCTGTCCTTGGACCTCCTGGACTCTGTATTCTGAGAACGCTACCAAGAGTCATCAGTAAAAGGTTGTGTCTGGGCAGAGAAAATTACATTAATATACATTTATTTCATTGTGTTGAATTTGTTTTGTAAAGGTAATGACTGGTAAAGAGTCACTTTACTCCTGCACTGTGAGCTTTTACAGTTTTTTCTGTGTTTTCCTTTAATTTCCTCTCACTAACCTGCATAAAATATGTCTGCCTAGTCCTTATAAACATGCTGACTTGTGTCTCAGTTGTTATCTCAGTTGCTAATGCTAAAGCTCTGCTAATGCTAAGATGGTAGCCACCAGTAGTTTTGCTGTGTTTACTACACCGTTCATTCTGTTTGATTCAGTTGGCTGTAGCATGACACCAGCACTCATACACACAGTAATATTTGTCTTAATCATACTTAAAGGTAAGTGTGGGAATTAGAGGGGATGCTAAAAGGTGCAGCTACCACTATTTCATTTGTTGTTAGCTGAGTCACTAATTCCAGATGTGACATCATTACACCCCAGTGTCTACTGGCAAAATTGTGAGTCTTTATCTGTTTTTCGCTGTCATCTTGGTAGTCCATCACTCCATTCAAACAGTCACAGTGATGGCTAGTTTACTCAACTTTAAAATGATTTCTAAATCAGCAAATTATTTTTAAAATATTAATTTGGCTAAAATAATGTCTTATTTACCCTTCTAATTGAATACCTAGCAACTGTTGTTCTTAATTACCTTTAAGCTAAATTAGCCTCACCCACAATTCCTTAAAACAAACCTTGTTTCTTAAATATACATATTTACACTGAACTGTGACATCACTGCATCATTTTATTGGGTATTGGATTCATTTATTTCTTATTTGTTAATTTTTTTAAACTTTATTAGTTTTCATTATTCATTTTATTTTTACTTAGTAGTTTAATTTTACTAGCCTAGTGAAAGAGTTTATTGACTAAAGTATTTTAACTAATTTTAAGTAATAAATTCTTGTATTTTGGAGAGAAGTTGTTTGTGTTTATTCTATACATGTGTGCAGCGCTTGCTGTTTAAGAATGCCAGTGCATGAATTCACTCCATCTATTGTCATATAATACCTCACCTCACCAGGCAGGTAGTCATAAAAATAGATGACAGAGACTAAGCACTGACTGACTATTAATCCCTGATAATCAGGTTGTGTGCCAATTTGGTGAATGTAATTTAAATGACTAACTTTGGTAATATTGGCCTTTGACACTTATTAATAGTTATTCATAGCCAAACCAAACCTATTGCTGCACAACAGCATGATTGTGAAGCCTACTGACCCAGACCGAGTTAACATGTGCCAGGAAACCTTTGCAGCAGTTTTGAGTTAATTAGCTGTCTCCAACAAGTTTTCCAATGTTTAACTTTTTCACAATATTCTAATTTTCTGAGACAGAATTTTTTTCATTGTATGATTTTTTATTTATCTATTTATTTACCAGGACAGCGCATATCTAGAAAAGTACACCTGTAACATGCCAGAATTAGCCAAAGGCTAGTTTTCATCTGTAGTCCTGTTGGCCAGTTATAAAGTGGCACCCTAAAAGAAGCATAAAATAAACAATTTAAACAACAATTAAAAACAACATATTGAGATTGTGTTTGTCTATTGCTGTGTAGGAGCAGCAGCGCCAAGAAAGCAATGTGATACACTTGGAATTTATAGTTTTTTCAATAAACATAAAAAATAAAAACTACAAAGGCTTGTTATTACACTTTCTGAAATAGGTGACAATAAATATGGAATTTTTCACAATATTCAGATTTTTTTAGATGTACAGGGAAATTCTTTTGTGTTAAAGTTCTGCTCATTCAAAATAAGTTGCTGAAAATCAGTTCCAATAATAATTCAGTAACAACTTGCAGGACATGTTAACAATTTGCGTTTTTAAAACCCTTCGAAGAAGAGCTTGATCAAATCATTAAATCTAGCTGGATGAGCAACCAGCAGATGTCCTATTCTGATTGAAGACCTGAATCATCACAGTTTTCAATCCAGTTGTGGAGAATCTGACTAGGGATTCTCCAAGGAGACGACCCTACCTCCTTGTATTTTCTTTTTCCAGTTGCCTGGCTGCAGTTCATCATATTTTTCCTCTTTTTGTTGAAGGAGAAGCTGACCGTTTTTGAAAGCTATTCTGTGTTTTCGACTGGTCGGTTTGAAGTCAGTCATTAGTTAAAGTTAGATTACTGAAGTTACTTGGTGCAATCCTGCAATCCAAGCCTCAGTGCCGTATCTGATCATTATTTTGTTTTATTCTTTTTATTGGCCCCATTGCTTTCCCCTGTCGGTTCACGTGTTTGTTTGTTTTTTCTTTATTGCTATTTTTCGGGCGGGTCAGTCATCAGCTGGCAACAGCTAGGAGCTACAGCTACTTTCTATGGGAAGGAAAAGTAAATGTTAATGGATGTAGCTACTTTAGTCGTTTCACCTAGAAAGAAAGAACATATAAATTCTGAGCCAGTTTTCAAGGTTAGAGTCTGAAAGAGAGCACATATAATTAGTTACAGTAAAAGCTCAGTCAATCGCCATGTCTAGGAGAGAGAAAGGGTTAAACACTAAAAGACAGGGCCATGTGGATCATCGGTAGAGGGTGAGCACCAAGTTGTTGCCGGCAGAAGCTCGGACGATGCCCCTCTCCAGAAAGGTGTCACAGGTAGCCACAGAGTCAGGCCAGGTGTAGCTTCTAGGAAGAGAAAAGAGAGAGAACAAAGTTAAAAGCTGAAATAACAGCAAATAATGCAAAATTGGAGAGTAGTGTGAGAATGTAGCGAAGAGGGTGAAAGTGGTCATTATGTCCTCCAGCAGCCTAAGCCTATAGCAGCATAACTACACAGAAACTTTCAGTTCAGATTATTTAGTTAAACGGCGATTATTTTCAACAATGTCATCTCAAGGCACCCCACAAAGGGTCCCACTGATGGTCATTGTTATACTAAAAACCACAAGGATTGGGATACCTCTCTCTGTCAGACTGATTATAACCACTGGAACAGAGAAGGGGTCATACAGGTAGCAGAAATGGAGGGTGTGTTTGCACCTCAACCATAACTGAGCCGGTTTAGGCTAAACCTGACTCCCCCTTACTCCATCCAACAGGGAGAGAGGAAGGCTCCCTCTCTGGTAAACGAAGCCACTTTAACTATAAGCTTTATCAAAAAGGAAAGTTTTAAGCCTAGCCTTAAAAGTAGACAGGGTGTCTGCCTCACGGACCAAAACCGGGAGCTGGTTAGGAGCCTGATAACTAAAGGATCTGCCTCCCATTCTACTTCTAGAGATTCTAGGAACCACCAGTAAACCTGCAGTCTGAGAACGAAGTGCCCTGTTAGGAACATATGGAACAATCAGATCTCTGATGTATTATGGAGCTAGATCATTAAGGGCTTTATATGTGAGGAGGATAATTTTAAATTCTATTCTGGATTTAACAGGGAGCCAATGAAGGGAAGCTAAAGTAGGAGAAATATGATCTCTCTTTTTAATTTTCATCAGAACTCTTGCTGCAGCATTTTGAATCAGCTGAAGGCTTTTAACTGCATTTTGTGGACATCCTGATAGTAAAGAATTACAATAGTCCAGGCTTGAAGTAACAAATGCATGGACTAGTTTTTCAGCGCCACTACTGGATAGGATATTTCTAATTTTGGAAATGTTCCGGAGGTGAAATAAGGAAATCCTAGAAACCTGTTTAATATGTGATTTAAATGACATGTCCTGGTCAAAAGTAGCACCAAGGTTTTTTACTTTATTACCGGAGGTCAATTTAATGCCATCCAGGTTAAGTGATTGACTAAGCAGTTTCTTTTTTAAAGACTCCGGTCCAAACGACAACTCCTGTCTTGTCTGAATTTAGAAGCAAAAAATTTAAAGTCATCCAAGTTTTTATGTCTTCAAGACATGCTTGTAGTCTATCTAACTGGTTGGGCTCATCAGGATTTATGGATAAGTAAAGCTGAGTATCATCAGCGTAACAGTGAAAATGTATCCTATGCTGCCTGATAATTTGACCTATTGGAAGCATATATATAGTAAAGAGAATTGTCCCAAGTACTGAACCCTGTGGTACCCCACAATTAACCCTGAAGTTTAAAGATGATCTATCACTGACATGAACAAACTGGAATCTGTCAGACAAATAAGATTTAAACCAGCCTAGCGCTGTTCCCCTGATCCCTACAGCATATTCCAGCCTTTTTAAGAGAATATTATGGTCGACTGTATCAAATGCAGCACTGAGATCTAACAAAACCAGTACGGACACAAGTCCATTATCTGAGGCCATAAGAATATCATTAGTGACTTTCAGCAGAGCTGTTTCAGTCCTATGATGAGCTCTGAAGCCTGACTGAAACTCTTCAAACAGGTCATTGCTGTGTAAATGCTCACACATTTGATTAGCAACTATTTTCTTAAGAATTTTAGATAAGAATGGAAGATTGGATATGGGTCTGTAATTTATTAAGTCATCTCAATCAAGCAAAGGTTTCTTAAGTAAAGGTTTAATTACAGCTACCTCAAAAGCCTGTGGTACATATCCATTTACTAAAGATAGATTAATCATATCTAAAATGGGGCTGGTAATCAGAGGGAACACTTCCTTAGATAATTTGGTTGGGATTGGGTCTAACATACAAGTTGAAGGTTTAGATGAAGCTAATATTTCTGATAACTCAGGAAGCTCCACAGGATCAAAACAGTCCAAACACAGATCAGGTTCTGCAGTTATTTCCAATGTTGTCTCACTTGCTGAGGATGAAGTAATCATCTTCGGGAGTATGTCAAAGATTTTCTTTTTAATAGAATCAATTTTATTTAAGAAGAATCCCATAAAGTCATGACTGCTAAGAGCTAAGGGAATGGATGGCTCGACAGAGCTATGACTCTGTGTAAGTTTAGCAACTGTACTAAAGAGAAACCTAGGATTATTCTTGTTCTCTTCTATTAATGATGAGAAATAAGTTGTTCTGGCTTGGCGAAGTGTCTTTTTATACAACAGTAGGCTATTTTTCCAGATTAAGTAGGAATCCTCTAGTTGTGTAGAGTGCCATTTTCTCTCCAATTTTCTAACATTGTGCTTTAAAGTACGCAGCTCTGAATTAAACCAAGAAGCCTGCCTCCTATGAATAATTACCTTCTTTTTCAAGGGGGCTGCATTGTCTAATGCACCACACAATGATGATGTAACACTATGAACAAAAGAAACAATTTGTGAAGGGGCAGAAACAGAATTATTGCCCTCCGCTGTGCTTTTCTGTTATAATGAGGAGATTATAAGTGGAACAGATTCTTTAAAGGTTGTTACAGCATCGTCTGATAATGATCTACTATAATGACATTTTCTTTCAGGTGTGGAGTACTTGGTTAAAATAAACTCAAAGGTTATTAAGAAATGGTCAGACAGGACAGGGTTATGAGGAAATATTGTTATGTCTTTACACTCAATGCCATATGTCAGCACAAGGTCCAGAGAATGAAGACAAACGTGGGTAGGTTTGTTAATGTTTTGAGTAAAGCCAATTGAGTCTAAGATACCATTAAAGGCTATATTTAAGCTATCATTTTCAGTGTCAACATGAATGTTAAAATCCCCCACTATAATAACTTTATCTGTATTTAACACTAAATCAGATAAAAGGTCTGAAAACGGATCTAAAAATTGAGAGTAAGGGTCTGGTGGACGGTACAAAACAACAAACAGAAGTGGTTTTAGTACTTTGCAATTATATTCAAAAGAGTTGTAGCTATTGATTGGTCTGGGACTAGTCAATAAATCGGACTGAAAGATGGTTGCTACTCCTCCTCCTCGCCCAGTATTTCGAGGAATGTGAAAATTTAAATAATTAGTAGTAGTTGACTCATTTATAGTAACATAATCCTCTTGCTGCAGCCAGGTTTCTGTGAGACAAAATAAATCAATCTGATTGTCACAAATCAGGTCACTAACTAGCAAAGTCTTTGAAGAGAGAGATCTTATGTTCAGTAAGCCACATTTAATTGTTTTATTTTTCTTCTTAGTCTGAGTTGTGTTTATTTTTATTAGATTTTCTTGATTTTCTCGTTTTAGATTATTTTTTAATCTATTCAATTTTGGCCATGGGCGAGACACTGTCTTAATAGGGTAATGGGTGGGTAGCAGTACAGAAGCTGCAGAGAGGATTGTTAAACTACGACCCTGCTTCCTGGTCTGAACCCTGGGTTGTCAGAGTTTTGGAGAACTAATAAATTCAGCCAGATTTCTAGAAGTAAGAGCTGCTCCATCCAAGGTGGGATGGATGCCGTCTCTCCGGATCAGACCAGGTTTTCCCCAAAATGTTCGCCAATTATCAATGTAACCCACATTGTTTTCTGGACACCACCTAGACAGCCAGCGGTTGAATGACAGCATGCGGCTAAACATGTCATCACTGGTTAAATCGGGGAGGGGACCAGAGAAAATTACGGAGTCCGACATTGTTTTGGCAAACTTACACACCGAAGCAACACTAACTTTGGTGACCTCTGATTGACGTAACCGGGTGTCATTACTGCCAGCGTGAATAACAATCTTACTGTATTTACGCTTATCCTTAGCCAGCAGTTTCAGGTAGGATTTGATGTCGCCCGTTCTGGCTCCTGGCAGACATTTGACTATGGTCGCTGGTGTCTCTAGTGCCACGTTTCTGACTATGGAGCTGCCAATTACCAGAGTTGGCTGCTCAGCGGGTGTGTCGCTGAGCGGGGAATATCTGTTAGAAACGCAGACGGGTTGGTGGTGACCTGTGGGCTGGGATCTAGGACTATGCTTCCTACGTACCGTCACCCAACCGGCCTGAGGCCCCGGCTACACGGGGTCTGCTGGAGTACTGATACCCTCGGTGACGAATACGCCTTACCACGCCTCTAAACGTGAAATCTAAACCTGAAATCTCTTTATCACCGACTTTTATAGCGTGGTCTGCGTATGGTTCCTGGAGCTCCTCTCGGCTACGCAGCGGACCCGACTGGAGCAGATACAGTGTAAATCCAGGATTACAGTATATATTTAGCCCTGACCTGAACAACCAGAGGCGAAGTGAGCAGCATGGAGCAGCAGCAGCAGACACAAGGGACGATTCAGGATCTGAAGACACTACCTGGTGGGTCTTTTTTTTTTTACTTTATTTTAGAATCTTTAGAGAAACATTTATTTCAATATATAGTGTGCGCCTGTAATTTATCTTACTGTAATAATAATAATTTCAGATTATTAATGATAAAAATTTTAATTTAGAATTTTAAATTATTAACAACTGCCAATATCTAAATGTACTTTTGCAACAAGGAAGTGCTGAGCCTTGATCCGTTTAGCAACAGCAGCAACAACCTTTTCTTTGGCAATCTTTTCACATCAGATGCTCTGAACAGCGTAGCTATAGCATCTGCCTTAACATTGTCCTACGTCTGTAAGATATCCTGACCTCTGACATCATTTCTCTTGTGAATTCCGAGGTTTGTTGTTGCCGAGAAGTCCTTCGATCACAACTGTGTTTCGTAGGACCAGCCCATCTGTCCCTCCTCAGTTTTCCATCTCTGATCCAGGCAGCTCTGATCCTCTTCACTTCAGGAAAGTAGTGCATACTAACGGCTGCTGTTGTAGTATTGTTGCCACCACCAGCAATGCACCGTTTCACCATATTAACGCTGTTTTTACAGCAACTTCTACCTGAACAGTATCTCATTGATACTCACACAATGAATGACCGAAGACTCCCCCTAGACGTGATTTCCGGGCGACTTTGGACTTGCAAAATATAACATTGAAATATGCGTATTTTGTGTCACAATTATCTTATTTTTACGTCTTTAATCCTAATATCTCAATTACTGCCCAATTCCTTCAATATATAGCTGTTTTCTTCAATTTTTGCATTTGTGGGAAAATTGTGTCACAGGCACTTTAAGAGTGATTCCTTTCGCTGTTGAGAGCGACTATGAGCAAGGAGATGACAGAGATTCCTATCTTAGTAAGGAGGTGTGCTTGTGTGTGCGGGTGTTAGTAGGAGGAGGTGTGGTTGACCCCATTGCTAGGAGTGACACTGCCTTCTAAGAGCTGTGATTGGCTGTTAAAGGAAACAACACAAAAAACAAAAGAACTCATGTCATTATGACAAAAACTTAGCAAGATTAAATTAATAGTCCAAACAAGCCCGCCAACCATAGCTGCCACAGAATAAAATAGTCCTAGCCCCCAATGAGTTCCATGAATCTCCCCACTGGGCCACCCCCAACCAGGACACAGATATCGAACATATGCCCCCGAACCCAAACGCTATGAATCGCACACTCCCACAGGAGAGTTTAATCCCCGAAAGGTCGAAGAAGCAACACCCAAACAGCACAAGCTCCACACACAAGCTCCAAGCACCCCCACCGCATCCTACCCCCACCACACAGTGCGCCGCGACAGCAAGGCAAGGGCCCTGCGCAATGCTGTCCCAGCCCCCGCCCACAGGCGCAACAGAGCAGACACCGTCGAGCACCGAGCTCACAACAGAGCCCCCGACCCCACACCAAGACGGGACAAACTCACCCAGCAAGAGGTCCCCGGCCAGCGGCAAGCACTCGAGGCTGGCGTCCCCCATCCCGCCCCCACAACCACACAGACACACCACATCCCTGCCACTGAAACGATAGCCCAGGTAGAAACATTATCCAGCTCAGCTCTACCGTCGCCGCTCAGCCGATCCAGATGGCGGTGACCCCACATCCAAGAAGAGGACACAATGCCCTCACCCCACACGCTGCAGTCCGAAATGCCACCGCCTAGCCTGCCACCCTGATCCACCCCCCAGACACAACAGCCAGCAGAGCAGCACACCTCCAAGCCCACCCAACCATTCGGCCACCGTCAGCAGCCCCAGCCCATCAGTCCGTGAGAGGGAAACATGCACCAGCCAGGTAACCGGGCCGGGCACGGCACAGCCCACCGCACCAAGCAAGCTGGCCAGCCCCTCCATCAAAGCAAAGTCACATCTCACTCAACACTGCACACCGCCCAGCCACGACACCCTCGCTGGAGCCCGATGCCTACCCTAACCGACAGACTGGGCACCGAAGCCAGGGACCGAGATCCAAGGCAATCCAAACGATCCCAAGAGGCCCGAAGAGCCATCACCAGACAACCCCCAAGACCCAAACCTCAACCCTAGCCCAGATCCCAACCAGAAGGCCCGCTCCGCTTCCCTGGCCTCCGACCCTAGACGGCAAACAGCAAATGAGGGTGGGAACAGACCCCAAGCCTACCTACCCGCTCAAATGTGGTGTTGATGCGTGTTGTTGTAGTGTGCATTCAAAAAGAAAAATGGGTGGGGAAGAGGGTCTACCACACAACCCACACACCCCTCCCCCCCACGAACCCTAAATGTCTACATGCAACTTAACCCTTAGAGGTGAGCTCAGGCACCAGAGGATAGGGTAATAAAATACCCTCCCTCTTAGTGCCATTGAGCACACTCAAACCCAAGGCCCTACATATGAATGCCTTGAAAATGTTATAAATTAGTGTCTAATTTTTACAATAAAATTGGGGCACAGGCTGCCATGGGACCGCATAGATGGAAATCCCTTGCGGCACCCCAATGACGCACCTGCACCCTAAGGCCCTACATGAGTGGTAGTGTGATAGAGTGGGCGGAGGGAGGTGTCTGGGGATGGGGAGGGAAGGACCGGAGGGCAAAATGCTCCCCCAGGGAGCCAGCTCGGCTGACCCCAATAGGCACCCCTGTTCGCCGAGTTCTAACAAGGGACGGAAGCAGAGGCACATCCATCAGGCGAAAGGACTAGGGACAGGGACCAGGGACCACCCCCCCCGGAACCATCCAAACCCTCAAACCCCGATTCCTAGCCCTGACTCCCAGCCCCCCACCCAAAGGGGCCACCGACCCTCAACAAAAAGGAGTCAGCCAGAAGTGTGCGCAGCATCGACCAAGAGTACGGCCCCACCACAGAAAAAAGAGCAGACCAGCCGGCCCAGCACAACTACAATATGCCACACAAAGGAGGGCACATGACCAACATGCCCAACCATACCCAACAGAGCGCCCAGTCCCCGATGCCCGGCACCAGACCCCAGCCACAACCAGGCAAGCAGGGCAACAAAACCTGTCCCACACCAACACAGAGGCCGCCAACAAGAAACACCCGACCCAAAATGGCAGGCCCACCCAAATGCAAGCTCCGAACCAGCATAGGCACATGCACGCCCCACAGACAATCGAGTCGAGACCCCCAGGGGCAGCCAAGCAGACCCCACGATGCACCACCCCACCCACCACCGTGCCCAAGGGAAAGACACCAGCCTAACAAGCTCCAGCCTCCCCCCCAGATGCAGAACCACCAACATCCATGCCAGCCAATCAGAAAAGACAGAGCCAAGCCAAGCTGCGGTTCCCCCCTGAGCCAATGCCACAGCAACACCACACATCCTTCCATACATTGGTAGAGGCACGGTGAAGACCACCAACACCAAGCACACACCACCCACCAGGAACCACCCAGCAGACAAGCAAAACCCACCACAGCATAAGGCCGAGAGGCCCGATGCAATCGCCGAGCCCAGCGACGCCCGCCCTGCTGTACAAAACACGGTTGCCAGAGCCCCCACGCACAGGACCACCACCCTGACACCACAGCACGCCAAACAGCGGAGGACACCACGCAGTTATGAGCACCCAAAGTAGAAGCCATGCACAAAGCTCATACCATGCAAGTGCGCCCCCACCAGCCCTCCATGAGAAGAAGACCCACAGCATCCAGGTCCAAGAACATGCCCGACACCCATGCCCCTGCCTGAAGTAGCCCCGTGAGAAAACCCACACCGAACCCCCAAAAGGCAGAGACCCCACAGAGCCAAAACCAAAACCCACCAAGAAGCCGAGACCAGTCCACCCCGGGGTCAGCCCCGGCCAGCCCGCCCGCCAAACCATGCAGGCCCCTTTGACCCCCCTCTCCCAGAACCAGGACCGGCGTTAGGAACTGGAATCTAGACAAGGAACCCGAACTGGAACCACCCAGGTCCAAACGATGCCCATCCCCACCCAAGGCTAACCACCCACCTCCATCCCGGAAGAAAACCTGCACCCACCCCAACATTCGAACAACTCCCAGAACACATAAGACATTTGACACCCAGGTTGACTCCGCCCAGCCCCCTCCCACAGATCCTCCGCCCCACCAGCAGAGTGCAATCTTTGAAGGAGAGAGCACCTGCAATGAGATGGTACCTACCCGCCAGTTTAGGAGGCCCTTACGCCCACCGATGCACCGAAGGCCCCCGGGCCGGTGCCGGATGCCAGAGCATGCGCCGGCCCAAAACACCGGTGAGTTACCAGCCCGGACCCAAGCCCCCCCCCCCCAGCCCAGCCAGGACCCAAGCCCGGGGGCGACACGTCCCAAGAACCCAGAGCCACCAAGTCCATCCCAGATCCACCCAGGAGCAGCCCGGCCACCAGGCCAGTAACCTATGTCTGCTGGTACAGGCTCCCCAAAAGCATCTTATGCAGCCACCAGATGCCGCCCGAGAGAGCCACCAAAGCCCCACCCCAGTTGGGGCCAGACCCCCCAGAGACCCCACAATGCCCCACAGGATGAAAGGTGCCCCATCCCCACTAGGTGATGGAGCTGATTAAAGGAGCCCAGAGAGATTGATCTGATGAGGAGACAGAGGCTGTCTCAAGACTTATATAATCCAACAGAATGTTTCTGTACTGGTTAATATTAAGAAGGTTTTTATTTTTCCAATTCATGAGGATAGTTTTCTAAGCAATACATAAGGCAGTGAAAACCATGTAAGCTGAATTTGTCTATATTGTGACATCATCTAAGTTGCCCAACAAGCAAACTGAGGGGGAAGGTGAAATATTACATCTCAGACACTTTGATAAGTCTTCACATATCAGGCGCCAGAACCTCTGAACAGGTGTACATAACCATAGTGCGTGGATGTAAATGTCAGGTATATTGCTTGTGCAGTGTAAGCAAGTATTAGATGGTGCAAAACCCATCCTGAAGATCCGTTGACCTGTATAGTATACTCGATGAAGGATTTTATATGGTATTAATTGTAGACTGGTGTTATAAGTCATTTTAAAAGTTCTGAAACATATCTGAGACCTAAATGTTTGGTCAAAGTTAACTGATAAGTCCACCTCCCATTTCATAATAGGAAGGGAAATTGATTTGTCTATATTAGACAGTGCCCTGTGTATCTTAGACATTAATTTGGGGGGGTTGAGTTTTAGGAACTCTAGTACACTTGATGGCATTTGTAACCCAACATTTTTAAGCCTAAATTATTTTTTTATTATAGATTTAACTTGTTGATATTCTAAAAATTTATTCTTGTCCATCCCATATTGTATAATTAATCTGTTAAATGGGATGAACTGAATTCCTTCAAATATTTGTTCCAGGTATTCAATTCCTTTATTCCTCCAATCTGGAAAGTTTATCATATTATTTTTTTGTAGGATGTCAGGGTTGTTCCAGATGGGTGTGCGTCCCCATGGGATTAGTGAAGACCCTGTCATTTTTAAATATTCCCACCATGCTGTCAGAGAGGTGCTGATATTGATAAATAATAAAAATAAATAATAAATGGTAGATCTGAAATCTTAATATTATTGCATAATTTCTGTTCTACGTCTAGAACATAATATAATTGTTTCTATTATTTATTTATCCTTTCTAATATTACCTTACTAGAGGTGCACCTTTAACCTGTCCTGCCTCTTAAACTATTTTATTTCCCCTTGGGGATGATAAAGTTTATCTTACCTCTATATTAATATTTGTATGATTGTTATGAAGGTTTATGTTCTCATTTACTCATTAAGGGGGCGGATCCCTGTGCGATCAAGCTGGTAGCGTTTTAGAAATTCACTGTTGGTGGAAAGACCAAGACAAAGGAGAGATATTCTCTGAACAATGACCATCTTCTTTGCTTAAGTCACTAAAAGTCCTCCTCACTAGCATTTCCTGACGTTAGGAGGTCTCTTAAGGCCAAAGATGCTTCGTGAATAACTTTCATCTTACCGAGGGAAAATTCTAAGAAAAATCATAGAATCTTAGAAATCCTAAGAATTCAAGAAATTTTAAGATTTTTCTTAGAGTGATGTCACTAGGAGCTACTTTTAGTCTTAAGATTCTGTGTGAATGAGGGCCCTGATCCACGTTTCCACAGCCAGGATGATATCCAAATTATTTCTCCCTAATTCGTGGTCCGACATTCTGTTGGAGCCTCCTCTCCAATGAAACTAATCTAACAATTGTTTGAATTGTCAGAAAAAACTAAGCCCCAAAGTTTGCAAAACAGAACATTGTCAGTTCCTCAGCCATTACTGTATTGATCAGAATTGTACTTCTCCACTGTTGAGAAGTAGTGTGGGATTGGATGACAGCCAATTTAAAATGTTGGTTTTAACTTTACATGATAAAGCTGTTATTGATTCAGAAAGCGTTCACTGTGTTCACTGTGTTCTACTGTGTAGGGATGGGATATTTTACATTTGGTGTGATGTCACCATCTTGCTTTATTTAAATTTGTCATATTCAAGGATCATTTTCCATTGCAGTGTCACACTTGGTTTATACATGATATGTGAGAGCTTTGGTGCTCATGCTGAGCAATTTCCTAACATCTTCAAAAAGTACATATGTGTAGTAAACATGGGGTGTGCTCTTTCAGCAGTCATGCTCAATGTGTCCAAAAAGTCTGTGGCTTGCTACGTGATCACAATGTCTATGCTAGTGTTCAAGTATCTCAGGCGATACCTGAGAGTTATTTTCCTACGGCATCATGTCTTCCAAGAAAATTAAAGGCTCCCACAGAGTCGGGTGTGCTGTGTTTGTACTGTTAGCAACACAGGCTCCCTGTCTTGTAGCATTTTGTATAGTTTGGATAGGAGCAGGCAGGAGTAGCCCACTGAGCATTGTTATTTCCCCCCCGCCTTACCAGAGGCACGAAAGCCAGAACAATAACAATGGCTATGTTCACACTACAGGTCTTGATGCTCAATTCTGATTTTTGCTAAAATCTGATTTTTTTGCATCCTCATACACATTACTTTTTAAATGTTGCCTATATCTGACTCCAACGTGAACTGTTTATGATTCCAAACTGACACGCATGCACAAATGATGTCACACACAGCACACTTTGGTCCAGCAAACATGTAAGACATAGGTGCAGTGCCTGTCCGACGGAAGCCATTTAGTGTCAGCAGGTGCTGATGAGGAAACGCACGAATAAAGCATAAAGCAAGTTAAACTCTGGCATTCTGGCATTTTGCGGAGCTTTTGCTGCCAATTTATCAGGGAGGTCTGATCGGATGTGGGGACGATCCGAAGCCCAGTTTGACTTGAAAAAAGGTGAAGGTCCATATATTACTGAGGTCCAACATCTTGCTGTCCCTCTACTGTGCAGCACCGTTGCAGCTCTCATCCATCTGTTATTCAAAAAGATTATATATCAGTCAGATTCAGGACCACATATAGAAGTGGCTCAAATCTGACTTGAAAAAATAAGAAATGGGCCAGATCTGAGTGTTGACACTTGTTCTAAAAAGTTTGACCTGGTCACTTGACCCCAAGAAAATCAGATTTGGGCCACATTTGCCTGCAGTGTGAATGGGGTTTTTAAGAAAGAACTTGCTGACTATTACTTATAGATGAGCTTTTACAGACAGACCAGAATGATAAAGTATGAATGCTAATGTTTTCACTTTTCTTAGAATAGGATAATCTTCAGTGACCTACAGTTTGACATAAAGTTTAGTGCATTGGGTTGATTGTGGGGCATACTGTAACAGGAGCAATTAGATTGCAGCAGCCACACTTAGATTCAGCGTTCAACACCTGCTATTACACAATCCGTCAGATAGACACCAAAATGGTGACACATAGTCTCCTGATAAACACTGGGGGAGTGTACATCCCATGGAGGGAGTACCAGACATAAAAACCATGTGTGACCTTCTTTCTGAGCTATTTGTCACTTCAATTACAGAGCAGGTTAAGGACAGGAGCCATCAGCGCTGATCTCTGTAACCATTCCTCTGCCTTATTTAGAATAAAGGGGTTGAGAGTATAGAACAGTTTGAGAGTCATTCATTTTAAGATAAAGTGATTGTAGGTAGAGGTAACGCTTCAGGGGAAAAGAATTCAGGGGAGATCGGAGGCGTCTGTCTGCCAACAGTGCAGTAACTCGGATATGGTCAAAGTGTTTTGTATGGATAGGATAGAGTAGCCCACTGAGCTATGACTTTGATTCGTCTGCGCCTGGGTCAGTCACTGCCCAGGCGGAGCGCTGAGAAGACGATCAAAAATGGGTATCTATAGGAAGTAAAAGTCATAACAAGGTTTGCATAGGTAAACCTGCAGAAGAATCATTAACAGGATGGACCGGGTCCGTACCGTGGGCTTCGTCCAGTGGGGAGTCATGGGTCCGTGCCGCTCACTGATTGGAATGCGCTTAGGAGGCACCTTCCTTCACGGGCCCCAGCTTGAGGGCCCAGTTTGGGGAAATAGACCTCTCTGCGACGCGTCAGGTGTCCGTCCATGTCCCACACCATCTACGGCAGGGGAGCGGGCAGCACATCCTTGCACCATGGAGGGAGTCTCATTGCGCCTTGCCCCTGCTACCCCTGCTGGGCCCTGCCCAGGGCTGGGAAGCGGAGCCTATGCTCTGTCAACCTCTCTGGGCTGCCCCACCTTTAGTAGGGGACACTGCTACTGTCTGAAGGCGCCTCTGGCATCACTCGCCTTACTATGCCTGCCTATGCCTGTTTGGGAATGCACCCCAAAGTGGGTGGTAAACTCCATTTAAGACTAAATACAGGCAGTAGATTTTGATAGTCGGGCGAACCAGTTTCCTACTTTTCTTGTGACAAACTGCAACATTTTCCATTCTGCCATCGGACAAGGTGTCATCGGACAAGGAGAAAGAACTAATTCACCTTGTAGCTTTGGAAAAACAAATGAAAAAATATAATGTCATTAAACCAGACTAGAATCGAAGAAGAATACAACATGCTGGTGAAGGACATGAAGATGATGGACAGTGAAAAGCACTCTGAATACTTCTGAATAGATAGCAGCAAGTTTGATGAGCTAGTTGGGTGCCTAGCTCCATTTCTTCTCCATCAGTGTGCCCACTGCACACCTGTAAGTGCAAAAAGCTTTTGTTCCTTATTCCTGAAAGTCACAATTAATTTCAATTTTACATAACATAACAGCTTTTATGGTGTTGTGAGAATAGATTCTGTGGTTGAGCTGAAAAGATCATCTTCTGCCTCTTTATTCACTTATACAGTGACGACATGGCTTTTGGTCATGGTTGTCCCTGACAACCCTAGGTCAGGGGGGCAACATTTACATTTTGTGTCCAATTATAAGCCATTCTCGTGAACTTTCAAAGTATTTGATATTTTTGCTGTCTTTCACTTTTTGGATGTCTCTCAACGTTTTTTCTTTGGACTTTGGATGCTTTTTCAAAGAATTTCTCCCAATTTCTTATTTTTTGTCAAATATAATGTAATAGATGGTTCTCACACACCAGTCATTGCACCTCAAGAATACCACACAGACTATTACAACGATAAAAAGTGGCACTCAGCAATACTCCAAGGTGCTGTGGATGGTAAGGTGCTCTTTTGGAATTGTATTAATATATTAAATATCCAAAGAAATTGACATTGCAAAGGATTTTAAGTTGACTCAACTTGTAATTGACTGTGTTGTACTTAAAATAGTTATTCCGGTCCATTTAAAAGTTTCAGTCAAATACATTCAGTTTATCATCCCACATTACCTAAATGTTTTAAGGTAACTGGTTTACAAAAATGTATTACTTCTCTGGTGCTACAGTGCAGCTTCCATCAGGAAGATCGGATTTCAGCCAAATTTTTAACAGAGCCTGTCAAAAGGTAATGTCGAGGCTTGCTTAGGGTACCACCTATTGGCAACGTGCAGCATCGAGTGTCTGCCTCACCAAGGGAGGCATCGCTGCATTACTCCTGTGGCACAAGCAAACATTAGCTTTAAACTTGACCAGTGGAGCTGTGATAGGTCTTGTGAGAGGTCCTGTCCATGATTACCTCCCTGCCAGTTGAACGACTGCTTCAGCTCCTGTTTCCTAAAGGCTGACTCCTTCCTCTTCCTCTCCCTCTGTCTCTCTCCAGAGCACTGCTCAGGGGAGCAGGAGGTCTGTTCTTCCTCCTCCTCATCATCAACACTGCACACAGAAAAAGTTCCTGTGTCTTAGATGTGTCCATTACGCGCATAATATAATAATGATGCGTAATATGGTAAATTCTTTCCATTGTATATTTTTCTTAGTTTTCTTTAACTTAAGAAGAAGTAATTTCACAAACGTCTACATACATATCATGAGAAGATTTTATCCCGTCAATAAAATCAGCATCATCTCCACTGTCGGCCGAATTCAGACCAGATAAGTGGACAGAATCCTGCCTTCATCTGGCGCTGTAATAAGTTGCAAAGCTTTGAGCGAGGTAAAAATACCGTTTGGCGTGTCCTGCTTTTTGCAGCTCTATAAATGTGTGTGCAGGTGTGTAAGTGTGTCTTGAATGTTTGGTGTGTGTGTGTGTGTGTGTGTGTCTGTCTGTTTGTAAAAGAACAATACTAACAGACGAGATGAGATGAAAGTGGAAGTGTGAGGGAAGTCTACCACAGAAAAACTACATCTTCCCAAAAGACCCAGGAAATGACATCATTTCCGGTCATTGTGGGCATTGGCATGCAAAAAAACCATGTGACAGTTCATCCTCCAATGTCATCATGCATATTCTGACGTAGGTAGCACACAGCGGTGGGGATTATAATGTTAGTTTTTTGTGCTTTTTAGTGGAATTCTGCAAAGGTTTCTGGAAAATAAAAACTGTGCTCTGGGACACATTGTGAGTAGAATATTTAAGAGTAACTCTCTGGTTTCATTTGCAAAATAAGTTATTGCTCTATCCTATTTGGTTGCAATTCTACAGGCATTTAAAAATAGATGTGCAAATGAGGGCATTATCGCTCCCGCCGGTTATAAAGGGTTGGCTGCATTCTGGACAAGCTGAAAGTAATTTAGGCTTGACTGGGAGAAACCAACATAGACAGCATTGCTATAATCTGCAACTAACAAAAGCATGAATGGCCTTCTCAAGGTTATGACTTCTTAAGGCTTAACTTTGGCCAAAATACGAAGCTAATAGCCAAAGTTTGTTCTGACCAGAGAGTCAACATGATTTTTGTAAAATTCTTGTCAAATATTTCCCATAATTTTTTGACACTGTTCTTAGATTAAAAGTCAAAGCACTGATATCTGTAGTTTTGTTAGTTGCAGATTTCTCTTTTTTTTCTTTTTCTCTTGCTCTCAGTGGAGGACACGTGTTTTCTCTCCCTCCCTCCCTCCCTGCTGATCCCTGCTTCTGCTTTTTGTCTGTATTTTTCTCAGAGCTTCGCTTTGCATATCCCCCAAACTTGTAAATTATGGATTTGGTCAACTGGTCTCTCAACGTAATTGATCAAAGTTTTTCGACGGGAAGACAGGGTAAAGGAGAACCCTCTTGGCCAGACGGGACGTTCTTCTCTGGATACACAATGGATTCTTGGCAGCAGTGGAAGATTGTGTGCCTGACTACAATGTCGGTTGAGGACGTAGAAGATGTGTACATATTTGGACTTTTGATAACAGGATTTCTGATTTTTTGGAGTAGGTGATTACCTGGCTTATCGAGTGATTCGCAAAACGTGGGCGGCTGTTCAAAGCATTCCAAAGCTGCCTGCGATGTTAGATGGAGTCTGTAGAGCGATCAACACTCAGACTGAAATGTTAAGAGAGCAGAATCTCAAGCTGGACACGATTCTTGGACAGAATCGCAGCCTGGCAGCGGTTGGACTCAGAGGTTAAAGAATATAATATTGGAGAAGTTGTACGATCGAGATCTGTGGAAAGTACCAGAAATTTGGCTATTTGCATTCGCAATTGAGACATACCAGTAAAACTCTTAGGACAGTTGGAAATTCACAACTGCCTGAACCA
The DNA here is from genome assembly GCA_036173005.1 of Crenichthys baileyi. Classification (NCBI taxonomy): domain Eukaryota; kingdom Metazoa; phylum Chordata; class Actinopteri; order Cyprinodontiformes; family Goodeidae; genus Crenichthys; species Crenichthys baileyi. The sequence goes on along the minus strand of JAHHUM010000111.1, from coordinate 197,856 downwards.
CAACATTTATTGTTTTTCTAAATCTGGCGCTGACATGTGGCCTTGGCAACTTCTGCTAACTGGCTATCTACAAACTATCTCCTGGATGTTATATAAACACGACGCTCTTCCCCAGCACTCCCCTACCAGATGTGTGCTTAATCGGACTATGCAGCCGATTGATAAAACTTCCACCTCTCTTCTCAAGGACAATGGATGGCGCTTCTATCAGTGTTGACAGTCTAATTCTTGTAAACACATTCAGACTTATACATTCGCACCCTCAAGATTCCACCGTACCCTTGCTAAATCTTTACTTATGTGTGTGTTGCTTACCCCTGCTGGGGTTTTTTGTACTACTTCAGACTGTATTCTGCTAAGAGTCTGAGATATGATTTTTTTCCCCCTCCTATCTTACTTTACTTAAATGTGTGATTCCATTACTTTTCATAGATTTTCAGATTTCTCAGGAGGATTACCAGCGAAAGCCAAATATTATTAGTATTTGAAAATTTGGACTAAAGCTGTTGTTACACCAATGACCACAGATTTTTAGATTTCTAAAGGATTGTATTACAAATATTCCATGCCAGTGAAAGCCAAACATTATTAATATTTAAAAAGTTTGGACTAAAACTGTTTTATACCAGTGACCCAGCTTCTCTACTTAGACTTCAGTGAGTACCCGTGACTGTTACTATTTGAATGATGGAACCACAACTGCCTCATACCAGCGACCTCAAGGATTAATATCATTTTTCTTCTAGCACAGGATGAATTCCTTACCACAGAGGACTTAATGAGCTAATTACCTCTATTAGAAAGATTGGATTAGAACCAGCTCTTACCAGTAAACTCCCAAGGATTATTAATGTCATTTGATTTGTTTTTCTGTGTTTCCTTATGTACAGCGCTTTGAGTGCCTTGTTGCTGAAAAGCGCTATACAAATAAACTTGACTTGACTTGAGTAGTGGTGTTGCAGCCAAATAAAATACATTCAGTTTTTGTTCGTTTAGAAATAAGAAATACTTCCTCATTCCACCACCAAGTCTCCTTATCCACCTTCCTTCCAGAAGACATACCAAGTACTCCCATACCAGTCTCCCTGATAGCATTAGCTGTGGTTGTCTAGTCATCTGTAAGCACCTCCTGGCCACCCAGAGCTTGTCTCAACTCCTCTCTGAAAGCCACACAACTTTCTTCCCTGTACAGGGTCCACCAATGTGTCCTCTGCTCTGCCTTTGTCCTTTTTATCTTCCGAACAATAAGAATCATTCTAAACACCAGCATCTTGTGCTGTCCGGCAACACTCTCACCTACCACTACCTTGCAGTCACTAAATTCCTTCAGATTACAGATTACTTCTAGATAAGATGTAATACACCTGTGTGCTCCTACCTCCAGTCTGGTAAGTCTTCTCCCAGAAGAGGCAGGAACATAGGCAATATAGGGTTCACTTCATAGGAACATAGGGTTCACTTCAAATATTTCCCTCCTCTTTGCAACATCTACAACAATTTGCCCCTCTGCATTCCTGTTCTGAATACTGAAACTGCCAATCACATTTTCATCACCTCTTTTCCCTACTCCAACATGTTCATTAAGATCTGCACCAATCACCTCTGGGGATATTCTGCATCACTTAATAAGCTTTTAGCCTTGCTACCTTTCCACTTGGTCTCCTGAACACACAGTGTGTCCACCTTCCCCTTCTGAATTATGTCAGCCAACTTTTTATCTTTTCCTGTCATAGACCAAACATTCAAAGTCCCTATTCTCAGTCCTAAGCTCTTGCCTTTCCTTTTCTCGTTCTGTCTCTGAACACGTCTGCCTCCTTTTCTTCTTTGCTGATAAACAATAACCCTGTTGGTCACCAGCATCAATGGCGGTCATTGTCAACCCGGGTCTCGATGTTCTTGATTTAATTGGTAGATGTGAAAAACGTTCTATGCCAAATGCCTTTCCTGATACAACCCTCTGTATTTATCCAGGCTTGGGAGAACATCAAATAGGACACAGGACATCTTCTCCCCTTTGAGGCTGCATTCTGACATAAGGCTACTAAACCTTTAACAAATACACCCAACAACCACAGGGAACAAAACTTTTTTGACTAGAAACTGAACGGATCGTCCACAAATATTTGCATGTGTACATAAAGATGTGTGTACATGTGCACACATTTGCATGTGAATGTGTGTATATGTACATTACAAGTCAAAAGTATGGACACACCTCATTCAATAATTTAGCATTTTTTATTATTATTCCTTCCTCTGGGAACACCTTCAAAGTTGTAAGTAAACAATTTCAGGTGACTATCTTGAGAATCTCAAGAGTGTGCAAATCACTAATCAAAGCACAAAGGGGCTATTTTGAAGAATCTAAAGATGTTTTAAGTTATTTCACTTTTTTGTTTGCAACATAAACCCAAATTTACTTTTGCTTTACAGTTAAGTTGGCTTAAGTATGTATTCACAATGTAAAAAGTATTAGAAATAAGGCAAAGCCATTGAATGACAAAGTTCTGTCTGTCTGTCTAACAGACTTGGGAATAGGGATGGTTACCTTTGTAACTTGGGCTGTCTTCAAAATTTCATGCTGGATTGTCTGTAAGAAACTCTTATTGATTGTATCCTTCATTGCTTATCAGAGGCAGAAAAATAAGTCTGTTGTGAAATTTATACATTGTCAAACAGATTTGTTGTATTAAGTGCTGATGTTTGAGGCTGTAACATATTTGAAATAGCATGTGTAACATGTGTATTCTCTCCTATGATTAGTGTTTATCTTCAGTTAGGTGTTTTCATATATATAAATAAATATATGAAAAAAAAATATATATATAATATACTTTGTGCCTCATTTCTTAGTTTATTCAATGTGTATTAAAATTTAACCTCATCTAGGTTTATATTTGTCTTTTCCTTTATTTTGTTTCTGCATTTGTGTGTTTAGTAGCAGTTTCTTCCATCATCTGCCCACCCGTCTCTCTATACTACCACCTTGGGATTCAGCTCATTCTGTCCACCTGTGACTGCCAATTACCTTGATCTCTCTTACTTGTGTCTCCGTGTCTTCTCTTCTCTTTTCCCGTGTATTTAAGCTTGTAGGCTGTCATTGCCCTTTACTGGTTCCTTCCATTTACTTCTTGCTTCCCGTTCTCAATTTAACTGAGACATGACACTATGACTCACTGTATGTACTGTCTCTTCAAACTTTAGACTTGAAAACTGCTTAGCTGTTTTTCTCTCCTAGATGATGAGCTCTTACTGCCTACAGTTTCCTTTCCCTCAAGTAGAAAGTACTCCTGGATCAGTGCTTATGTGCTCTTTTTGTGTCTCTGCTATGTTCCCTCAAACCCCCAGACAGTAATGGCAGCTGGCTGCTCACACTGAGCTTGGTTCTGGTGGAGGTTTCTTCCTGTTAAAGGGGAGTTTTCCCTTCCACTGTCACTACATGCATGCTCAGTATGAGGGATTGCTGCAAAGTCAATGTTACAATGCAAGCATCAGTCCACTGTTGCTACATGCTCATCAAGGAGGAGTGAATGCTACAAGTAACTATCTCGATGCAATCTGTTGGGTTTCCTTAGATAAAACACGTTTTAATCAATTTGAATAACAAGCTGAATTTGACGGCATTGTTTGAGAATTAGGATCGCTTGGAATGTAGGTACTTGACTTGGAATCTGTACTATTTGATTGAATTGACTTTGTAAAGGCGATGTGTTGTGAATTGCCGCCATATAAATAATTCAATTGGTGTTAAGACTTCTAAGGTTCTGGTGAGTTTAACTGTTGCGTCCTTTCTCAGCAAGAATCATACAAAAAAAGCTAACAGCACCACTACCCATATGCAATCCTATTAAATCAAAAATATTCCATTCTTTCTACTTTGTTCCAATATAATCCTGTTGAGACTTAACACTGCCCAATTTAGATTCCAGTAAGAGGTAAGTGCAGTTCAATATAATTTACTACCTTAGACCCATTGTTGGCTAGTGAGAAAACACTTGCAAGTTTTGGCCTGATTGATGCTGAAATGTGAAGCAGAGCTGGCTCTGAGTTTAAAGACCAAATATACCATTTAGACCCAATACCCACATCCTTTTTTAAAAATTTATTTAATGTGTTTTAAAATGATGATCTTTATATTATAAACTATTCTCTTCAGATTGGCATTTTCCCTGCTGCTTTTAAGACTGTCAATATTAAGCCTCATCTGAAAAGATGTAACTTTGATGCCACCATTTTTAATAATTTTTAACCTGTCTTTAAAAGTTTAAAAGAAGCTTGTTCTTAATAAATCAAACTCTTATTTAAACTCTATCAATGTACCGAAAAATACCAGTCTAGTTTTAGATCTAATCATACCACAGTAACTGATTATAAATTACTTAAGATGCAATATAGATCAGAAAAAACCTCAAGTATTGGTAACACTGGACCTTAGTGCAGCTTATTGCTCTGAAATGCTTCAACTCACATCTTGACAACAGAAAAGTCTGTGAATATAGGATATTGTTCATTGGCATATTTTTGTTGACACTATGGTGTTCCACAATCTTCGATTTTTAGGCTTGTGGAACACCAAGCTATTGGCACAGACATTTAGAGATAGAAGCTCACAGCTGTTGTGATTATGAATATGAATATATTATTTAATATTTATTATTAATACTTTAATATTTTATTAAATAATATTTCCTTCTGTTAAGGGTTGTCCTGTGAATACCAGCCCAATAAGGTGGTGGTGTTAGAACAAAATTGAAAGGGATGAGCCAAGCTCTGGCATTATTGAACAGCAAAACTCTGCACACACACGGAATGAATTCACACAATTTCTTAAAATACAAGAATTTATTAACAAAAATAAGTCACCTCAAAGTCAAACATATTTCAATCAACAAACTCTTTACTGTGCTAAAAAAATCCAACTAAACTACCAAGCAGAATGAAAGAATAAGGAATAAGGAAAACTAATGGGCTATGTACAATATAAAAGATGTTGATCAAAGATGGTTGAAAACCATGACCGAATGAGTGATTCAATATTACCATGCAATATTTATGTTTAAGAACAAAGGATTATCTTGAAGAATCTGGAAATATATTTTAAAGAATGATTTGCTGAATAAAACCAACCTTCTGGATGACCAATTCTCAACGGTGTTTAATTAGCTGCCTTCATTTGTTAAAATAATATTTAAAGAAATATTATTAAGGAAATAGTACAATAATATTTAAGGAAATATTATTTTGAATAAGAACCAAATCTTTGAGAAATGGGGCTTAATGGTGTTTAACTTAGTTATCAAGTTTAGAAAAATAATAACCTTTTTGGGTAAATGACCTTTAGCTGACTCTTAGTAGGCAAGCATGTGCTCTTAGCTGTTAGCGGTTGGAGCTAACAAAAGACATTTATAGCTTATCATCAGAATCAAACACATACCTTTTAAAATACCACTAATAAAAGGGTTGAAATGCATAAGCGTGGACGGCGCGTTATGGCCGATCTTCTGTGTTTAAAATCACTCTTTTAAATAAAGTTTGTGTTAACTTTTAAAAAAACACAAACACAGAACAAATAAACTGAGCACATGTGCTGACAGCTAATCTGCTAGCACTAAGATGGCTGAGTTTTCAATACAAACAAAACCAAACGTAATAAAACGAAAAATGTTTAGATTATTTCATTCTAAACTACTTCTCTCTGCCCAAAACACTACCTCTAATATGAACCGTGCTGAGGAAAAGTTGTCTGGGGTGACGAAGTTGAGGAAATCATACACAGTGAACAAAGGGTTAACTTGCAACTAACATCCGGAGCTGTGGGGTCGTGCGGCTCGTGCTGCATGTTACTGCTGTAGCCACGGTGATGCGGTCCCGTTGTCCTTCCTTCAGACCGGGAAAAACTGCTCCACTCGGCGTTGTAGAGACAGGGTCTCTGCTGGGAACTCTCTGGAACACAGTTTACTTCTGTAGACCTAAGAGAGAAAAGTCAAGCAACGCTTGTACCTTAATTACCCCTGTTCATGAATGAAAACCAGATACACAAACACCAATTCATTCCTACTTAACCTAGTACATATGATCGCGTGATCGTTTGACACTCTTGGATCCAGTTTGAAGAATTATGTCTATTTGCCAGCAAAGAGTGTCCCTCCATCCAGTTCTGACTGTGCTGGAAGTAGGTTAATGCGATTTATTTTGAAAGTTCCAGAAAAGTTTTTACTGGCCTTTAATGTTGTAACCCATGGCTGGGGACCCAACACAGCCCAACTTTAAACAATGGTGATAAACCCCACAGATCAGGTCAAAAACCTCTGCGTCATATTTAATTTAAACCTAAGTTTCACAAACCACATTAAAAAATTTCCAAAAAAAATTATTTTATCATCTGAGGAACATTGCCAGAGTGTGATAGTTTCTCTCCCAGTCCACTGTGAAGACTCCAGTCCGTGATTTGATAACTTATGGAATAGATTATTGTATTGCTCTTCTTTCTGGTCATCCTGAATCTGTTTCAACTACAGCTATTTTAAAATTAAGCTACCAGAATGCTGATGAGGACAAGAAAGCCAATTGAAATCACACCAATTCTAAAGTCTCTGCATTGGCTAGCTGGCTGGTCTATTTTAGAACTGATTTTAAAATGCTCTTACAGCTATTAAAACTGTTTATGGTCTAAGCGCCAGCCTATTTATCAGATTTTCTTTTGTCCTATAGGCTCTCCAGGTCACTTAGGCTTTTTTGGAAACCGTCTTCTGTTGGTACCTAGAGAGGGAAGTAAAACACTGTCATGTTATGTTTCTGAAGACCTGATGGCAGCTGAGAGTTTGGATGTTTATAAAAGTAAACTGAAGATGCATATATTCAGCACTGTTTATTTACATTCGGTTACAGATTTTAGCAACTGTTATATTATCTATTCACATTTTATTATTTTATTTCTATTTAAGCTATTAATAATAACAGTATTTAAAGTCATATTTTTCATAATATTTTTTTCTATTCTAGATTTTATTATTTGCTATTTATGTTTTAGGTTGTTATAACTACAGTATTTTTATGGCTTTTATTTATTAGTGTCCTATTAAAAATACACTTATATCGCTAGTGTTTCCTCGCTAACCTACACGATTGTGTTTCCACAGTTCCTCAGCCTTCATAATTGATTGATTGATTTCTTGTGTGTTGCTCTAGTGGTTTTATAAATGTACTTCTGTTTTAAGCTCTGTAAAGTACTTTGTGTTACACCTGACTTTATGAAATGAGCTCTACAAATAAGGTTTGATCGATTTGAGTGAGGGATGTCATGGCACCAGTGTAATGTACTTTGTCCTAATGCAGTAGTGAATTGTAAATTTTGCACCCTTCATCCTAGTACAAATGTACTATACAAAACAGGTGCACATCAAAAGCAAAACACATACAAAAGTGACAGGACATGATCTCTTGGGCTTCATTTCTTCTTGTTTAGACCCAATTAAAATATGTTTTTAGATACATAAACATATGTGGCAAGAAACAGGGGGATAGCAGCTTTATGGCAAAAGGTCACGGCATAATGGAGCCATTCTCTTTCAACAGGAACAACAACCACCTGCAGAACCAGTGTTCTGTTGTGTTTATGTCACTCTACTGTTCATTCCGCTTCCTGGAAACCCACAAGCACAGAAGCACTGGGGCAGGAATACTTCTCATGGGACACAAAAAAAATGCGGGATCGCAAAGTCAATGACAGCAACAGGTTCTGTATCATAAATGTAAGTTATAAAGGAAAGTAAAGTGAAACCAACTTATTTTTCCCAGCTTTGTATCTCTTCCTAGCAATAAACAGCTGCTTGTTTTTTTTAATTATTGCACTGTTGAATTCAATGTGTGCTAATGAAATAACTTACAGGAGTCATGTTATCCAGCCAGGTATAAAATAACACCAACAGACTAATGTTCAGTGGCTCATTAAGGAAAGGCAAACATAGACTCCGCAATCTCACAGACAGTTCGCATTTCTATCTTTATTAGAACATTGTGTTAAATTTCATTCATTTCAGTAACCCCTTGGTCATGCCTAACCTTGACTCATTTGAATGCATCTTCAATCATAACCCGTTACCAGAGACAAGCATTTTCTTTTTATTCCTATAACCCAAGATCTGTTTGAAGCCTACTGGGCAGTCTACTGGGCTATTATGGTTATGAGGGTCAATAGCTCTAAAACATTCTCTAATCACAAAGTCACTGACTCCTTCAAATTTTACTGCAGTTTTGTTCGCCAATATTAATACTGGCAACTGTTATATTAACACCAGGGTCCAGCTATGACTGTTTCTGCTTCTCTTCTATCAAGTGACTCTGCACACCTAGACTTCATTCTAAACTATCAACCAGCAGGAGGAGCCCCATGAGAAACTTCTCACCACAGCTAACCTTAACCATTACTATTCCATACTTTCTCCTAACCTAACCCATCCATAAACTCAATGCAGACCTTAGCCCTAATTCACACCCCTAACCCTAAATATGTAGTTCCACCTCAATAGGACATTAATTACATCATTATGGCTTCGGTCCCCAAAAGGTCTGTCAGTCATCAATAGAGAGGAGATCATACCAGAAAAGGTCCTGAAGAGGCAACAAGAACAAGTACATGAACTCACCCACACAAACAACCACACACCCCCACACCCACGGATATGTACATAAATCTGCAGTTATATGTTCACACAGGCTTGACACACACTCACACACACACAACACTGCATTCATTAAAACCCTGACAGAGGCATACAGACTCAAAGACATGGATCTAGATGTGCATTAAGACTTAAATAAAAATTCTGTCTCACCCTCAGACATACACACGTGCTTTCATAGATGTCGCCAATGCATGTGACAATCCTGTCAACACCAGAGACTGGTAAAAGAGGGAGTGGCTTGCAAAATGCTGCATGCTGATTGGTCATCACCATACCAACAAGGGAGGGCCAGTGTCAGAGACTGGGGAGGAGGAGATGTGGACTGATTATAAAGCTCTCCCGAGGAGCAGTTTCTGCTCTGCTGAGCTCTTACCACTGTGATTCTGCGTCTTTATTTAGTCTTTCCTGTTATCTGGCTGGCGAGCCAACACTCAGTGCTCTATAAGGGGACAGAGGGAGGGTGAAAAGCTTGAACTGTCAGAGAGAGTTGTTTGTTTTTCCTGTACCTTCCACCTCCCTCCTACGTCTACCTGCCCGCCTGTCTGTCCATCACTGTTATCCAGCCGTCTGCGTCTTGTGGATCTATCTCTACTGTGGGTGACAACTAGGAAGAAAAGGGGAAACCTGAGCAAAGAGGCAGCTCACCTCTGCACCCCAGGGAGCCTTCAACTCATCTCTCCATCTAGTCGGCTGTAGATGACCTCTGCGCTCCTGTAAGTAATGAGCTTTGGCTGCAGGCTCATCAGATCATAGATTTCACCAAAACACGGCAAGCTAAAGACGAGGGTCAGGGGGCTGTGAGGCAGAGATGGTGTGGCATGTTGAGCACAGAGGATGAGGGTTGTTCTAATTAGACTACTCATTAGGAAGAGGAATTAATTACTGTATTGGTGCTGATTTTTACTTCCCTGTTTCTGCTTTGATCCTTCATCTCGAGGTTAGAGTAATGATATTTAGAGGTTACATCATGTTATAAATTATTAAAATGTAAAGCAGGTTTTTGAAAATCCAGGGGCTTTTGACCATGTTGCCTGGTTCTGTCTTTAATGGTAATAACAAGGTCACACTGTTGGACCACAATAAGGGCAGTCCTTACATAATTTGCAGTGAGTTCAACAGGTACTGATAAGATGATAAGATAAGGCAGTATTTAAGTCTAAGTCTAAGGCATCTGCAAAGAAACTGTTGCTTCTATGTGAAGGACATGTTATACGCCTTCGGAATTGTCCCTCAAATACCCATCTACCCATCTCCTTAACATGTAACCTGACACAGGTAAACCAGGAGCTCACCCTGATTCACAGAAATCCATCTGCAGCCACTGCACACACAGCACTGTTTACCTATGAGGGGCTGTGGGTGTAATTGGGTATCTAACGTTTGTGTCTCTGTCTGTGTGTGTGTGTGTGCGTGTGTGTGTGTGTGCACAAGCCCTGCTTCCCTTTTCCATGTTACTGTCATACACTGTTGAATCATGCACAGTTTACTCTGCTGCCTTGCTCAAGTGCCATCACAAACAGACTTGGAGAGAGAGCTATCACTTATCTGTTGTGGATGCTGCATTCTGTAATGCAACAAGGAAGTTTCAGTTATTTGTGTTGATTAATAATTAAAACTTCCTACTGACCATGTTGTGAAAAAAAAGGAGCAGCATTTTGAGCAGTAATGCAGAACATCATACATCTATAATATAAATTTACAGATAAAAAGGGAATAAATGCTTTAGGAATAAAATGAAATGTTGGATTTTCTTTGTTTCTATTGTATTACATCAACACACGGTGCAATTCAGAGTGATTCATCAGGGTTAATAACATCAGTGGCACTGACAGCCATACTCTATTTACTCTACAACTTACAGTTCTGATTAGCAAAGCAAACAGTGAAAGAGGAGCAAATGTAACACGACCTTGTTGCAAGTAGCAGCTGGAAATTCACTGACCTGAAGAGAGAGAGTTTTTGACACATTTTGTGACATTAAATCACAAATCATGCCAACACCAAGTAGCACATGATTGTGATATGGAAGCAAACTGAAATATGGTGAACAAAATGTTACAGTTTAGATATAGAGTTTGGTATTAAGTATGCAAATTAGCTAAATTAGCCACAACTTACCATAAGTCACACCACTCGATGGCAGAAAAAAGCTTCCAATAGATCCTTGGTCTGTGTAGAATAGGCATCAAAAGGCCTAAGTAGGATGTATAAAGCAGAAAACAAAAGTACTAAACATGTCAACCTTTTTTTCATTGTTGAGGTTTTTATTATTTCTATCGAATTACAATTCACACCAGATGTCAGCAACAGCACTCCACACATACAAAGCAATCAAAGCAAAGTAGTCCGGAAATGACGTCATGTATAAAATATTGGAAAGACACAGGGAATGAGCACTGAACACACTTACAGAAATCTATTAAATATTTTCTGGAAAAGCTTACTTGGGTGATGACAACCTCAAGAAGTCATCTTTATGAAGAAGCTAGTCGCATGCAATTTATGGAAGGTGTGATTTTGGCAAATTTTTCTACATAAACTATTCACATATTGAAGGTCTGGGGTTCCTTTCGTTGCATTCTGATCTTCAATTCTTTCCATATATTTTCAATTGGATACAATTCAATTGATTGGGTGATTCAAGAGTTTGAATTGTTTGTGAAACCATTTAAGAGTTTCCTTTGCTGTGTATGGACTGTTGTCTTGCTTTCTAAGCAAGACTATAGTCTTTAAACACAGTTCAGTTTAAACATCCCTTTTTAGCAGTATCCGTGATAAGCAGCAGAAGGCAACTGTGATGTGGTCATCCAAAACGATGAAAACATCAAAAAAGGAACACAAGAAAGTGGAGAAATACCCAATGCTCAGGGAAGAACTAGTGAGAGCCTAACAGGTGAAGGCAACAGTAGTGGCCGTGGTCATTGGAGCATTCAGCGCAGTGACCCCGACACTGGAGAAGTGGCCCCAACAGATACCTAGAGACACATAGCAGATCTCCGTTCAGAAGGGCGAAGTCCTAGAAACAACAAAGATACTGCAAAGGAGTGATAAGCTTGAAAAAAACAGCCACCGATCCCACAGAGGGAAACGAGGGGTGGACCCACGTTTCACATTCAGTGGCTTTTCCTTATTTTTATTCATTTCTACTTTGTAGATACATAGTGAAGACATCGAAAATATGAAGCAAAAGTATATAGAATTGTTTAGCAAACAAAAAATTGTGAAATAACTCAAAACATCTTTTATATTTTAGATTCTCCAAAATAGCCCCCCTTTGCTTTTTATTACTGCGTTGCACTCTTGGCATTCTCTCCATGAGCTTCATGAGGTGGTCACCTGAGATGGTTTTCTAACAGTCTTGAAGGACGCTCCAGAGGTAAGGCAAGGCAAGTTTAACTGTATAGCACATTTCAGCAACAAGACAATTTAATATGCTTTACATTATAAAAAAAGTACATTGCATTGACTTAAAAATAAAACAGGTACATTGCAGTGGCGTGATAAAGGAAAATGAAGAGAAGTAAAGAAATGTTGGACTACAGGCTGAAATTAATAATGTTTTGGTTAATAGTTTAAAAAAAAAAGTCAAAGGAACTCTAAACAAATGGATTTTAACCTTGATTTTAAAGAACCCAGGTATTGAGCATTTTTGCAGTTTTTATTTTATTTTCCAGACTAGAAGAGCATAAGAACTAAATGCTGCTTCTCCATGTTTGGTTCTGATTTTAGGGCTGTAGAATAGACTTGATCCAGAGGACCTGAGTGGAAGGTTGGTACAACAGCAATAAATCTGAAATGTATTTTGCTGCTAAACCATTTAGTGATTTATAAACTAACACACGTCTTTTACAGTCTGAGATACAGGCAGCCAGTATAGGGACTTTAAAACCGGGGTGATGTGCTTTGTTTTTCTTAGTTTAAGTGAGGGCGCTGGCAGCAGCCTTCTGGATCAGCTGCAGCTGTCTGATCGACCTTTTAGGCAGACCTGTGAAGACAATGTTGCAGTAATCAATGTAACTAAAGATAAACGCATGGATGAGTTTTTCTAAGATCCTGCTAGGACATCAGTCCTTTAATTCTGGAAATGTTCTTCAGGTGATAGAAGGCCAACTTAGTAGTTGTCTTCATGTGTCTATGAAGGTTCAACTCTGAGTCCATCACAAGTTCCTGGCCTGATCAGTGGTTTCTGGCTGTGTGCTGACTCTTGATCGCTTCTCCTTTGATCCAAAAATGACTACTTCAGTTTTTATTGAACTGAAAACAATAATGGCACATCCACACATTGATTTGTTCTATTCAACTAGTAAATCCTTAAATGGGTTCATAGTTACCTGGTGGCATTGTAATGAAGAGTCGTGTATCATCTGCATAGTTATTGTAACTTATCTTGTTGTTTGTTATAACCTGAACAAGGGGGAGCATGTAACTATTGAATAGAAGGGGCACCAAGATGGAACCTTGGAGAACCCCGCATGTGATTTTTGTTAACTCTGAGGTATGGTTACCTACTGACACAAAAAAGTCTCTGTCCTTCAGTAAGACTCAAACCAGTCAAGTGCTGTGCCAGAAAGGCCAACCCGGTTCTCTGGGTCACTTTAGTAATATAGCATGATCAACAATGTCAAATGCTGTGCTGTCCAATAATACCAACACTGTCTCATGATCCGTAGGTGTTTGGGTTTTGTTTTTCTTTTGGATTTTTTTCTCTTAGAGCTCAATAAATCTTTCCTCATGTTTTGTTATTTCTTGCATTTGGTTCATTGTGTATTTTTGATTATTTTCTGCTTAATATTTGTCCAGTTTTATTTGCTATTGTATTTATTGCTCATGTTAGGTTCTTTGTACATTCTTAGTTGTTTCTCTTACGTTTCACGTCCATTCTGTGTTTTCACACCACTTCTCTCAGCCACTCTGCAATCCAGCTCATTCAGTTCATATGTGCCCGCCATTCACCTGTTTCTCTCATTACTTGAGCTCATGTTGGTCATAGTCTCTAACCCTAATCCAATAATAAACACTCACATATATATATATATATATATATATTCTTTTTTTAAATTGACCTTACTTTAGGATGCTTATTATGTTGCTATTTTTACCTTGCATGACCAATGTCTGTGTCGTGCTATAATGCACACCTTCACAGGTTTAGCAACAACACACAGCTTAAATAAGGGTGTGAAAGCTGAGTGGGTGGCACATGCTGTGTTGAAACTATATTTAGAGCTAGAACTATTAAGAATTTTAGAATACATCACTTGGTTTTGGACTTAAATTCCAAAATGTGACATAATGTTAAAGTATTGTAACAAATATATCAGAAACCACATTTATTTTGCTTTTGTTTTGCTACTTACGTAGACTATTTTTTAGGCATTTTTAAACTTGGTTGCTAATCTTAGGTAATAGAACACAAGCACAGGCCATGTGTGTCTGACACACAGCGTAACGATATATTGCAGGACTTGGTCAGTTAGAACAGATTTTACTGTGATTTAAATCTGTTTTTACCTTTGTATGTTGCAGCTGAGGCACCACAGTGTTTATATAAGCAGCTTATTATCACATGTGTGAATCATCCCTCAGCCCCAGGCCCACTCAATCATGGTAATGTGAAGATCAACCTGACTGTGTTCAACAATGGCCCTGTCACTGAACACCACTTAGAGGTGGAAAAACACAACTGGTCAACTCACCAAATGAAAGGCTGTAGGTTTTTCACAAGGCTCATTGTTACTGTGAAGAAAAAATGCTATGACACTGTATCCACATTGAAATTCCTCGAGCCACACACCACAGAGTGATTTCTAATCCAGAACCTGTTTTGCTTTATTCAGTATTGCAATCCCTCTTGACACTTTAACAAGCTAACATGTCTAATGTGAGATTTATGTGTTCATCAATTATCAATCCCAGAAAATTAATTTCATTCACTTTTCAATTTGAAACCCATCTTAATGAACTTGTGATTTTTATTTTGTGCTACCATACCCAACAAGAATAACTTTGTTTTGTTCAAATTTAATGATAATTTATTTCTATCAAACCATTTTTAAATTTTTCTTAGCTCTGTATTAATCCTGTGTGCTAACAATTGCAAGTTATCACTTGAGCAAAAAAATGTTTACATCATATAACATTTGCAAAGCAGATTTTTATTTGTACTTTCTGTATTTCCAGAAAAAAAGCTTTCTTTGCCTTTGGTTTTCATTGCTTCCTAACTAGCTTCTCCTTTAACCAGCTGTAAAATATCAGAATAGCATGGAAACAACATCCATATTGTTCCGATTGGAGAAATAGTCTCCAAATTCAAACATAAATGAAGAACATCAAAAACAAGACCCACATGACCAATATAATGACAAGAAAGGCCTCAGCATCACACAAAGGTCATATTTTGTTACTGTGTGCATGAACAGATGTGTCTAGATCATGCATCTTTGGCTGAATTAATTCTAAAAATAAAATACATAAAAACAAAGAGCTTCAAATGTTGTAGAGGATACTTCCTTCACTCAGTTGCTTCACGCTTCAAAGGATGCCTGCAGGTGGGTGGCCAGCGCATTCACAGCTGAGCAGCCCTGCTAATTTCTCTGTTGCAATTATTCATCCTACCTTAGGCAGTCGCTGGTTTCAGAAAAAAAAATATGTATTTTTTTAGAGACCACTGCACAAACACAAAATGACAGATGATGTTAAGCACTAAAAAGCAATTTGATGACTGGCTGGGCACCCTCTTGTCCACAATTTGGTAAAATCCATGGAGAACCATTGTGATCATTGTCAAGCTCAGTAGTGTTTTTAGGTGCTTTTCAGAAGTGCTTCTAAAAGTGGTTTTCTCACAAGTTTTTCAAGCTATCCAGCTGTTGTTAGTTGCTAAACCTTGGCTCTCACACTCACATAAAGGAACCTTTATTATGTAAATAATGTAGCATAAGTGTCAAGGCCTTTATCTATAGAACTTACTCTGGAAAAAAAAAAGTGACTCTCAACAAATCTCACTAATCACACAGAATCTAATCTGATAAAAGGTCTGAAAAACATAGACGCTAAGAGGAAACTATTAGATGGTTTGGGGGGATACGAAAACTAAGAAACTGCCTACCAAACTATTATTCATAGTAATGTTTGGTAACATTTTCCTTCCTCCCTGGCCCAAACATTTTGTGCAAATAGTCTACATCTTTAAATACACACCAATCACATGACAAATCCATGTCTTCTCATGTGCATTGGATGTAATGGGCAGAGTGATTTGAATATCATACAGGTAATCCAAACCTTTACTGAATGCTGATAAAACTGCTACGTTAAAAACTAAACTTACTTGCTTGTACAACTAACACTTCTCACTTGTTATTTAACAACGGTATTTTACATTCACCTCAATCCTCTTCACAAATGCAGCCTACGTTGTGTGTAGTGGATAGTGTAGGGGGGAGTACTGGCAGAGAATCTAAGAAGTGATCTGTGTTTTTTTTCTCCTTACTATATTTGTGACATCCTGTGAATGGCATAGGTATCAAATGAAAGACTATTTACAGAGCCTTGTATTTTGCCAAACTCAAACTGCAATATATTAGAATGTAATCGGCATCACTGTCAATACTTGGTAGAACCATCTTTGCTGCAATTACAGCTATAAGCCTTATGGGGTATATGTCCAGCAGATTTGCACATCTACAGACAGAATTTCTTAGCTCATTCTTTTCAATTTTGAAATATTTCTATGATTCTCAGATTTAGGTTTAGACTTTAACTGTATGTTCAGGGTTGTTGTACTGCTGGAAGCTGAACCTGCAGCCCAGTCTCAAGAAATGTGCACCTTTAACAGGGTTTCTTCCAGGATTGTCATGTATTTACCTCCAGCCAAGTTCTTATGTGTGAAGCCTCCCTATCTCACATAAAGAAAATAATTCCCACTTCATTGTTTCAATGTGGGGATGGTGTGTTCAGGTTGATGTACAGTGTTAGTTTTCTGAACATTCTGAACGTTTTTGAATGTAGGCCAAAAGGTTACATTTTGGTCTCAGTTAGCAAGAAAACCTTCTTCCACATTTTTGCTTTATACTTGTTGTGCATATGTATGTAAAGTGTGTACTTGTTAACTTACTTGTCCCAATACAAACAAAAAAAAATTAAGTTTGGTTGTTCCATACTTGTTCCAATTTCATATGATGCTTTGTTTTATGACCTACAGTAACTCTGCTCTAAGCTTTTCTACAATGTTCTCCCTGTGCTGTCTGCTGTGTTCCTTGGTCTTTATGTTTCTGTTTGTTCCAAAGTTCTCTAACAAACCTCTTAAGCTGGATTCATGCTGAGAATAAATTACACAAAGGTGGCCTTCTTTTAAACTGGGTGACTTCTGAAGGCTGTTATTGGCACTATTTATATATTTAGAAGCATCAGAGCAAAAGGGCATACACATGCACACACCACCCTTGTCAGATTTTTATTAGTAAAATACACTGGAAACCATATATGAAGAGTGTCAAATGTGTGTTACTCAAATTTCAAAAACGATACAAATATGGCCTGCCAGCAACAGCGGTTATTGCAAATAAAATTTTTTTCTTTATTTAGGGCAGAATTATTACTGACAAAATAAAATTGGAAAATGTTAGATACAACACAAAATATTCATCTTTTAATAACCATGATTTTTGAATTCTACTAAATTTCATGTTAAATGGGACCACATTTATCCTGGGACTTTTATTCAAAAGTAGACTTTGGTGTGCCAGAATCTGCTTTTAAATAATTTCTTAAACTTAGCTAAATACAGTAGGCCTTTTCAAAGAGAGACCCAAATTATGTAGTTATAGCTGAAAGTTGACTAATTTTTGTTTTCAGTTTTGTTTTGCAAACTGGATGCCTTTCTTTAAATAAAGCAAACGTGTAAAACCTTTTTTTAAGCTTTTGATCTACAGTGGTTTACATATCCCTTTCCTAGAAAACCAAAATCGGACCCACTGGGAGCAGACCCACTGCTTTATTCGTTTAATTAAAATATTGCAATTTTTTAATGTTGAGCTGGTAAAAAGAAAAATTACAATTATGATTAAAACCCCCCGCCTATATGTTTTTTTGCTCTAAGTCCAACAAGCAATGAAGTTGCTTTAACATGGACAAATTAAAAGGTCAAAGGATGTAAAAATTTTTTGCAAGGATTGCACGTGAATGTGCACAGATCTGTAAACAGAAACCCTGGGTATCAAGTTCTCTTCATATGCACCACGGTTGTGCCTGTTATCTCTGTGTTTTGGAATTTTTAGCTGACTAGACAAAGAAAGCTCATATGAACTTGTTTCATCCACCTAGTTTGCCCTCTCTCATGCTTATTACATATGACATGCTACAATGGGTCTAATGAATGAACCGAGATTTATGTTAAGATTAATAAGATCCAAAGTGCAGTTAAAATCCCATTCTGAACAGATGTCTATGGTCAAAAATGGGATTTTGTCTGCAAGTAGTGCCCCTTTGATGTGCTGACTCCAGCCTCAGCCCAGTCTTTGTGAAGCTCCCCCAAATTCTTCAATCGATTTTTTAACAATCCTCTGAAAGCTGCAGTTATCCTTTTTGCTGGTGCAACTTTTTTTCCTACAACACTTTTTTTTTCACTCAAAATTTCTATGAGTAGGGGTTTGGGTACAGCACTCTGTGAGAAACCAGCTCATTTAACTTTTACCTATTGTGGCTTTGTGGTGCTGACAGTGTCAAAGTTGTTTTTTTTTTTTTTTTGGGGGGTGGGGTGGGGGCTGAACTGCGCGGGCGAGGCTGGAAAAAAACCCGGGGAGGAGAAATCATCCAGCTGGAACTCTAATGATGTCATAGACTTAGAAAACTGTAGGCGAAGCAGCTCTCTTTCTGCATGCAGCCTTCCATAGGCTGCATTAGAGAGGACATCTTTGGAGAAAACTTGGATCCAAAGTAAAGTATGGTCTGCTGTTTGTGTGTGCAATGACTGTACCCTGGCCGAAAATAAGACTAGCCACCTAAACCTGGCTGTCTGAGCACCTGCAGAAAAGAAAACAGAAAATTTTGGTAGATTCCCTAAGAAGAGACGGTGTCCCGAATTACATTGATGAAGAGTTATTTTCCCCCCGACTGAGGAAGACAGCATTGTAACCACAGCTCAGCAAGCCTAAACCCTGCACCAGTATGAACAGACACTCTCCCAAGTTGCTAGACTGAGAGCCGCCCCCACATCCTCCCTGTCCTTGGACCTCCTGGACTCTGTATTCTGAGAACGCTACCAAGAGTCATCAGTAAAAGGTTGTGTCTGGGCAGAGAAAATTACATTAATATACATTTATTTCATTGTGTTGAATTTGTTTTGTAAAGGTAATGACTGGTAAAGAGTCACTTTACTCCTGCACTGTGAGCTTTTACAGTTTTTTCTGTGTTTTCCTTTAATTTCCTCTCACTAACCTGCATAAAATATGTCTGCCTAGTCCTTATAAACATGCTGACTTTGGGCTCAGTTTTTTTCCAGTTTCTAATGCTAAAGCTCTGCTAATGCTAAGATGGTAGCCACCAGTAGTTTTGCTGTGTTTACTACACCGTTCATTCTGTTTTTATTCAGTTGGGGGGTAGCATGACCCAGCACTCATACACACAGTAATATTTGTCTTAATCATACTTAAAAAGGTAAGGTGGGAATTAGAGGGGATGCTAAAAGGTGCAGCTACCACTATTTCATTTGTTGTTAGCTGAGTCACTAATTCCAGATGTGACATCATTACACCCCCGTGTCTACTGGCAAAATTGTGAGTCTTTATCTGTTTTTCGCTGTCATCTTGGTAGTCCATCACTCCATTCAAACAGTCACAGTGATGGCTAGTTTACTCAACTTTAAAATGATTTCTAAATCAGCAAATTATTTTTAAAATATTAATTTGGCTAAAATAATGTCTTATTTACCCTTCTAATTGAATACCTAGCAACTGTTGTTCTTAATTACCTTTAAGCTAAATTAGCCTCACCCACAATTCCTTAAAAAAAACCCTTTTTTCTTAATATACATATTTACACTGAACTGTGACATCACTGCATCATTTTATTGGGTATTGGATTCATTTATTTCTTATTTGTTAATTTTTTTAAACTTTATTAGTTTTCATTATTCATTTTATTTTTACTTAGTAGTTTAATTTTACTAGCCTAGTGAAAGAGTTTATTGACTAAAGTATTTTAACTAATTTTAAGTAATAAATTCTTGTATTTTGGAGAGAAGTTGTTTGTGTTTATTCTATACATGTGTGCAGCGCTTGCTGTTTAAGAATGCCAGTGCATGAATTCACTCCATCTATTGTCATATAATACCTCACCTCACCAGGCAGGTAGTCATAAAAATAGATGACAGAGACTAAGCACTGACTGACTATTAATCCCTGATAATCAGGTTGTGTGCCAATTTGGTGAATGTAATTTAAATGACTAACTTTGGTAATATTGGCCTTTGACACTTATTAATAGTTATTCATAGCCAAACCAAACCTATTGCTGCACAACAGCATGATTGTGAAGCCTACTGACCCAGACCGAGTTAACATGTGCCAGGAAACCTTTGCAGCAGTTTTGAGTTAATTAGCTGTCTCCAACAAGTTTTCCAATGTTTAACTTTTTCACAATATTCTAATTTTCTGAGACAGAATTTTTTTCATTGTATGATTTTTTATTTATCTATTTATTTACCAGGACAGCGCATATCTAGAAAAGTACACCTGTAACATGCCAGAATTAGCCAAAGGCTAGTTTTCATCTGTAGTCCTGTTGGCCAGTTATAAAGTGGCACCCTAAAAGAAGCATAAAATAAACAATTTAAACAACAATTAAAAACAACATATTGAGATTGTGTTTGTCTATTGCTGTGTAGGAGCAGCAGCGCCAAGAAAGCAATGTGATACACTTGGAATTTATAGTTTTTTCAATAAACATAAAAAATAAAAACTACAAAGGCTTGTTATTACACTTTCTGAAATAGGTGACAATAAATATGGAATTTTTCACAATATTCAGATTTTTTTAGATGTACAGGGAAATTCTTTTGTGTTAAAGTTCTGCTCATTCAAAATAAGTTGCTGAAAATCAGTTCCAATAATAATTCAGTAACAACTTGCAGGACATGTTAACAATTTGCGTTTTTAAAACCCTTCGAAGAAGAGCTTGATCAAATCATTAAATCTAGCTGGATGAGCAACCAGCAGATGTCCTATTCTGATTGAAGACCTGAATCATCACAGTTTTCAATCCAGTTGTGGAGAATCTGACTAGGGATTCTCCAAGGAGACGACCCTACCTCCTTGTATTTTCTTTTTCCAGTTGCCTGGCTGCAGTTCATCATATTTTTCCTCTTTTTGTTGAAGGAGAAGCTGACCGTTTTTGAAAGCTATTCTGTGTTTTCGACTGGTCGGTTTGAAGTCAGTCATTAGTTAAAGTTAGATTACTGAAGTTACTTGGTGCAATCCTGCAATCCAAGCCTCAGTGCCGTATCTGATCATTATTTTGTTTTATTCTTTTTATTGGCCCCATTGCTTTCCCCTGTCGGTTCACGTGTTTGTTTGTTTTTTCTTTATTGCTATTTTTCGGGCGGGTCAGTCATCAGCTGGCAACAGCTAGGAGCTACAGCTACTTTCTATGGGAAGGAAAAGTAAATGTTAATGGATGTAGCTACTTTAGTCGTTTCACCTAGAAAGAAAGAACATATAAATTCTGAGCCAGTTTTCAAGGTTAGAGTCTGAAAGAGAGCACATATAATTAGTTACAGTAAAAGCTCAGTCAATCGCCATGTCTAGGAGAGAGAAAGGGTTAAACACTAAAAGACAGGGCCATGTGGATCATCGGTAGAGGGTGAGCATTAAGTTGTTGCCAGCAGAAGCTTGGATGATGCCCCCCTCCAGAAAGGTGTTACAGGTAGACACAGAGTCAGGCCAGGTGTAGCTTCTAGGAAGAGAAAAGAGAGAGAACAAAGTTAAAAGCTGAAATAACAGCAAATAATGCAAAATTGGAGAGTAGTGTGAGAATGTAGCGAAGAGGGTGAAAGTGGTCATTATGTCCTCCAGCAGCCTAAGCCTATAGCAGCATAACTACACAGAAACTTTCAGTTCAGATTATTTAGTTAAACGGCGATTATTTTCAACAATGTCATCTCAAGGCACCCCACAAAGGGTCCCACTGATGGTCATTGTTATACTAAAAACCACAAGGATTGGGAATACCTCTCTCTGTCAGACTGATTATAACCACTGGAACAGAGAAGGGGTCATACAGGTAGCAGAAATGGAGGGTGTGTTTGCACCTCAACCATAACTGAGCCGGTTTAGGCTAAACCTGACTCCCCCTTACTCCATCCAACAGGGAGAGAGGAAGGCTCCCTCTCTGGTAAACGAAGCCACTTTAACTATAAGCTTTATCAAAAAGGAAAGTTTTAAGCCTAGCCTTAAAAGTAGACAGGGTGTCTGCCTCACGGACCAAAACCGGGAGCTGGTTAGGAGCCTGATAACTAAAGGATCTGCCTCCCATTCTACTTCTAGAGATTCTAGGAACCACCAGTAAACCTGCAGTCTGAGAACGAAGTGCCCTGTTAGGAACATATGGAACAATCAGATCTCTGATGTATTATGGAGCTAGATCATTAAGGGCTTTATATGTGAGGAGGATAATTTTAAATTCTATTCTGGATTTAACAGGGAGCCAATGAAGGGAAGCTAAAGTAGGAGAAATATGATCTCTCTTTTTAATTTTCATCAGAACTCTTGCTGCAGCATTTTGAATCAGCTGAAGGCTTTTAACTGCATTTTGTGGACATCCTGATAGTAAAGAATTACAATAGTCCAGGCTTGAAGTAACAAATGCATGGACTAGTTTTTCAGCGCCACTACTGGATAGGATATTTCTAATTTTGGAAATGTTCCGGAGGTGAAATAAGGAAATCCTAGAAACCTGTTTAATATGTGATTTAAATGACATGTCCTGGTCAAAAGTAGCACCAAGGTTTTTTACTTTATTACCGGAGGTCAATTTAATGCCATCCAGGTTAAGTGATTGACTAAGCAGTTTCTTTTTTAAAGACTCCGGTCCAAACGACAACTCCTGTCTTGTCTGAATTTAGAAGCAAAAAATTTAAAGTCATCCAAGTTTTTATGTCTTCAAGACATGCTTGTAGTCTATCTAACTGGTTGGGCTCATCAGGATTTATGGATAAGTAAAGCTGAGTATCATCAGCGTAACAGTGAAAATGTATCCTATGCTGCCTGATAATTTGACCTATTGGAAGCATATATATAGTAAAGAGAATTGTCCCAAGTACTGAACCCTGTGGTACCCCACAATTAACCCTGAAGTTTAAAGATGATCTATCACTGACATGAACAAACTGGAATCTGTCAGACAAATAAGGATTTAAACCAGCCTAGCGCTGTTCCCCTGATCCCTACAGCATATTCCAGCCTTTTTAAGAGAATATTATGGTCGACTGTATCAAATGCAGCACTGAGATCTAACAAAACCAGTACGGACACAAGTCCATTATCTGAGGCCATAAGAATATCATTAGTGACTTTCAGCAGAGCTGTTTCAGTCCTATGATGAGCTCTGAAGCCTGACTGAAACTCTTCAAACAGGTCATTGCTGTGTAAATGCTCACACATTTGATTAGCAACTATTTTCTTAAGAATTTTAGATAAGAATGGAAGATTGGATATGGGTCTGTAATTTATTAAGTCATCTCAATCAAGCAAAGGTTTCTTAAGTAAAGGTTTAATTACAGCTACCTCAAAAGCCTGTGGTACATATCCATTTACTAAAGATAGATTAATCATATCTAAAATGGGGCTGGTAATCAGAGGGAACACTTCCTTAGATAATTTGGTTGGGATTGGGTCTAACATACAAGTTGAAGGTTTAGATGAAGCTAATATTTCTGATAACTCAGGAAGCTCCACAGGATCAAAACAGTCCAAACACAGATCAGGTTCTGCAGTTATTTCCAATGTTGTCTCACTTGCTGAGGATGAAGTAATCATCTTCGGGAGTATGTCAAAGATTTTCTTTTTAATAGAATCAATTTTATTTAAGAAGAATCCCATAAAGTCATGACTGCTAAGAGCTAAGGGAATGGATGGCTCGACAGAGCTATGACTCTGTGTAAGTTTAGCAACTGTACTAAAGAGAAAACCTAGGATTATTCTTGTTTCTTCTATTAATGATGAGAAATAAGTTGTTCTGGCTTGGCGAAGTGTCTTTTTATACAACAGTAGGCTATTTTTCCAGATTAAGTAGGAATCCTCTAGTTGTGTAGAGTGCCATTTTTCTCTCCAATTTTCTAACATTGTGCTTTAAAGTACGCAGCTCTGAATTAAACCAAGAAGCCTGCCTCCTATGAATAATTACCTTCTTTTTCAAGGGGGCTGCATTGTCTAATGCACCACACAATGATGATGTAACACTATGAACAAAAGAAACAATTTGTGAAGGGGCAGAAACAGAATTATTGCCCTCCGCTGTGCTTTTCTGTTATAATGAGGAGATTATAAGTGGAACAGATTCTTTAAAGGTTGTTACAGCATCGTCTGATAATGATCTACTATAATGACATTTTCTTTCAGGTGTGGAGTACTTGGTTAAAATAAACTCAAAGGTTATTAAGAAATGGTCAGACAGGACAGGGTTATGAGGAAATATTGTTATGTCTTTACACTCAATGCCATATGTCAGCACAAGGTCCAGAGAATGAAGACAAAGGTGGGTAGGTTTGTTAATGTTTTGAGCAAAGCCAATTGAGTCTAAGATAGCATTAAACACTATATTTAGGCTATCAATTTCAGTGTCAACATGAATGTTAAAATCCCCCACTATAATAACTTTATCTGTATTTAACACTAAATCAGATAAAAGGTCTGAAAACTGATCTAAAAATTGAGAGTAAGGGCCTGGTGGACGGTACAGAACAACAAACAGAAGTGGTTTTAGTGCTTTGCAATTTGGATGAGGAAAACGAAGGATTAAATATTCAAAAGAGTTGTAGCTATTGATTGGTCTGGGACTAATCAATAAATCGGACTGAAAGATGGTTGCTACTCCTCCTCCTCGCCCAGTATTTCGAGGAATTTGAAAATTTAAATAATTAGTAGGAGTTGACTCATTTATAGTAACATAATCCTCTTGCTGCAGCCAGGTTTCTGTTAGGGAAAATAAATCAATCTGATTGTGAGAAATCAGGTTACTAACTAACAATGTCTTTGAAGAGAGAAATCTTATGTTCAGTAGGCCACATTTAATTGTTTTATTTTTCTTTTTAGTCTAAGTTGTGTTTATTTCTATGAGATTTTCCGGATTTCCTCCTTTTAGATTATTTTTTAATATATTCAATTTTGGCCGTGGGCGAGACACTGTCTTAATAGGGTAATGGGTGGGTAGCAGTACAGAAGCTGCAGAGAGGAGTGTTAAACTACGACTCCAAAATGTTCACCAGTTATCAATGTAGCCCATATCGTTTTCTGGACACCACCTAGACAGCCAGCGGTTGTATGACAGCATGCGGCTAAACATGTCGTCAATGGTTATATCGGGGAGGGGACCAGAGAAAATTACGGAGTCCGACATTGTTTTGGCAAACTTACACACGGAAGCAACACTAACTTTGGTGACCTCCGATTGACGTAACCAGGTGTCATTACCGCCAGCGTGAATAACAATCTTACTGTATTTACGCTTATCCTTAGCCAGCAGTTTCAGGTATGATTTGATGTTGCCCGTTCTGGCCCCTGGCAGACATTTGACTATGGTTGCTGGTGTCACTGGTGACACGTTTCTGACTATGGAGCTGCCAATTACCAGAGTTGGCTTCTCAGTGGGTGTGTCGCTGAGCGGAAAAAATCTGTTAGAAACGCAGACTGGTTGGTGTTGACCTGTGGGCTGGGATCTAGGACTATGCTTTCTACATACCGTCACCCAGCCGGCCTGAGGCCCCGGCTGCGCAGGCTCTGCTGGAGGACTGCTACAGGGAGCTACCCTCGGTGGCTCCCCGCTGGCTAAGGGGCCTCGGCTATCTGCTGGTTTTTCATCAGCGCGGAGCCGGGCCTCCGATTCCGATACCCTCGCCTCCAAAGCTACAAAAATGCTACATTTATTACACGTACCATTATCACTAAAGGAGGCAGAGGAGTAACTGGACATCTGACACAGAGAGCAGGAGAGAGGAGGAGACTCAGAGAGAGAAACAGCAGAACGGGTAGCCATGGTGGAGCTAAAGCTAACGCTAAGCTGGCGACCCCTTACCACTACTAGAAAACCGTGTAAGACACAGAGAGTCCCCAAACGTTAAATACAGCAACAGACAATATGTGTTTTAACGTGCTTATGTATTAGAACAAGTAAGAGATATCACAATTCACTAAGTGCAATAGCGAAAACAGGAAGTTAGGTTACCCAGAGCTCCAGCCTGTGACCTGTAGTGATCTACTGAGTGAATGCAGTCATACAACTCAAGTGTCCCGCATGCGCAGTAGACGACGCAATGACGTCACATGTAGCGAGCGTGCTTAGTGTTTGTGGAAGTAAATAAATGTTGGACTGTATCTTGCGAGTTTTAAGTTGTTTTCAACCGGAGCCAGCACATTAACAACCATGTCTGCCATGGTTGTTGTTTTTCTTCCCACTTCCACGTAGCAGGACCCAGAATAGTGACGTTTGTCGAGTGTCAATGACATACAGTTTGGATGAATGCAACCTGGCCATACAGACACAGGTCACATTTGAAACGATCAGATACGTATCGGATTTAAGACCACATATCCAAGGGGCCTGGGTCGCATTTGAAAAAAATCGGATCTGTGTCGTTCAGACTGTCATGAAAAGTTTGGATACAGGTCGCATAAGGGCAAAAAAATCGGATTTGGGTCACTTCAAGCTGCAGTGTGAACATAGCCTTAGGTTGACCTCAGGTACTGTTGTCATGCATCATGGCAAGTGAATGGAGTATGCCCACTGTTCACTTCAGTTAGGATGGGGATGACAACAAAATACACAAAAAGATTTATTGTAGTAGTTAAACTGTCTTTGATCTTACTATATTTGTTCTTTACCTGCCACAGTCAGAGAACATGGCAAGGTATGACTTAGGGAAGAAACATTAGTAAAAATAAAATGTGCAATGTCCAGCAGGGGAACATAGGATTCATAAGAGTTTGCCAGATGAAACAGAACTATATTTGTTGTCTGGTTAAGCGTGACTCTAAAATCAAGCAAACAAGAGGTCATTTTTATTACAACTCATTACAACAGCCTAAGGACAGAAAGCAGGCCAGCATGTGACATCAGACTTCCAGCTACATGTATTGTGTAATATGTCACTGAAATGTCAACCAAGAGAATGCAGGTTCACGTTCCTCTAAGCAATTAGGAGTCGAACACAAACCGACAAATAGTTACTCTTTGTACAGCCTTTACAGCTTTTGACGTATGGCAGAATTGACTATAGCTTGGAGAAAATTCCTTAAGGCTTTCTTCAGTCATTTAGGTCAATCCCTCTTGTCACTGATAAGCCTTATGGCAATCCTGTGTAATACTCACTTTAGAAACTTGGCTCCTTTCATTGTAAAACCCCTAAATAACTGATATTTGTCAACATGGATGGAGACTGACTGTTCTTGCCTTAAATGGTTTGGTTTAACTTTAAACCCCTGTGTCACTGAGAATAATTTGTAAATGTATAGATGCTGCTCAAATACTGTAAAGTGTTTGTACAGCATTTAACTAAACCAGTCTCACATTTCTTACATTAGTATTTGCAAAAAACGTGGATTTTGTTTGCTTGCTTGTTGCTTGCTTGTTTGTTTTGTCAGAAATATGCCAAAACGTTCTAGTAGATAGTTTTGTGGTAAAACTAGAGGATAGCGTGACTGTTTATTTGTGAAAAAGTACCAAAATAAAAGCCATGTCTCTCTTCACCACCTAAAAAAGCCTAATCTTATCTCAGATAACATAAACTAAAAGAAATGACATATCAATGACATATCAATGACATATCAATCAATCAACCAGGTTGCTCAGTCAGCTCAATTTTTCCATTGTGGCTGATTTATGTACCGCTGCACCTACTCAAGTGCCCAAACAATAATATTAGCATTCTCTTAATTGCTTCTAGTCAGTGTCTGAAAAAATCCTTGCGGTGCTCTGGCTGTAATTTTCCCTCTGGCTATCCTGACCACAGGAAACCATTAAGCTGCCATGTTTATAGCTAGGTTGTCTTCCCCTAATTACGCAGACAGATCCAACTGACATATCAGTCCATCAATTAATGGAGGCAAGTTGTTGGATGTTAATGCGCTTATCCTTAGAATTTGATGGTGAAAGCAGGAGGAGGAGAAAGAGGCAACAAAGGCATAGGTAGAAGTGATCATGGCTGCAAATAAAAGGACTACAATTAGCTGTTGATTGCAGCAATGGTCACAATGACTGATTTTCCCTGACAATAGCAGATACTGGTTGACATTTTGTCATAGCTCTTAACTGGTTGCGAGAGAAATTAATTCATGGTCAGCACATCTATCACACTGAACAACCACAGATGATCTATTTAAGCTCACCGTCAGAGATTTTCTCATGATTCTGTCATGATGAGAGACAGCCAATAATCACACAGTGTGAACACAGCTTAGGAAAAACCCACTCTCTTAACTTTTAAAAATCATGGCTGTTTTTCCCAAAGAATAGTGTGGCTACACATCCATTCTTTTTTTCCTTTTACGTTTTATCTAAATAGAACAACATGGTTTCTGTAATTCTGCAGTTAAACTATATAAGCATCCTCCCCCTGGTGGCCCCACATGCCAGATCATCACCTCATATATGGCAGTTATGCCATTGCTGTGTCTGTTATATAGATTTTGAGGGCGTTTTCATAAAAGAATAGTGTGGGAGACTTCGATTGGGCGGAGTATGCCAAAACATTCGACATCTTTATTTGGTTTGGCTCCCTTTCTGCCTGGACAGCATCATGTATTTACAACATTTGGTCGTTTGATCATAAGAAGCTGAAGTATGAACAACAAGTGAAGCAGTGTGCTATCCAGCATGTTACTTGGTGTACATGAGGCATAAACAGCTATAATGAAAAATACAGCAAGGAGGAACAGAATAGGACTGGAGTTACACAGATGACCAGCAAGGAATTAAAAGTTCTCAGATTGCACATCTGTCTGTAAATCATACGTTCTGAATGCAGCAGGTACCAGAGCTGCTCACATTCCAGGCTGATGCTGAAAGCAGAGAGAATAACTGTTTGTTCGCACCGTGATCCCAGCAGGCTCTGGTTGATGTCATCCATTTTAGGGGGATAGACCGGCTGGGCTGCGCAGTTCGACATGCGCAGCTCAACAGACGTCGCAGCTCTGATGTCACCCAGGACTATAAAACCCACGGGAAATAAACTTTCGTGGCCATTTCCAGCGTGTTTCACACTACGACACAACGGAGGGGCATATCTGGAGAGACAAAAGCTCGCAGGTGAACTTTTCCTCCACACGGCCATTCCTGTAAGAGCTTGAAAGCTGGAAATCTGTCTGATACAAGAAGGTCAGAAGAGTCATATACCGATCGAAGACCACGCCAACACTCCGGCGCAGGTGAAAACCCACATAGGTTGTATTTCCAAGGAGACCCCTTGTTGATGCAGTCGACTGTAACGGTTCTTCATATTACCCCCCTGTTCTTCAGAACTGACTCATCCTCAACCGGTGGAGAGAAGAAAATCAACGTCAAAAGTAATTTTGTTTTTTTATATTAAATTGGATAGGTGCGTCTAGAGGTCTGGGCAGGGTGAGGCATAGTTAAGGTGATTTAGAATCACCAGTAGTTAGTTCAATCAGTATTGCATGCACAAGTTGAAACCTTGGATTGTTTTATGCTGAGCTGTTTTGATTTGCTGTGCAAGTGTACAGAAACATGCAGCGCAGAGGCACTCAACAAGGTGCGTGTGTTGTGTCCGGTAGAGGCTGACATTTTTTCGGGAATCCCACGGGATGGGAGACTGCATCAGTAAAGATCACGTGATTGGGAAGGTACAGGATAAAAAATTAACGGGAGCAGACGGGAGCGGGAGCTAACCAAAAGGAGGGAAAATAAACTAGGATCAATTGTCTTTGGAAATGTAAAACTGACACTTTGTAATAAACTTTTAGAAAACAAACTTGGATCAACGCCGCTATTGTGTAGTTTTTTCCAAGAAGCCTATACTATAATGCCAGTCAAACGAACTACACGACCCACAAGCCAACAGTGCTTCTGATCGATGTTTTCCACCTGCGTTCAGAATGGAGGGAGCAAACGCAGGTGGAAAACTGGACGTGGTAAAATTGGATTTGCAACGTAAAGTCAGAAGTAAGGACTTATCTATTAAACTCATAGAGCTGACAGGAAAGTCGCAAATATTACCGAAGTTCAGGAGAGTTGAATGTAGCGGTGTTAACACGCGGTATGCTGCTTGTAAAACGTGTTTAGTTGTAATCAAGTACACCAGTGATTAAGGCACACTTGTAAGGCTATTTCTGGATTGAATCAGCCCTGCATCTCTTCATTCGTCAAAAAAAAGTACCATCACGTGTCAAGTCTCATCTGACCAACAAAATTGCTCGCATGTGCACTAAAGATTTAAGAGCCTTTGCCACAGTAGAGGGGAAAGGTACGGAGCCCGTGAGGGGACATGGGGGAATTTTTCTCTTTTGCGTTCGCTCCAATACTTTTGCCTTTGTTTGCAAAAGTTGTTAATCGCCTTGAGAAAGCTGTGCATTTTGGAAAAGCAGCACAGATGACAAACAGCTCACAAAACATACAACACTGATATGGCATTGATATGGTTTATTTGTCATATGCAGGTTAACATGCAGTCAACAATGCGATTAAATGCTTAGGATAAGAAGAACCATTCAAATCACGATAAAAACAAACGCACTAATTGCGTGCAAAAAAAGAAGTACACATCATGCAGCAGCAATAAGCAAATAGAGTGTCACAGATGTGGTTTCGTGCAGCATTATTGTCCAGAGTTCAGTAGTTTGACAGCTTGTGGATAATAACTGTCTTTAAGTCTGATTGAAGATAATTTTATTTAAGGCCGATTTCAAAATAAAACTCAATAAATCTCAAAAACAGGTGTAGTGATTGTTCCATTTTTGCAGTTATCTGGTTTGGAAACTATCCCGCAAAGTATTGTGAGGTAACGCAAAGACTATTGCGTGGGAACGCAAAACGTATTGCGTGGGGACACAAAAGAAAAAAAACTCCCCAATGTCCCCTTGCAGGCTCCGTAGAAAGGCTTCATCAAGGGAAGATATTAAATAAATACGTTGTGAAATAGGGCTGCACGGTGGAGCAGTTGGTAGCACTGTTGCCTTGCAGCAAGAAGGTCCGGGGTTCGATTCCCGGCGTCTTTCTGCACACCGGGTACTCCGGCTTCCTCCCACAGTCCAAAGACATGCCTTTTAGGTTAATTGGTCACTCTAAATTGCCCTTAAGTGTATGAATGAGTGTGCATGGTTGTTTGTGTGTTGCCCTGCGATGGACTGGCGATCTGTCCAGGGTGTACCCCGCCTCTCGCCCATAGACTGCTGGAGATAGGCACCAGCTCCCCTGCGACCCACTATCGAATAAGCAGTAGAAAATGACTGACTGACGTTGTGAAATAGAAAAAAATTAAATGTACAATTTATTTTAATACATCATTAAATATTAAGTGTACCACTAATTACGTCATGTCTTCTTTAAAATTATACTTAATTATTCAGTGGCACATTTAATTGCATAATAGTCCATTTCATGATATAATGGTACATTTATTGTTTCTAATGATCCATTAAATAAATAAATGGTACCTTTAATTTAATGGCACATTTAATGTTACATTTCTTTCATGTTACATTTACTTCACTTATGAGACATTCACAACTTTTATTTATTTAATGATGATTTTATTGTATTAATTTTGTCCAGTTTGACTCTCCATTCTTGATGCCTGTATAGGAGGTCATGTCAGAATTTGAATCAAGTGCGCTGGAGCAGACACACATCTAAAACTTGCAGGGAAGGGGTCCCTGAGGACCAGGGCTGTGAACCATTGAGGTACAGTTTCTAAATTGTGAAGGTAATGCCTTTTTGCACTTTTGTTCACCAAGTACAGTTCTCTTGCTAAGTGCATTTTTCTTTCGTTTCAGCAATTTGAAACATAAAAGTAATGTCATTGTTCAAAGGAAACACTTAATAAATGAGTAAAATACAACTATGTACATTTTGTTTATTCAGCTAAGATAGGCATGGTCTGTTTCCTTGTTTGATATTTTACTGTTTCTTCATTATTATTCTTTTTACTTTAACTGGCCTTTACTAAAGCTAAAAACAGGGACCTAACTGGTCCTTCAAACAAAGAAATTGCCAAAAGACTAAATTAAGAAAAAAAAAATGGGAGTGGCACAGGAATGGGAGTCGTTCTAAATGGGACCGGGATGGGAGTGGGAGTCAATTTACCAGGAGTGTGATGGGACAGGATTTTATTTTAGGGGCTATCTGGTCTCTGTACAAGCAGAGCAGGAGTCTGGTCCGCATTGCTGGCACTAAATTGGACCTGTTCCCAGCTGAAATGAGCTTCCTCCGCAGCGTGGAGGAAGCTCATCCTATCTCCTCACCCTCACCCTATCTCTAAGGGAGATAGGGTGAGGAGCTCGGCCATCCAGGAGGAGCGCGGAGTAGAGCCAATGCTCCTCCACATCGAGAGGAGTCAGTTGAGGTGGCTTCGTCATCTGCATCAGATGCTTTGGACGCCTCCCTTGGGAGGTGTTTTTCAGGCTCACTGGGAGGAGGCCCAGGGGATGGCCCAGGACATGCCGGAGGGACTATGTCTCTCAGCTGTCCTGGGAATGCCTTGGGCTCCCCCTAAAGGAGCTGGAGGAGGTGTCTGGGTTCGGGGGAAGTCTGGGCACCTCTACTGAGTATGCTGCCCCTGCAACCTGGTCCCGGATGAAGCGAAAGACGATGAGGATATATATAATATATATTATTATTAAATAGGATAATAAGCAAATCAAAATAATAAGCAAAATTAAAAATAAATATGAGCATGTAAATAAGCTATGTTTAAACATCTTCATGCTGTGTGACAATTTCATCATCATGATTTACTCATTTCTGAATCCAGTCTAAATTCTACCATCGGATTATTTTTCTCCATTGAATACTAAGAGCACATTTGTTTTTCTTGTTGTTTTTTTTATAACAACCAATCACAGCCCTTAGACGACAGTGTCACACCTATCAACGGGGTCATTCACACCTCCTCACTAAGACAGGAATTTCGTCTCCTTTCTCAAAGCAGTGAACTGCATCAAGCTAGGACTGCTAGACAGGAAGTTTTAGGCTAAGATAGGCAGAATAGCACTCCAAATTGTTGTCTGACTGCCAAGAAGAAGCCAAACAAATTTACCTTTAACAAGTGGAGCATTACAGCTAACACTAATGCTCCGCTAGATATTTATAAAATAAACTTTATTAGAAACTGCGGAAACAAAAAGGGAAAAAGAGAAGCAAGAAAGAGAGAGAATTGGGGCAAGAAGGTAAGAGGGAGAGAAGGAGAAAAGAATAGAGGAGAGAAAGAAGGATAAAGAGAATCCAAGATAACACCCTAACAGACTGCTTCTCCACCTGCAAAAATGCATATATAAAACGTTACCGAAAAGTACACCTTACTAATGAACGCAAGATGTATTTAGTGGCAACCACAGCTCAATATAGAGTATATCTGTGTATCTGTTAACATCTGAATCCAGACACCTGTGGGTGTAATTGTGTGTGTATATAAGTTTTTTTTCATAAAAATATGCAATAACGAGTGTGAGGACCTGAGACAGACACGGAGGAGATCTGAGCCCCAGACATCCAAAGGCCCCCCAGAGCACGAGAACCCTTGGAGGACCACGGCCGGGACTGCTGTTCCCAGGGGAACCACCCAAAAGCCACCATGCAGAAGCCCCAGGGAGCTGCAGCGATGAGCACACAGGCCGCTCTGACAGCCGCCTATGCTAAAGCAGGTACCACCATGGACCCCAGAGACCCAGGGGCACATCACCCCCCTGCAGAGGACCAACAAAGCCAGGGGGCCTGGCCCCGCCAAGGCAACAAAGCACCCAGCCCTAGACACAGAGAACGACCAATACACCACCGGGCAAAGACACCAGCCAGCAGCAGGGAGTGTGGCAGAGAAGAAATAGGCCTAAGATGATCCAGGAGAGGGAGCATCCCAAGACCAAACCTGAAACAAAAACAGGCTCACACAGTCCTAATCACACGATCTTACCCTCATGTGTACACATACAAAAACTCATACCCACAAACCCAGCGTAAAGACACACAACAATGGATGCCATAAACTCACTCGTACTCCCAAAACATACTCTATACTCCCAGGTCCAGGTACCAATACCCCAGAGGGGCAACTAGCCTCTGGACCCAGGAGGTGGTCCCCTTCATTCCACGGTGGAGACAGGCACACCGCCCGAGTATCAGTCCAGACTAGTGCCGTCACAGCCCGAACCCGAACAACCCAGGCCCAGACCCTGACCCTGGCCCCTCAAAGGTCAAGGTCCCTATCCATTGATGGGGCCACAAACAAAAGAGGGGTTCACCTGGTCCAAATGAGCATGCCAACTGGAGGGGTCCCAGGACGTAACAGTCCCAACCCCCCAATAAATTCCAATCTCAACCCAATGAACCTCCCACCTCCCATGACCCTTCTGCTTCTACATGTTTATCTTCAACCATATCAGAAGATTCCACATGTGTGTCTCAAGAAGTCAGGTGAAGATGCAACGGGAGAGACTGAATCGGAATAAGGCTGCAGGTCCAGATCGTGTCAGCCCTAGAGTCTTGAAGGCCGGTGCAGAGCAGCTCTGTGGGTTTCTGCAGCACCTCTTCAATCTTAGCCTGGCCCAGAAGAAGGTTCCAGTGTTGTGGAAGACCTTCTGTCTTGTTCCAGTTCCAAAGAAAACTCACCCATCAGTCCTCAATGACTATAGACCTGTTGCCCTGACATCCCATATCATGAAGGTCCTGGAGAGACTCCTGTTGGCCCACCTGAGTACGCAAACAAACGATCAGGATCCCCTTCAGTTTGCTTATCGCTATGGAGTTGGAGTTGAAGATGCCATCAAACACCTGCCTCAACAAACCCACTGTCATCTGGACAAAGCCAGCAGTACTGTGAGGATCATGTTCTTTGATTTCTCCAGGGCATTTAACACAATTCAACCTGATTTGCTTTGTCAGAAACTCCAGAAGACTCAGGTGGAGGCCTCAACAATCTCCTGGATCAAAGACTATCTGACAAACAGACCACAGTTTGTGAGACTGAAGGGTTGTGTGTCTAACCAAGTGGTCAGCAGCACAGGAGCACCACAGGGAACTGTGCTCTACCATTCCTTTTCACTCTGTACACCTCAGACTTCCAGTACAAGACAGACTCCTGTCATCTGCAGAAATACTCAGATGATTCTGCAGTTGTGGGGTGGATCAGAGATGGACAAGATGAGTACAGGAAGGTGGTGGACCACTTTGTGGCATGGTGTAGAAACAATCATCTCATCTTGAATGTGAATAAAACAAAGGAGATGATTGTAGATTTTAAGAGAAACAGGAATAAGTGAAAAACTATTTCCATCATGGGAGAAGAGGTGGAGGTGGTGGAGGAGTATAAATACCTCTGTGTTCACCTGGACAACAGACTGGAGTGGAGATGCAACTGTGAAGCCATTTACAAAAAGGGAGCAGACTGTACTTCTTGAGGGAGCTTAGGTCCTTTGGTGTTTGCAGCAAGATGCTGCATATCTTCTATAAGTCTGTTATGAAGAGTGTGATCTCTTCTGCCATCATCTGCTGGGGTAGCAGCATCAGAGCCAGGGACTTAAAAAAGCTAAACAAGCTGATAAAGAAGCCTGGCTTTGTTCTGGGCACTCCTCTGGAACCTCTGGAGATCATTGTGCAAAGACTGATTCTTCATAAAATGAAGAACATTATAGAGAACCCTGAGCATCCTCTTCATGGGACTGTCCTACAACAACAGAGTGTCTTCAGTCAGAGGCTTCTTCAGATGTGCTGTAAGACAGAGGGCTACAGGAGATCCTTCCTGCCCACAGCCATTAGCATCTACAACGGCTCTTTGAAGAAACCTACATAATGAGCTACAACAACATTTGATTTCCCTTTGGGATTAATAAAGTATTTTTGAATTTAAATATCAATTAACCCCAACAAGAATTTCCCCACACTGCTTGATCCTTTCAAAAATAAGGCTTACTCAAAATACCACAAGAAAGGCGTTAGTTTTCCATAGTTACTATTTAAATTTTAAGCTGGTGGTAAAATACAGTGTGATTTTAGCATAGGAAGTAGGTTCCATATTACTATGCCTGTCCTAGAATGACAACTACGCTGGACTTAGAGTACAAAACCCATTTGGAGTCTTCAAAATTAAAGCTTTTATATTAAACAATTCAAGTTATTGCAGAACTGGGTAGACGATACTGAAGGAACTCAACCACCATTGCAAATGGGACAACTTTGGCCTTTAAACTTTTATTTCTAAAATAAAAGCACCCATTTTTCATAGTTTCTATGTCAACTAAAGCTGAAAATAGAATGCACACCGATTTTAGCATATGAAATAAGTTAAATATTACTAACTGAGCTAATCCTAAAATGATAATATGGTGGACTTTCAAATAAGACATGTACGTGCTCTATAAAATAAAAGTCTTCATATTTCACAAATCAATTAATTGCAGAATTAGATATACAGTACCCATGGAGCTCAACCAGTCAGAAATGGGTTTTACTTTATCCTTTCAAAATAAAACTTACTAATATTTTCAGATTTAAAGCCTCTGTCTTCCATAGTTATTATTTGCATTTTAAGCTTATAATAGAATATAACTTTAGCATAGCTGTCACACTCAGGCTGCATTCTTAGTCTAAAGCAATTGGCCAGGTACAGGGTGATGTCTTTGCCTTCCATAGTCAACCCTGACAACTTTCTAATTCAGATTCAGAAACACAGATAGATTTGATATATGCCTTGTATTAACAAACAGCTAAATCAAATGAACACAGATGTTCATATACAGGTGAACTATGACCCAAACAAGATGAAATGACAGAAGGACTTTCATTAAAAGCCTGTGTGACACAAAAATATGTATTTGGTGATTTCATGGAACTGAAAAAGACAAACACACAAACTGAGTGTTATTTTAAGCTCTTCAAGGTTCTACCCCGAAACCTAATACAAGCTGAACCTAACTCAGCCAGAGAACCTTTAGCTCTGGTCTGAGAAACACATTAAGTAGCAGGCTCTTCCATACATATACCATGCTGGTCACTGTTAAGACAAATCTTATTGACTAGTTTTAATAGTGTTTTTGGATCTAGATTAATTGATTGATTGATTTCACCAGTCACAATTGTAGACTTCATGATTATTTTTGAGGAGATCGCTGGAGATAAATTCATCAAAAAACATATTTGCTGCAATGCAAACAGAACACACGTTGTTAAAAAGATCCTGTTAATACAAGCCTTGTTTCTAAGGCTGCTCTGTCGCCATCACTTATCTGCCGTAGGGAAATCTGTGTCTGGATGCAGTTGTATACAGAGCTGCTTTTAAGGTGCATGTGAAACACCTCTCTCTCCCACACACAAGCTAAAATACAAACAGTCTGCAAATCATCTTAGAGACACAGACATAGTAAAAGACTAAAACAAAAAAAGCATATGGTGGGATTATTTCCTCTCAGAGTTTATGTTAAACTATGTTCATTGTCACAAGTGATTAGTTTTGTTCACTTTCTGAGGACTCTCTCTCTCTCGTTTCGTATACAAAGGCTGAAATGCAGCAGCTTAATTATTCCAGTTTCCTCTTCAGACAATAACAGCCTCAGCTCAATAATGTAAAAGCTTTTAAATGTTAAAATATGTGGATCCAGAACCATGAATGAACAGAACTGTACACAATCTTTGGATTTAGAACTGGGCTTTCAGAGACAGTCATCCGTATCCTCAGGTAAATGTCCTGTGACTCACGTTTCTTTCTTAAGAATTTTCTCCGGGGCTGGAAGTTTATTGTCTGCAGAAAATGTGTGACAACTGCTTTTAGACTATACCTCTGTAGCTCTCAGGGCTATAGGAACTGGAGAGATGCCAAAGACAAAATACTTTTAGGAGCTTTTAAATGTAGAGCAAACATGAATATTGAGATGATGTATCAAGTAGCAAGTAGATTATATGAATGAAAATCCAGCAATTTACATCTTCCACAGATCAGTTCCATTAACACTGGGCTGTGCTTTGGTTTTTTAAACGCTAGCATTAAGGGGTGTTGTTAAAATGCCCAAATGGGGAGGCGCTAGAGGGGTGGCCATGGTAGCATTGCTCAAGAAATCTGTCAATACTTCCCACAGCACTGTATACAGTATGCCCACTTTCTTCAGTTTGTTGAAGGTGTCTTTTAATTCATGTTGGATGAGTTGGCGGTCTCGGTGTTCACACACACATGATCTATGATGTATTTGACCACCTTATTGGGGTCATTCATTACATTGCTGGACATTTGTCTGACTCTAACTCATCAGCCAGTGTGATTAACAGTTGTATATGCATATGTCTTCATTCTGTGCCCCATTTTAGTGAGCTATATCATTTTCTGTTTGTGCTCAGTGACCTGTATAAAACCATCTGAACCAATACGACATCTTTTTCATCAGCTGGCCCCATTCTAAGTGAGCGCACACAAGAGTCGTCTTGGGGTTTAACTCAGATGGTGCCAGCATAAGCCTTTGGCCCGATAACATATGGGTTTATGGCTGAAAAAACTGTACTCTGCCTCATCTCCACTAAGACAGCTAGGTAGTGGATATTATCCCTGGTCAAATTAATATTTTCCCAGAACTGGGCTGTTTGAGTGTGGACCCAGTTAATCAGTGGAATTATGTTTGATGTCAGTTTTTTGCAGCCTTTGTTTAAAAAGACTTTCTTGGACAAAGACCTGCACAATGGCAACGACATTAAGGTTTAAGGGGGTGAACCTGGTAAAGTCACCCAAGCCAATCGTGCGTGCTATAATGGACAAACTGACAGTTAATGTTCGGACTCTGGTCCGCATCTAGACTGAATGGGGCATATAAAACCATGGGATTTGTGCATTTGATACAGCCAATCCTGATTTCACACACACACACACACACACACACACCACACACACACACCGGTAAGCGTACCAACCTATGTATGAAAGAAAGATGTAAAAGGTTATCTGCAGCTGTAAGGCTGGACATTTAGCATGCGTGTGGATGATTGTTTTGTTTTCTTTTGTTAAGGTGAAATAAAGAATGTGAGTGATCAACAATTTGGCTCTCTTGCATTTGTTTTCACCTTTGAAAAAGGTGTTTCAAGGCTTATAATTTGTAGCCACACGTGCAGAGTCCAATATAGCTTTGGAAGAGTTGTGTCAAACTCC
This sequence comes from Crenichthys baileyi, assembly GCA_036173005.1. Taxonomy (NCBI): domain Eukaryota; kingdom Metazoa; phylum Chordata; class Actinopteri; order Cyprinodontiformes; family Goodeidae; genus Crenichthys; species Crenichthys baileyi. The sequence continues at coordinate 158,619 of JAHHUM010000111.1, read as the reverse complement.
AGTCCTTGAGGGCCAGTGTCCCTGTTCCTACACACCTGAATCAAATGGCTAAAATGCTTCCTGAGCATGTAGTTAGGCTCTGCTAAATAGCTAATTCTTTGACTTAGCTGAGCTGAAGTAGAGAGTTTCCGGAGCCTGGCCCTCAAGCAAATGAGTCTTCGACCAAAACTTTAGAATTAAATGAACATCTATGTCTGCTTAGGTCATGTGTTAAAATAGCAGCTTTGTAAAACACAGCTAACCCTAGGTTGGAGCACAGAGATTTCCAGAAAAGGGGGGCAACAAATCGATTGGAGTCAAAAACCAACAAAGAATATTGTGAACATCTTCCCAGTTATCTTATTTAGAACACAGTCACAAAACTGTGGCAGATTATCTGTTACTGAAAGCATGAAAAGTGTTCGTGAAGCCATATTTTGTAGAAAATGTGTGCTATTATTTGATGACCAAAATAATTAACTTAAGCTTTCTAAGAGCTTTACAAAATCTTTAATCTTAAATTCAGCTATAGTTGTGTTTTTATTGGACAATAGCAATTTAATGAACTAATCATAAAGTTAGATACTTTAAGGTAAAAAAAATGTGTACGGATGGCAAGACCTTAAGACTGCTGAACTTTGACCTGACTAACCAAAGTCACCCAAGACCATGACACTGCTTCCATAGGCTTACACTGTGATCCTGATTAAACAGAAACACAGATGATAACTAAAACCAAGACAAACTTCATAAATTCAGAATAAATACATTTGCAATACATTAAACCATCAGAGATCTGATTGTTCCATATGTTCCTAACAGGGCACTTCGTTCTCAGACTGCAGGTTTACTGGTGGTTCCTAGAGTCTCTAGAAGTAGAATGGGAGGCAGATCCTTTAGTTATCAGGCTCCTCTCCTGTGGAACCAGCTCCCAGTTTTAGTCCGTGAGGCGGACACCCTGTCTACTTTTAAGGCTAGGCTTAAAACTTTCCTTTTTGATAAAGCTTCTAGTTAGTGGCTAAGTTTATCAGGGAGGGAGCCTTCCTCCCTCCCTGTTGGATGGAGTAAGGGGGAGTCAGGTTTATCCTAAACCGGCTCAGTTATGGTTGAGGTGCAAACACACCCTCCATTTCTGCTACCTGTATGACCCCTTCTCTTTTCAATGGTTATAATCAGCCTGACAGAGAGAGGTATCCCAAACCTTGTGGTTTGACATTGTTGTAAATAAGCGCCGTTTAACTAAATAATCTGAACTGAAACTATCTCTGTAGTTATGCTGCTATAGGCTTAGGCTGCTGGAAGACATAATGACCACTTTCACCCTCTTCGCTATATTCTCACATTACTCTCCAATTTTGCATTATTTGCTGTTACTTCAGCTTTTAACTTTGTTCTCTCTTTTCTCTTCCTAAAAGCTACACCTGGCCTGGCTCTGTGTCTACCTGTAACACCTTTCTGGAGAGGGGAATCCTCCAAGCTTCTGCTGGCAACAACTTAATGCTCACCCTCTACCGATCATCCACATGGCCCTGTCTTTTAGTGTTTAACCCTTTCTCTCTCCTAGACATAGCTACTGACTGAGCTTTTACTGTAACTAACTCTATGTGCTCTCTTCAGACTCTAACCCTGAAAACTGGCTCAGAGTTTATCTGTTCCTTCTTTCTAGGTGAAACGACTAAAGGAGCTACATCCATTAACATTTACTTTTCCTTCCCATAGAAAGCACTTCTGGATCAGTGCTTCTTTGTTCTCTTTGTGTCTCTGCTCTGTTCTCTCAAACCCCCAGTCGGTAGTGGCAGATGGCTGGTCACACTGAGCCTGGTTCTGCAGGAGGTTTCTTCCTGTTAAAAGGGAGTTTTTCCTCCCCACTGTCGCTACATGCATGCTCAGTATGAGGGATTGCTGCAAAGTCAACGCCAGTGACTGTCCACTGACTCTACATGCTCATCCGGGAGGAGGGAATGCTGCAAGTCACTGACTGGATGCAATAATTAGGATTAATTGTAGGAAAAAAGGATTAATTTACCTGACTTTTGTGAAGTGCCTTGAGACAACATGTGTTGTGAATTGGCACTATATAAATATAAATAAAACTGAATTGAATTGAAAACTGAATTGAATTGAATTGAATTGAATTGAATTGAATTGAATTGAATTGAATTGAATTGAATTGAATTGAATTGAATACATTTTAGCCAGTTCCTTATATTACATTTCCAATGAGAAGATCATATGAATTTGCTCGTGTGGCAAAGGGGCCAAACTGTTAATGTGCCTCATAGGGATTCATGAAAACTGCATGAATGGGGCTGTTTGACAAACAGAGATCAAACAGTATCTTCAAAACAAAAGGGGAGTGGGAACCATAGCGACCAGAAGCATAATTAAAATAAACTAGTCTGTGTGTGTGTGTGTGTGTGTGTGTGTGTGTGCGTGTGTGTGTGTGTGTGTGTGTGTGTGTACATGGTGTGAGCGAGAATGAACCTTCTCTTTTTCATAGAACATCTCAGAAATACATCCCAAATTTTAGAGCATATGAAACAATCCAGATCCTTCGGCTGTATCTGGAAGATGAATGCAGCACCGGACCAGCATCTCCGTCACAACTCATTCACATAAACACTGTCAACTGCAACAAGGAACCTTCTTTTGACCCAAGCAATGAAATTGAATTGGCTATATAACGGAGAAACTGCTTATAAGTAGGTCAAGAGTAATAAAGCCCAGAAACAGAAGCATGGATATTTGACTTCATAAAGAGGTGTCTGCTGATAAAAACCTATTTGGGTTGGTGTGGTTGATTTTAAGTCCTCTTCTGCATAGAAATATGGACAAAAAATACATTTTCGCCAACTCATGCTTTTAATTGTGTTTCATGATGTCATTGCAATGGATGCCACAACTGAATGAGCATGCAAAGCCATGAAAACTTAAGTACAAAAGGTCATATTTCTCACATAAATTTCATGTAATGACTGATTAGGCATAACCTCAACATTTAAAACTGGATGTCTGCATATTTGTGTATCTGTGTACAGATCTGAATATAGACCTGAACCTATATAATTGTAGTTAATATAATAAATAAATCCTGTCCCTGAGTTAATGTATCATGGCTGCATGGTGGCGCAGTTGGTAGCACTGTTGCCTTGCAGCATGAGGGTCCTGGGTTCGATTCCCGGCCGGGGGTCTTTCTGCATTCTCACCAGGTACTCCGGCTTCCTCCCACAGTCCAAAGATATGCCTGTTAGGTTAATTCGTCACTCTAAATTGCCCTTAGGTGTGTGAATGAGTGTGTGCATGGTTGTTTGTGTGTTGCCCTGCGATGGACTGGTGACCTGTCCAGGGTGTACCCTGCCTCTCGCCCATAGACTGCTGGAGATGGGCACCAGCTTCCCTGCGACCCACTATGGAATAAGCGGTAGAAAATGACTGACTGAAATAACTGATTATACAATTATTAAATGGCAAAGCATCAGCTTGCTGGGTGTTTTCATGCAATATCTCATTCTCGATTAGCAGTTTTGGTGTGGCTCTAAGCACAGGTGGATGCCACAAAACACGTTTTTCCTTTGCAGCACGGCTTCTTGCATCTGGTGGCCTCGACCTTATCATCATAACTTGGCATGTGATCAGCCATGTCATTCCTGTTCTTATCTGCCTCATTTTCTGCAAACGCACTGAAGATCAGATAACTCTCCATTTATACACGTTAAGTCTGAGACGTTATAGTCTAAAAAAACATTATAGAAAAACTAAAATAAATTACTACTTCTTTTCTTTGCAAGGTAGCACTAAATAATTGCGAGTTGGCTAAAATATCTCAGCTCCTGATGTCTATTGGGATGAACATTCAACCTTAAAAAAATCCTACATTTCAACGATAGAAAATATTTTTTAAATAATTTCAAATATTACTTAAAAATTTACTGAGAGCAATTTTATTAGGCTACCATGAGCATGAATTTATATTTGTGATGGGATAAAAATACTTTTTCTTCTTCTTCTCTAGTTTTAGAGCCAAGCTTGTCTTGTCTGTTGTCTGAAGCTCACTCAAATGAAGTTAAGAGTCAATATTTCGATGTCATTGGATAATAAGAAACCAAACTGTAACAACCATGATAAAAATAACGAAATCTCCAATTTTTTTGTATTGGTATAGACCCAGAAATATGTTATGTCTATTCCAGTGGACATGGGGTCTGACAGGGTTAAAACTGACTAAGGCCCTGTTATCATGACAATGATCAATTGATAACAGAATTTTTTCCCGTTTCTGTGAACACATCTACATGACAACGTTTCAATTACAATCTCCTTTCACACGCCAACAGTGATGTCTAAATGGTGAATTCCCCCGCCCCGCCACTAGTTCTCGTCTACACTACAAAAGAGACCGGAACGTCATGTAGGTGTGTAACAGAAACAAAACAAAAATGGATTGTAGTCATGTAAATGTGGCCTTGGACTACACAGAAAGGAAGATCTATTCCTAATATAGTGCTACAGAGCAATTAGTGACATTTAGTTTCCCCATATTTAAAGATGCATAACACAAGCATTACAGGGAATATCTACTTATATGTACATGTAAATTACAGCCAAAACAAAATATGTTAGATTTTCAAGACCTGTACTGTGACATAATTGCGTGACATAAATATGATGTACTAAAAGCTGCTGGTAATTTTGAGGCAGGGGGAAAGAAGGACCTGCTATGCTGCAGGCTGTACAAAAAGAGGAAGGGATTTCACAGGAATCCATTTGAAAAATTTTTCTGATTGCCTCTCTGAGTAAACGTTCATAAATGACATAGAAAATATAGCATTTCCTTGTTTCCTGAAAGAACATGAACTGTAAATGTGGTCAAAAAGTGAATGGTAAAAGTGTCACCCATAACAAGATTGATGTTTGTGTTTTGTTGATGTTTTGCAGCTGTAACTGTTGATCAAATAGGCCAACCTTTAGCGACTGCTTTTAGGCTAAATTTGGACATCTCCTACAGGCTATTAGCTGTAGAATAGATAGGGGATGGTTCTCATCCAGAGGTTAATAGGAATGGACTAATAAAATACTCTCTATACACGACCCTATTTATTGCGTAACAAGGTGGAGAGGAACTGAGGAGACCCTGCCCCCTCTGCTACTGACCTAGAGGGTTTACAAGAGAATTGACACAGGGAGCAAGCTTAGTCAGACAGACTGCAATAGACACAGAGCAGCCTTTTTTCATTTTTAAGAGAAAATAATATGTGTAACAGTGGTCAACAAGGCTTTCAGTCTGAGAACAACATCAGTGCAGTATATTAAAATGCCACAGCCTTGTTCATGGTCACCAAACTCTTGATTCATTCTGACCACTCGCAGAATTTCTACGCCACAAGCCATAATAACCTTATGGCTACATTGGCGCCCCTGAGAATAGAGTAGGCCTATATTATCCACCAGAGTTATTAAAAAGAAAATAGCCTCCACTCAAGACAAAATATCAAAAAAAAATTTCTAAGCCAAAATACACAAGGTTGAAAATCATGACAAATTAGCATAAAACAGATAAATGAAGTGAAGTCAGCTGTAAATGAATAGCATTTGGGATAACATACTTTATTTTAGCCAGAGGGACTCTAGCAATCCTCAGGCTTAAGAATCTCCAATTTACTGGAAAGATTTATCTTAGTTTCGTTTGCTATCCTGTCACTGTTAAGGTGGGTCAGATTTATGGGGGTTTCTCTACTATTTTACTTGCTATTCAAACAGTCATCTTCAATTTGTTCCTCCACTTCCACTTTAAGTGGAACCAAGGGGTATACTTGCACCTGATCAACAAAAATGACCCACTCCTCATTTTCAGTTGTGAGATGTTTGAGGGGTTTCTTGAATGCAAAGGCCATCTTAAGTCACCTCACAGATTCTGAATAACATCAAGATGTGGGATTTGACTTATCTCAGGACTTTCCATTTCTTAGTTCTCAGCCAGTCCTTGTTGGATTTGCTGGTATGCTTTGGGTCATTTTGATTTTGCAAGGTCCAGTTTAGCTTCAGCTTTTGTTTTTTTTTTTTTTACTGATGATCTCACATTATCCTCAACCACCTTCTGATCCATGGTGGAAATGATGGAGGATTCAAAGATAGTGAGCAGGCTATATCCTGCTGCAGCAAAAGATCCCCAAAACCCTGACACTACTCTCCATGCTTTACAGTTGCTATGGTGATGACGGTTGCTCAGGTGGTGGAGGTTCATCTTTTAACCAGTGGGTTACAGTGAAACCCTGCTGTGTCCGTCTCAGTTGATGTGTCCTTGGGCAAGACACTTCACCCGCCATGCCTACTGATGGTGACCAGAGGGCTTGGTGGTGCCAATTGTACGGCAGACTGACTTCTGTCAGTCTTTCCCAGGGCAGCTGTGGCTACAATGTAGCCTACCACTGTCAGTGTGTGAATGTGTATATGAATGGGTGGATGACTGATTGTAGTGTAAAGCGCTTTGTAGTCCTCAGACTTGATAAATGCTACTCAATTCAATTCAGTGTTATTTATATAGCACCAATTCACAACACATGTCGTCTCAAGGCACTTCACAAAAGTCAGGTACATACATTCCAATTAGTCCTAACCATTGAACAGTGCAGTCAGATTCAGTTATTTATTCAAACTGGATAAAAAGTTTTTCTGTCTAAGGAAACCCAGCAGATTGCATCCAGTCAGTGACTTGCAGCATTCCCTCCTCCCGGATGAGCATGTAGAGACAGTGGACAGTCACTGGCGTTGACTTTGCAGCAATCCCTCATACTGAGCATGCATGTAGCGACAGTGGAGAGGAAAAACTCCCTTTTAACAGGAAGAAACCTCTAGCAGAACCAGGCTCAGTGTGAGCAGCCATCTGCCACGACAGACTGGGGGTTTGAGAGAACAGAGCAGAGACACAAAGAGAACAAAGAAGCACTGATCCAGGAGTACTTTCTATGGGAAGGAAAAGTAAATGTTAGTGGATGTAGCTATTTTAGTCGTTTCACCAAGAAAGAAAAAAACATATAAACTCTGAGCCAGTTTTCAATGTTAGAGTCTGAAAGAGAGCACATATAATTAGTTACAGTAAAAGCTCAGTCAGTCGCCATGTCTAGGAGAGAGAAAGGGTTAAACACTGAAAGACAGGGCCATGTGGATCATCGGTAGAGGGTGAGCATTAAGTTGTTGCCAGCAGAAGCTCGGACGATGCCCCTCTCCAGAAAGGTGTCACAGGTAGACACAGAGTCAGGCCAGGTGTAGCTTCCAGGAAGAGAAAAGAGAGAACAAAGTTAAAAGCTGAAATAACAGCAAATAATGCAAAATTGGAGAGTAATGTGAGAATATAGCGAAGAGGGTGAAAGTGGTCATTATGTCTTCCAGCAGCCTAAGCCTATAGCAGCATAACTACAGAGATAGTTTCAGTTCAGATTATTTAGTTAAACGGCGCTTATTTACAACAATGTCAAACCACAAGGTTTGGGATACCTCTCTCTGTCAGACTGATTATAACCATTGGAAAAGAGAAGGGGTCATACAGGTAACAGAAATGGAGGGTGTGTTTGTACCTCAACCATAACTGAGCCGGTTTAGGATAAACCTGACTCCCCCTTACTCCATCCAACAGGGAGGGAGGAAGGCTCCCTCCCTGATAAACTTAGCCACTCTAACTATAAACCTTATCAAAAAGGAAAGTTTTAAGCCTAACCTTTCAAGTGCAGGCTATTTATGATATACAAGGTTCTTTTTCTAGAAAGCTGTGGTTGGCTAAGACTATTTTAAAACTATTTTATTAATTACTTTGTGTCTTAGTGGACTGGGTATTCCCAAACCATGTCAGCTGATGGTGGAAATAAATAAATTGTCCAGTAGAGTATTCCTTTACTGACAAACATGTTATGACAATGAAAATACAGCTGGATAACAAAGTATATAGGTCCACTGCAGAATATTGCAAAACATTTTGCAAACTTGCGCTAAAGAAAAAAGACAACTCACTCTGTTTTTCATATATTTGGTAGAAGAGGGACAATGGCGGACAAGTGGCTTTTGATAGAGGCTCAGCCTTGCATGTTTGAGTGAGAGTTTGAATCCATTGACCCCCTATCCCTGACTAATGCTGCTGTAGATAGAAAAGCTGCAGCAAACAATGGCAATAATTGTCTTCAGAACTTTAACTGGTCTAAATCTTTTTATAGCCCTATTTAAATGTTTCAGTTTGATTGGTTTCCATTAAGTTTGATTTCTTATGGAATCTACTAAAACATTATTGTCCATCTAAACTTACAGCCCATGCATGGAGAGTGTTAACTAGAATAGGAGCCAAGAATCTCCACAGCTTAGGTGAGAGTATATGTTTTTCGACAGGACCTGTTCCCTTTGAAAATTTGTCTTGTAGGGGACACAGCAAGCATGTAATAATATGTGCTGGTCAAAAGAGCTCAACATTTAACTTCTTGGCCTACACGCAAACTGCTATGTGTAGTGGAAAACTAACAATGCACATCAACCTAAACTCACCATCCACATGATGAAACATTCTTGTGGCAGCATCACAGGAAAAATGATGGATTTTAATACAGGGCACTTTGGACTTTGGTGAAAAGTTCATCTTCTAGCAAGATAACCCTCAACATACAGTGTCACAATGAAATTGTTTAGATCAAAGCTTAATTATGTTCTGGAATAGAGAAGTCAAAGTCCAGACCTACATACCTGTCAGAGTCATGGGTTTGGAGATAGGACCAGAGTGCAGAACATGGCGAGCAGGCCGCATGGTGAGTATTTTGAGGTTTAATGAATTTATTTCAGAGAACAGGCAGGTAATCCAAAGGCACGAGTTCAGGAGGCAAACAGAAAACAAAACACAAGGAGGATCTCGGGGAAGATAATAAGGGTGGTTAACGTGAGGAACCAGCGGGGAACAATGAAAACTAGAGAGTTTATGAACTGAGGGAAGTGGAGAGTGGACCAATGAGACAGGGAGGCAGGTAATCAGAGGAAACATGTAACCGTTGTGGACTAGGCTGCAGGGAGGCTGAGGGAATGTGTCAGGTGAAACTAATGAGCAGGAGTAATGCAGGGACAAGAGAAACTGGGCAAAAACTAGACTAAATAAAACCTGGGGAAACTCTGGCCTAAAAGGAAAATAAACCAATACCTGAACACAAGAATCTAGAAAGTGATAAACTAACAAAAAACCCAAAATGGCAGATCCTGACAATACCGTTGCGAATCTGTGGCAAGACTTGAAAATGTATGTAATTCATCTGATACGATTGAGCATCTTTAATGTTATTTTAATTTTATTGAATAACCAGTCACCAATTGTGGTAGGTTATTATTATTTCTATTATGTAGTACCACTTACAAACACTCAAAACGTAGCTTAGCTTAGTTTAGCTTAGTTTAGCTTAGCTTAACTTAGCTTAGGATGGTTTGGGGTAAAGTCAGAAGCATTTACCCCAAACCAGTTTGAATGTTGCAGGATTCAATATCTGGTCCAACGGTATTTCAACTTGCCTGGTATCGGGCAAACTGGTATTTTATGCATTATGTACTAATGAGCTTAGTGTTGTTACATTTTCTTGGCACAGAAGCAAAATAAGTCAGTGGTGTTCCTAACATGCTTGTTGTCACTATCAACTGCTGGATTTTCAGCCATGGACAACAGGAACAGTGATCGCAGAGAGTAGCATGCCCACTGTGCCTCCAGGCAATGCAAGCCAATTATGCACATAAAGTATGTTGGGATTTCAAAAGAATCAAAAAAGAGAAAACCTGTTCCTTTTTAAGGACAGATCTCTGTTAGCCAGTAAACTATTTCTGTCACACTAGAGACAAACTAGATATAATTCTCAGGAATAAGAAAGTCATTTGTTTTTCTTCCCAAGTAAATGAGTTACAAAATGATGACTGAATGATTATTATCATGTGATCAGTCATTCTTTGTTAATGCATTTAAAACTGGATGAGACGGAACTCAGTTAATGCAAACAATCATTCATACACCAAATTTTCTGTGATGTGACAGGAGAAGCCTGTCCAACCCAAGTGATAAATATGTCTTTACTCCAGCTGTCACAGCAGATATTAGCATCACTGCAGTGACTTCACATAAACACAGAAACGATCATCAGGTCGCACCTCAGAACAAAACAAAAAACTCAGAATAAAACAAAAAAAACTCTTTCTTTATGAAAAATGCAATATAGTGTTTGACTTCTGAGTCCAAATCAGAATCAATCCAAGATTCTGTCTGTGGGTTTAGTACAGGTTCTTTTGACAGATTCATGCAGATTCATGATAGATTGACTTACCAGAAATGGTGCAGCACAGCCCCACCCCTGTTCTCATGGCTCANTGAGAAAAAAACAGGTAGACAGGAACTGAGGCAGGGTAACAGAAATGGTAAGGAAACCAGAAGAGCCAATGAGATGGAATGAGTAACAGCTGTGGTAGAGAGAAGGCAGCTGAAGGAGGAAGACTAATTAACCTGGGCAGAGCAGAAACAGAAATAAAAGAAAACTACAAATCAAGCAGAAAAACTAAATCTAAAATCTAAGAGGAAAATGCTTAATGTAAAAAGATCACTAGAATAAAACACAAAACAATACAATAAAAAGGAAAACACCTAACAATAAGGAACAGAATAAACAGCAAAGAAATAGTCAAAATAGGCACACAACAGAAACCCTAAACCCATTATTATTTCTTTTCAGAACTATTCACTACTTTATGTTGGTCTGAAAATGAAAGGCATAAAGGTTTGTGTTCTTTATGTGAGTGCATACTATCACTGCTGCTATGGCTGTGATAGAATAGAATAAAAATATCCTTTATTGTCCCACAGTGGGGAAATGCAGGTGTGCCAGTAGCAAAATTAAAGGCAAATCTAAACATGCAGATACACACAAAGGTAAAAAGTAAAAAAAAATAGGAATAAGAGACAGCAGCAAGGGCAAATTTACCACAAAAAAAGAATACTGTACAATTATTAAAAATAACATACTCAGATAAAAATGTGAAACTGAGTAGGGTGGTTAAAAAATACTAAATGTGAATGTATATTTGTGCCTAAAAAGCAACAACAGAGTGTTTACAAGAAATCAAAACTGTGCAAAAACAGCAAGGATGAAAATACTCATTGAATCTGTTGAAAGCAGAGATTGGTTATAAAGTTCTACCGCAGCTTCATGCATGGGGTAGAAGACGTCTAACAGTGATTTGTGAATTATTTTTGCCAGAGTTTTTCTGTCTTCCATCTGCACTGGGTCGAGTTGGCATCTTGGACAGAGCTGGCCTGATGAGCTTATTTAACGACTTCCTTTCAGATAAGCTGCTGCTCCAACAAACTACAGCACAGTAGATGGCTGATGTCACCACAGAGTCAAGAAAGGTCATGAAGATCAGTCTCCTTAGTAAGTATAGTATACTCTGACCCTTCCTGTATTGAGTATCAATGTTGTGACTCCAGTCCACTTTATTGTTCAGGTGAGCACCCAGGTACTTATAAAAGTCCACTATTTCAATGTCAGTTCCCTGGGTATTTACCACTGTCATTGTGGTGGACCTACAGAAATCCACCACCAGCTCCTTTGTTTTCCCTGTGTTGATCAGGAGGTGGTTCCGCTGGCACCAGTCATCAAAGAACTTCTGTAGATGCCAGCCTGGGGAGTTGACTGAAAAGTCTACAGTGTAGAGGGAGAACAGTAACAGTGCCAGCACAGTTCCCTGCGGGCCCCCTACTGCAGACCAGACTGTAAGAGACACAGCCCTGTGTCCTCACATACTGAGGGTGGCCAGTGAGGTAGTGTCGTACAGGTGGTGGTCCACTCCTGACAGCTCCAGCTTGTCCCTCAGAATGCCTGGCTGGATGGTATTAAAGGCACTGGAGAAATCAAAGAACATGATCCTCACAGTGCTTCTAGGCCTCTCCAGGTGGGTCAGAGCTCAGTTCAGGAGGTAGATGGCGAGTTCATCCACCCCGATGCCAGGCTTTTAAGTGAACTGCAGCAGATCCAACGAAGACCTCACCAGGGGGCGAAGATGGTTGAGGACCAACCTTGCCAGGGTCTTCATCAGGCGCAAGGTCAGTGCTACCGGCCTGTAGCTACTGAGGTCGTTTAGATGTGTGGTCTTCACCACAGTTATGTCATTGGTGCCTTGGACTGAAAACTGCATTGTCCCTCCTTTTTTGTAGATATTTGTAAGCATTTAACTCAGCGTATCACAAATAACTTCTAGATAAACTGAGAGCATAGTACTTTGTTCCAAAAGGCTTTAAAATGGTTTAAAATGATTTGACAGGTAGGACTAAGTTTGTCCAGGCAAACTGACAAAAATCAGACTTTCTTAAAACAACTAAGGTGTTCCCCAAGGTTCCATTTTGGCCCCTTTTCTATTTTTATAAATTGCCTAAAAAAAGAACTTAATTGCTTTTGTCGACTTACAGTATGCAGTATTCTACACATCTGCTCCTTCTGCTGCAGAGGATATATAAGAACTTCTGGCTGCCTTTCAGTCATTACAAAGAGCTCTGAAGAGTCTAAAATTGTTTTAAAATGCAGACAGAACAAAGGTTGTGATTTTATCAAGAGCTCAGTTGAAAACCTGTGACAATCTAGTATGTTTTTACATCTGATGGTGCAGTGAATTCAAAGTCTTTCCTCCTATAAGTACTTGGGAATATGAATTATTGAAAAGATTTCTTTAAATGCATATTTCTTTAATCTAGTTAAGAAACTCTAAACAGAAATATTTGTTTTATTTCAGAACTAAATCATGATTTACATTCCTTGCAAAGTAGCCTTGATTCAGTGTATCAAGCTTCTTTACATTTAATTTAAATGCAAAATCTCTGACTCATCACAGCCTTTACTGTGGTTTACTTGGTTGCATATATTTACAACACTGGTATGTTTTTATTGATAAAGCTCTGCCAGGTGAGCTCCTACTATACCTCAGTAACCTATATTCTGCTTCTAAATAGCTGCTTTTGAATGTAAGGCTTTGACAGATTAGGGCAATTTTCCTACCATGCACCATGTCATGGAATAATTTACAAAAAGTTCAACTAAAAGCATTCACACCCTTTAATGATTTCAGTCGTATCATAACAAAAGCATTAACATGGATTTTATTGTTTTCTTTAAAGTGTTTGTCATTCTGTTTTATTCTTTACCCTCTATTACACATTTGTGTGGCTGCTATCTTGGCCAAGTTTCCTTTGATCTCACTGGGACTTCCTGGATAAATAAAGTTATAAAGAAAGCTAAGAAGTTTAAGGGGTGTGAATACTTTTGAAAAACACTGTAAGATTGTTGCAGACTGAACTGACTCCTACCCTGATTATACCAATAAAGTACAGCATCCTTTGCAGGCATAAATGTCTTAAAACAGACAATGGAAAGCAGAAAATAAAGGCGATGTTAAATACAGCACACTCACGATCATTCTCTGTGGTAATGCTAGGAATATTAACAATAACGTAGATGAAATGGGGACTACCAGTGTGTTGTGCACCGAAAAAAGATCAGCTGACTGCGCAGAGGGCCTCCCAGCACAGCATCACACCCACTAAATGCAACAGCACAGATCTGAATAACATCAGTGTACCTGCAAGCATCGGACTGACAGCCAGTGAGGACACTAAAGCTTAACGACCTGAGTAAAAACATTTTATTTAGCATCTCCACTTAAGGTTTTTAAGAAGAGTAGCTAGGAAAATACGGCTTTAAAAAATGCACTCTTGATACTGTAGACACACAAAGAGTAAGATCTTAATGTTCAGTGCAGGTACACTTATATTAGCAAAAACAAAAACGGACTACCAGCTACTTCGTTGAGGACATATCCAGGGATGTGCATCTGCATTTCAACACAGTGTGCATGATGCTCTACAGACACAAGAACATTTGAGATTCAGAGTACAGCCTTTCCCACAATTATGCAAACTCCCAAGAATCATAACTGCATTTGTCTAATTAAAAGTTTTGTCACCTTTGCATAGCAGTGACTATTTAAAGCTTCAGAACATGTTTTAAAGGGAAAGTATGTTCTGCTCAGGGTGGGGTTCAGCCAGTGCAATTAAAATGTACAGAATGCACAGATCTACTCTGTTAAAACAACAATTTGTAAGTATCACATGTAATGTTATCATGTTGTCCTGAGGCGGGTAGCAAGCCACAGGGCTTTAGAAACCAGACTGAAACATTTCAAGAATGCTGTGTGCATTTAAAATGGATTGCAGTTGAATAAAAACAATTCTTTCTAAAATTTTTGATAAAAAGGAAGTTTTGAAATGGGCCTAAAATGTGAAAGAACAGATGAATCAAGGTTAGGTTTTTTCAGCAACAGCGGGGTTGTTGGGGAGGTTAGAATAAACTACTGAGTGTTAGAGTTTGGACATCTTAGAATGGGCTATGTGTAGGGGTACTAAGTAAAATAATAAACTAATAAAATCCAAGCCATGCGTTTTCATTCACAAAAAGAGTTTTATTGACTAGCAATCTAGCATTTAGCAGGGCCATCCTATTAGGCAGCACAGTCTGAGCAGAAGATTACCGAGGCACAAAAACCAACAGTGGCAAGTTTACTGAGCTTATCCCATGATTCCTAAGGCTGGAAATACAGTGGCAAGTGAGACCATTGTGGACACCGGAGCCCAACTATGGAACCAAACAGGAGGCGCCAGGACAGACAATAAACAGATCCAATCACCAAAGAAAGTACAATGCAGGCTTTAAGCTTAACGAGCCGTCCTGTGCGTTATCCCCGGCGTCCGCTGCGGTGTCTCCGGGTGGACAGGTGCGCTGCACAGAGCAGGTACACGGGTACATCGGCCGGTAGAGGAGGACACTTGGTGCTGCACTCATTATGATTAAAATAGGTGAGCTTGGTGGCAGATAAACAAAGGTCCAACAGTGACTGAAAGTGATACACCAATCTTGCAATTGGAAAGTGTTCATTTTGATTCTAGTTTCCTCATGCGTTGATGTGCCCCTGGGCAAGGCACTGAATCCCATGTATATGTTGGTGTTTGTGAGTGTGACTGAGTGAACGTGCCTCTAGCATAAACAGGTTTAAGTGGCCAGTATGACTTAAAAGTTCTGTTTAAATTTAGTGCATTCATCATATTTTTCCACTGTTAAAGACATACAACATGCAACATACAGTACGTGAAGTCAGGTATTATCTTCATCAACAAAATAAAAAAAAGGGACACAACCAACAATTTTTGACACAGTGTTTTGTCCTAAACTGAAGCGTGTTGACCAGAAAGCACAAATTGATCTTGAGAAAAAATCAGAGAGCGAGACACTCAAGCTGTCAGTCTGTCAGTAGGCAAACATGATCCTGCTGGCCCCCTCTAGCCAAGACCTACAGCATGCGCTGGGGCGGTTCGCGGCCGAGTGTGAAGCGGCTGGGATTAAGATCAGCTCCTTCAAGTCCAAGGCCATGGTTCTCGACCAGAAAAGGGTGGCCGGGATAAAGCGGAAGACGATGAGTACGAGTACGAGAATGAGGAAAAAAGACCAAGTAGCTCTCTCTTATACATTTTCACATTTTAAACAGTTTCAACTTCCTGACTTCATGTTAAACTTTAATGAATGGTGCTAGGAAACAAAACTAGAGCAACCACAGCAGCTACTGCTGAGTTACAGTAACCTCCTTCTAAAGCTATTTTACTATTGAGACCTTTAAAGGCCCTGAAACACTAAACTAATATCAATAATTACGGTAAACCTTGCAACACAGTGCATCCATAAATTAGGAAAATTAATCTTTTTTTTTTTTTTTTTACAACCATCAACTATCTCAGCCAAGCATATTTTATGTTTAATCAGTTTAAATGGATGATTCTCCACTGAAACATCACATAAACTTTATTCTTTTTCATATTAATGCTTTTTGAAGCACCTTAATTTCATGCAATAATCATCAAATATTACAAACACTTCATACTTAAGAGCAGAAACAACCCTTGATTCCATACTTTAATTCTTTGAACTGCATGCTGTTCAGTACTTATGTGTTTCATGGGGGACACTTATTGCGGTCGCACAGTGTGCTCCTGTTTACATTGTGTATGATGGAGGAAGAATAATGATAACAAGAAATTATTTAAAATGTTGAGATAATAAGCAAAACTGCCATCAATTTTAGACTAGTGTTGAGAAAATGTATTTTTTTCTTATTTGGTTTCTTGTCACACTTAAATGTTTCAGATCATCAAACTAATTTTATTATTGGACAATAAAATGATTAAATAGAAAATTCAGTTTTCAAATGATGATTTCCTTACTTGAGGGAAACTAATCTGGCCTTATGTGAAAATCTAATTTCCCCTTTAGTAAATCCTGAATTAACTGGTATTACCCACATTTTCTTGGTTGAATTTCACCAACCCCACCCAGGCCTGATTATTTCCAGAACTGTAAAGTAAAAAAATACTTAATTGGAACCTGTATGACAATATGAAGAAGGCAACAAGATCTCAAAAGCACACCATGTATTAAGTTAAAGAAATTCAACAACAGATGAGAAATAGACTTGGTAAGAAGTCTGTGGACTGATGAGAAAAGAGAGGAGAAAAGGGCAACTTTTTGGAACGTTTGAGTTCTGTTACATCTTGCATAAACCTAATGCACCATGGTGTTTATAGTTAGGGCTGCACACTGAATCTCTAATTTATTGTCTTTGCAACTTCACTGTATGCAAAATATCATAAAGAACTGCTTGGTCTGCAATAACTGTTATCTAATTATTTAATTCCCATGTTTGTATTTAGTCACACTTGTTGGTGATGCATAAAAAAGTTTTACAAGAGGTGGTAAGGTGGCAAAGTCATACAGAAACTACAACTCAGCTGTTTAATTGCCAGGAAGGCAGAAGCTGTCCAGAACAAACTTCTTTAGTAAAACCTTGTTGAAATATTGGATTTAAAAATTTCCCCCAGAAACTGGATATTCTCATTATTTTGGGTTTATTTATTTTTTATTTACCACCGATCATATTGTCATTGCAATATTAACCTATATTATAGCATAGTGGTAGTGTGATGGTTAAGGGGCTGCTTCAGGACTTGGACAACTTGCTGAAACTAACGGAACCATAAATTCTGCTCTCTAGCCAGAAACCCTGAAGGAGAATCCCGGGATGGTAGGTGACCTTAAGTGCACTTGGATTAAGCAGTAGGACATTGATTCGAAGCAAACTAGCAGGAACATCTCTTAAGGGCTCAAAAAAAGAATGTTTTAGAGTGGCCTAATCAAAGTCCGTTCTTAAGCCTGATTGAGATGCTGTGGCATGACTTTAAGGACCATAATATGTGGGACTTTGATATTATTTGCCTTTTCAGGTGTTCTGCTTTGTAAATGTATAGTTGATTCCCTGTGATCATTCCTGTTTATAGCAATTTCAGTCATTTTCCCACAATCCCTCCTGTCTCAACACAGCAGCAACAGTTATTGTACACACATTGTACACACACCCCCCCCATGGTTCTTTCCAACCATCACACATGACCAATAGGCGTTTAATACTCAAAAACGTTAATGTTGCTAAAATAAAACAATTCTGCAAACAAGAGTGGGCTGAAAGTCCTCCACAGTCTCATTGCCAATGAATGCAAAAGCTTGATGGGAGTTGTTGCTGTCAAGGGTGTAACAAGCAGTTACTAGGTATTGGGGGCAATAAAATTTTTTTACTTTTTACCCTATATTATGTCATTTTGTTTATCTTGCTCCCCCTCCCGTCTTGCTTAGTCTCTTCATTCTATTTTTATTCCTTCTCTAATTTTAAGTCAGCCTAATTTGGTCACTTCTTGTTTTTCTTCCTTCATTCCCGTCCTCTGCAGACCCTAAACGAATAAACACTGCTCTGACAAATCTTAGAAGCCAAACATTGCACAGAACCAGAGGGTTTCTCCTCCTACCCCTCTTTTCTCCCTTGGCCATATTTATGTATTTTTATTGTCAATCATCTTATTGGTTACTGGAGAGGGCTTTATCACTGATGGTGAATCACACACACAAGGATAAACACAAGCAGCCACTTTTTTCGGGTTCGATCTGGCTCCATTCTTTCCTTTCGTTCCACGGTGTGCGTCAAACATGAACCCACACGGTGTCTTTAGAGCAACGGGAGATATTTTCTTCTTTTCACTGAAACAGAAATAAAACAGAAGACTGATGGTTGATGATAGATGATAGAGGAGAAGAAACAGGGATTATAGAGAGAAAATAACACCTTATGTATGTGAAAACAGGAATGTATGAAGAAAGAAGGGGGAATGTAGGGGGAATAAGAAAGCACTTACTTTCATCATTGCTCCTTTCAAGGTGCAACAATGAGTCATGATTTAAACTTTGCAGAAAATCTGCTCTGAGTCAAAGTGGTAGTGAGGAAAGTAAGTCCTAACATTGAACAAGAGGAGAGTGAAATGCCTCTTCTGGAAGTGAAGGGAGTCAAGCCTTGTGGATTTGTACTGTGGTCTTAACAAGTCTGGAGTGAGAAACATGCAGAGCAGAGAGGAAGAACTGTTGTCGTAACAGACACACCAGACATCTCATTAGAAACCACTCAGGCTCTGACACAATAAGACCTTCTATTGAGGAGAGCCTGCAGAGCCTAAATCAAATGAAGAGCTGATATTCAGAGAACGAGCCTGACGTCTAACAGGCACTCAAATCGTCTGTGCCCACCGATTATCGTAAATGTTAAAGTTTCTCAAAGGCACAGGTTTTAGTGATTTGAAAATCACTATATCTGATCATTTCTGTGACAACATTCTGTGTCATGTTTGAAAATCACATCCTTTCCCTTCCTCCCCTGTTATCAGGAGCTTATAAAAAATGTGAAATCTGCAGCTACATTAACCATGTGTGATGAATAATTTATTAGCTGTGTGATCACCTCAGTAATGAATAAATTGCTCTTGTTAATCTGTGCAAACTCATAGTTAGGCAGGACTAACATTAAAGTAGTTCAATATCCTCAAGCATTTTATACAACTTACTCAAACATCTTGAGAAATGTTAAATTTTTTCCACACCAAATGTTATCTTTCCTAACAGCAGTGTCACCCACTACATTTCAACACATCGATGTTTCCTCCACATTTATTATGTCTTTGAGCAATGACAGGTATTTTAAGGGATTACCACAAATTCCCTATTCCATATGATACATCACATGATATATTGTCCCTATAGCAACTACATCTGCTGCTAGGTGACACGTTTCTATAGCAACAAACCAGCTGTGTGCACAGGAATCACAAGTGCAGATACAGACTACAAGTCTCGAGCCATCTGTCATTTCTTTATTGTTTTGCACCCAGTGTCCCGCTGTTTCAGTTACAGTTTAAAGTGGACCTAAAGAATAGTTCTCCAGACTTTATGATGGCTTTAACTAACTTATTACTCACTTTTTTCAAATCCTTTCACCTGCTCATATCAGAGAAATTACTTTTATCTTTATTAGGATGCTTAATACTAATGTGTAAACCAATCGAACACAAAACTGAATCCCCTTGTTGCACCTTTTAGGATTTAAAGTGAAAATGGAAATGGAATGGTTTCCATCCAACGTCATTTTCAAATAGGTGTGAGTGAGAAGAGGAGGAGAAAATCAGGCGATGCCAAAGGAAACTGGCATGGGATAAAGGGGAGGGTGTACGAGGTACATAGATCTGGCAACGACATGACCAGAGGTGATCATGAAAGAGACCTAGATTCAGGTTGTTAATTACATCTCGTTTGATTTGTGCCAAACCTCTACATCTCTGCAGTCTCTAACTTCTCACTTTAGACAGGAGGAAAGCTGGAGAAGGAGGTGAGCACGACAGGTGGGATAGCTTACAAAAAGGAGATGGAATAGAGGGTGCTCTGGTGAGATCAGAGGTAGACAGCGTGAGGAAAAAGACAGAGATGACTGCTCTATATATGCTTTTATCAACTTGGAAAAAACAATTACAGTTATAAATAGTGATTTATTATTTATTTCATTGGACTGTGTGCAGAGATGTCATAAAGTAAAACGAACCGAGATGGTTTAAAAAAGACCGAAATAAAAGGTATGATAAAAATGCTGCCGAAAAAGAAGCTTGCCACTGAAAGACATGGTTTTACAAAACACATCCCTAGCACAGCCTTTCACCGCCTGAACATGAATGATAATCTGTCTGGCTTTTAAAACTCAGGTCAAAAATAAGCACTTTAAATTACACATTACGTAGGACCCATAATGTTAGACACTAGTCTTTTAATTTGATTAGAGTAATCGGAATGGATGTATTTTTTATGTTCAACGTGTGCATTGGAGGACCCAAACAAGTCTAGTTTCCAGAGGCAGATATTGTGAGGGAAAGATTTAAAACACTGAGATAGCTGGAAGGAGACCTTTCATGGCAAAACAATAACAACCAGGTCTGGCAGGAGGGAAAAACACAAAACAAAAATAACATGAGAATCTGACAAAGACTAACTACCCATGGAGCTTTTTATGTTGAAAATATGCCTAAACAAAATTATTGATTGACTAAAAATATTGGCTTAAAGTATTAGTGTATTACAGCAGTATTACAGCTGAATAAAATGATTAAATTAATTTGTACAGAATCAAATTATGCTTTCTTTATGGAACTTATGTATGGACCACTTTTAGACCATTGGAGTCATTATAGCCTATCCCAGCTATCGTTGGACATTCATTGAATGCCAGCACAAACACATACACACACTGACTTAATGGCAGAACACATAGACAGGATAGACTGTGTATCAGTGATACCCCTCTATCAATTTCAGTTAATACTACCCACCAACCACTGGTGTAGGCATCTAATTGCAAGGATCCAATGGAGTTCTGGGTACATGAAGTCCTTGTTTTCTTATTATTCACCAGGCTCATCATTTGTTTAATTGCTTCTAGACAGTGGGCTCCAATCAGGCTACCCAACAAGATAACTCAGGAAACATCACCTCGTTGGACTTCCTGTAATACTCGTTAAAGTACAAAACAGCAAAAGGGGTTCTATTCTGTGCAACAGGCTTGTTTACTTAAAACCCTATGGAGGAATCTCCCAACATGACTGCATCTGAATACAAATATTTCTGAATATGGATGGCACAGGAAACGCTTCAGCACAAATCTCCCTCCACATACAAATATGCAGGGTTCCTTTAAAGCACAAGAAGAACCAAAGTGAGTGCTGCTAGTGCTTAGACAGAGAAGCACAGGATGCCAATGTATCTCAAAGTTGTGGCTGTTCTGTTGGGTTTGGGCCTAGTGGTAAATGCCCAAGGATTTAGAGCACACTGTGATATATTTCCATTCACAAGAACCCACGCACACAAAGCAGCATGATAACTCCATGCAGAACGGCCCCAGCCAGGAACCAAATCCACAACCTTCCTGCTGCAATTGTTTTACAGCAACCTTCTGGCTGTAATATTTTTCATTCCTTTATAATGAAGTTTCTCCATCCACAAAAATAAAATACCTCTCAATGTGTTCATAATGTCAAACAGGTGGGTGTCTCACAGAAACTGTTTTTGTCAGTAATGTTTATTAGTTTGTTAATATTCCACTATCAATGCTTCCAGCAATGGTATTACAGTATATAGGATTGATTGTTCTGTTATTCTGAAAATTTGAAGTATTTTCAGTGCTATGCATGATTGGCAGGGATGTGGTTGGGGGGGTAGCAACAAACCATGTAATTTCCTTTATCTAAAATTAGTTGTTTTTTTTGTTTTTTGTCAATATACAAATTACCTTTTAAATGAAATAAAATTGTATTTAAAGGTTGTACTATACTTCTAAATTTATGGGGTGTTAGTGACGTTTGTAATTGAATGATTTTTAGATCAACCAGGTCTTAGATCTGCTATCAGCTGGTCATAAGCTCAAAAATCCTGTGCTTTTTCTGATCAGTGAATGCACCATATCTAGGTGCCACCAGGTTGTGCAAACAACAACAATTTTTTTTGTAGAAGTTGTTACTGAGTGAACACTCAAAGTAACAGATTTTTTGTTATAAGTGAGATGTTTAAAAATAAGTTTTATGAGTGTAAGAAGCTCATTGAAAGAAATCTGAATTTCTGTGGAGGTGTTTCTGTGGAGGTCGAGCTCATTTAGCATGCCACAATAGACAATTTGACTGTGGCAGTTGCTGGTTGTTTTGCTTATTAACTATTTCATACTTTATGCAGTTTTGTTAATTTTATACCTGTCTTTTCTAGTGAAAATAGGTGTCCTTTACCACAAGATTTCAATTTTTACCTGCCCTTGGGACATGTAGCTGATTTAGGAAGAAAGTGACCTGGAGTCACCTTCAGCTGATACTCTGCAAAAGCTGAACAGCACAGTTGCTCTTCTCTATTCTTTTTTAGTGTTTCACCCCCTGTCTGTCATACAAACATACTGGATTTGGAAATGATGGCAGTCTACTTTAAACGTCCGAGTTAAGTTAAAGGGACATGCTTTCTTGAGGAAATACACACGTATAAATGATGCTTAAAGTTATGTTAATGACGCTAATGACTAATATGCAATGCTAAACACAGTTTAATATATCAATTCCATATCATTTTGTCTTTGTTTAAATTTGTTTTACACCACATGCCCTTATACACATGGTGTGACATTGCCAAAGCTCCTAATATATGACTGGTCAGGTCAGTACGATTAGAGAAAATCTTTCTAACTATTAACTATATTTCTTAAAGAGAAAATTAAATGGGCAAAAGTTATCAGGTGGAAGATGTATAAAACCTAGACATCAGAAATTAGCTACAAATCTCTGATATGTTACTGAAGTTTCTTGTTACCCAAGCACAGAAAAGAAGTAGGCAGACTCGTGTTAGAAAGAAATGAAAAAATTATATTGGAGAGCACAAAGGGTACATTAATAAGGACACATGTGGAGTAACAGATGGATCTGAATAAGAAATGACTGAACAGAAGAGTATTTGTACTGAAAACAGTAACTACTGGGACCAGGACCAGGTGAATCTAAGCAAGAGAATGTAAGGAAATCTGAGTTTGGAGACAGTGAAGACAATGATGGAAAATAGCAGGAGCTTGCTGCAGGAATAAATAATCCTAAAACACTGATATAAAAAAAAACAAAAGCAAAAGTCCCAAATATCATTACATGATCTGTATATCTGTGTTTTATTTCTAAATCAGGTTCCAACTGTAAACACCAAAAAGAACGGACCCACATTTTCCGTATTTTCAGTACAATTCTGTAAACGTGTGTATAGTGCGATACTGTTTAATCAGTGAGTATATCTGGCAGGAAAAGAGAAGCCTAAAGAAGAAAAACATGACATGAACCTGCAACATGGTATACAAATACTGTGTCCTTCAGAACCAGAATGTCTCTTCTCCATAGCCAGATGTTTTGCTAAATCACTTTGTTAACTACAATGAGGATTTATGAGAAAAATTAAGGTCAAATGTGAAATCTAGCTGCACAGATGTTGGGTAAATGCTCTTTTCAGTCACTATCAGCTGCTGTGTGTACTGTGCTGTATTTCTTTTTTGTCCTTAGTCTGGAAGGGAACAGGGGACCACTAAAATCTTTTCAACTACAACTATGAACCTTAACAAAAAATTTCCATGCTGTCTGATCGAAGCCACCTAAATTTTGTGGCATTTGCTCTGCCGTTTAACTAAAAAAATGATAGACAAGAACTAATAAACAAAAAACCTACAATTATTTACATAACTTGTTTGCAGTGTCAAGTTCTGCAGAGATTTCTCGTTGGTCTAATAATAAGTTTGAAATAATTTCAGTCAGTCAGTCAAGCCTTTTTCTACTGCTTATTCCATAATGGGTCGCGGGGAAGCTGGTGCCTATCTCCAGCAGTCTATGGGCGAGAGGCGGGGTACACCCTGGACAGGTCGCCAGTCTATCGCAGGGCAACACACAAACAACCATGCACACACTCATTCATACACCTAAGGGCAATTTTAGAGTGACCAATTAACCTAACAGGCATGTCTTTGGACTGTGGGAGGAAGCCGGAGTACCCAGTGAGAACCCACGCGTGCACGGGGAGAACATGCAAACTCCATGCAGAAAGACCCCCGGCCGGGAATTTGACCCAGGACCTTCTTGCTGCAAGGCAACAGTGCTACCAACTGCGCCACCGTGCATGGCACTGGATCCATAACATTTGTATTGCAAGAGATATGTTTTTTTAATTATTTGAACATTTACGGGTTGAGAGATTCCAGATCTCTGCACTTTGTTTTTCTGGAAAATTACAACTCAAATGCAGTTGTAAGGTCATTAATCTATAGCTCTGGTAATGGTAACAAGCTAAAAGGGCAGCGTCTGACCTCTACTCATATTAAATGCCCTCGCCTGTCTGTCGAGGGCATTTAAGCCTTGCTCTTCTAACTCTGTCCTAATATGTTCCTTATGTTTGTCAGTGTTGTTTTATTTTAGCACTGATGTTGGTGATTATACAACCACTGTGTTGCCATTTAAATTTAGACGACTGGACGTTCTCAACATGAAGAGTTTCAGAGGACAAAATGCAAGCGAAGGCAAAA
Source organism: Crenichthys baileyi (assembly GCA_036173005.1). Classification (NCBI taxonomy): domain Eukaryota; kingdom Metazoa; phylum Chordata; class Actinopteri; order Cyprinodontiformes; family Goodeidae; genus Crenichthys; species Crenichthys baileyi. The sequence goes on along the minus strand of JAHHUM010000111.1, from coordinate 134,061 downwards.
GCAGATAACGAGCGTGTGCTCGTGCTGTTCTCCTACAGGCTGGAGGTCACGGGTGAGTCATCTGTCTGGAGGATATGTCACAGCATGTTTTCACACTGACCTTTTGGCAACACATTTTCTGATGTAACCACTTGAGTGTCAAATCCTGCACTCTCTTTAACATCCTTGTTTTTTCCCTTCATTAGGCTGATGATACAGACGTTTTTTTTCTAAACGTCTCGTACCCGTCACACTTATTCAGCGTTATTGCTTCATGATGATAAATTCGTCTCCACGCCATTAAATTATCCTTTGGATTGAATCATCGGGCTCTCGTGCCGGACGTGTGTCTGTCTATGCTGGAGAGAGCTCCCTGTTGATTGCAGTTAAATGACTCATTTTGCCTTCTCTGCGGTCCTGACTGTCAGTCAGTCACACGTTCATCCAAACTGCCCTACGGCAGTCGCCCTAGAACTGGATTTAACTAGGAACCACAGCGATTTTATAAGCCCCATCTAAATAACTGGAGCAGTAATTTAGTTCTGATGTTTTAGTATCCATGCTTTTATTTTAATAAATCTCATTTGTGTTTCTATGAAGAATTCAGACTCTTATCTCCTTGGAGGTCTTAAAAGTGACAGTGAAGGAATTACTGACCTATGAGAGAGGTTTTTCAACAGAATTATCCAGCCAGCATGATATCTGTGAAGGAGGATTAACTAACATGACACTTTCTAATGATTCTTAAATCCAGGCTCTCCGAGGATGTTTTATTGTGAATCTTTTGGCTCAATTTCTGTAAACAGGGCCCAAGGTTAAGTTACTCTTGATTCAACATAATTAAGCTCAATCTGCACAATAAACTAATGAATGAGCATCTGTCATTAAAGTGTCTCTCTATAGTGCTGGGTTATCTGTTCTGATTTTTAGTGTTTGACCTTTGCTGTAAAAAAGGAATCTGCAGTTTTGACAACTTATTTTGTGTTCATTAGATTTCTTTTCTCTAACTTTAAAGCTAGGTGTTTGTTCAACCCATCCTGGGAAAATCCTGTCAGATTTTCAGCATTTAAAATTTTTTTACAATGAAAGGTATGAATTCTTATGTCTTTGAATTGTACTCCTCAAATTAGTGACTAATTTTACTTCTTTTTAGAAGAATTTAGACTCAAAATGTGACCTAAAAAATTCTAATTGATAAAATTAAATGGAGTGGATTCAGTCCAAATATGTTAGAAAAACAAACATGCTGTTGCAGGTTGTCCTGATTTTTTTCCTATGATTGTGTATGTACCTGTTTGACTGTTTAATACAAAGCTGTTGCAGCTCGTCCTACAGTTATTTAATTGGGTTTTGGTATTCAGCTGAGGATTCGTGCACAGAGACTTGATCTTTACAGAAGCTAAATTTAAGTCAAGCATTCAACATTGTCCATTGTTGATGGTGCCTTATAATTAGTATTCATTTGGTTCTCCGCCACATTTGTTGGCTGCTGCGTTGGGTCCAAATGCAGTTTGTTTTTTTCAGATTAACTTGAACTCTGTACAGCTTTATATAAAACATTGCATGTCTACACTTATGTGTCAGATATTTTTGAATAATGGCAAGTCCCTCCATTATGTGCATGGCTTTCTGCCCAGTGACTTGGTGATACATTGCCTCTTTGGCGCACAACCTTGTCCGAAATCAACACTGCTGTTCAGATAATATAGTTGAGTAGTAAAGTGGAGTAATTTTCCTTAGCTGTATTTAATGACCTGGAAACTTTAATCCTGTTTTTGTTTTCTGGATGTTGTCAAAATGGGTGATAAAGACCTTTATGCTGCCTGGGTCTTATATGTTGCAATGTTTATGATAATAGTCCTGTCTTTTCTTCCTGTTATATTCGTCTCATCTAAAATCTTAACAATGCACTGTTTCTCACAGTAATTGCACTGTATTGTTGTTGGATTCCATTTTTATATTTCTTTATTCAAGATAAATGACAAAAGGTCAAACTCTTCACTGCTTGGGTTTAAAGTTTAATTTATTGATTCATTTAACAGGGACAATGTACATTAATTAACATTGCTGTAAATGTACCGGAATTAGCCTACTGGCTATTTTTCATCCGTTGTCCCTGGACAAATGGAAAAATTTGTCACACTAAAAACAACAGAAAAGTTTTGACCACGCTCTTAACTGCAAGTTGCCTTTATTGACTTTCCATTTAGCTTTGCAAAATTGTGTTGTTGGAAGGTCTAATGCTTTCCACTGATGACAGAGTCATGTGATTCTTCTGAAGATCTATTTCTGTTGCCTCCTACAAATTTTCTCTGAATGAAATGTCCTGATTATATTTAGTTCATCTAAATTCTGCATCAATTGGATGCGAATATGTCCTATTTTTCTTATTTTCCCCAATCTAGAAAGTTACATGATAATGCTTATGTACAATAAATAAATAAATAAATAAACTCAGTATCTTAACATTACAAAATATAAATGAGAACTTTATAGTCATGTAAGCTGTTACCTTTGACTATGTCAGTATTATCATGAAGCAACAGATGGTTTGGCAAACGTATACAATAAGTTGTTCAGAGTTATATCAACATGAAGCCATGTCAATGTGATTTTGAGGCATAAAGCAGGAGCTTTTCCATTTCAGCCCTTTAGTTGCAACCTTTTTCAGTCCTTCAGTCATGAATGTTGGTTAGGGGTGAAATACAGATCAACTGCTTTGCCTTTTAGCTTTATCTTCACCACAACCAAATGGTATAGTGTACCCAGTCAGCCTCTTAGTCTTATGATCTCCATCCATCCATCCATCCATCTATCCATCCAAAGATCGGGTCATATGGGTAACAGGTTTAAGAGGAAAACCCAGACATCCCTCTGCTCAGCCACAATCCCAATGCTGCCGAATATATTTGCAATTCCATAAAATAAATATTTTTTTGCTTTTGACAACAAACTGATTTTTAATTAAGTTGAGATTGTTCATTTCAATATAGCACACACAACAGATATACATTTAAGTATTTAGTATCCAGATTGACTAAATTAGACATAATTTGGCGACTCCAACCACCAGCTGTCAGCAAAGTGTTTCCAATATAATCATTCATATATGTTGAACAAGAACTAGTGGTATCAATACGACACCTTGGCTCTTTGGTAGTTTAAAGCAAATTTTTGACAGTAGTCTACCAGGGGATATAGTCCCTCTAGCAAGCTCTGGGTCTGCCCCAGGGTCTCCTTCCAGTGGGATGTGCCCAACAGATGTCCTCATCAGTTACCCGACCAACCGTGACTCCTTCAGAAATGGAAAACAAGGGGCTCAACTCTGGATTTAGTTCTTTTGATCATCCAAATCTCATTAGATGAGGACTGGAACATAGAAGGACCGGTAAATTGACAACTTCGGTTTTTGGTTCAGCTCCTAGGATGAGAGGCACCATTAAGCTTGATTCAGCTCCCCTTTCAGCGATAACAAGACCTGGATAACAAGGCCTGGATATCTTGCCTGGATTTGGAATACCAGAGCCCGCAACTTTGTACTAAATCCAGGGAATAAGCTTATTGGAGAGCACCTAATGGTCAGAGCTTGACAGATCTGACTGGGCATAGCATGAGCAATTTACATTTGATGCTGTGAGAGACAGGTGTATTGCAGGTTGGGCAACAGTCTGAGTTCTGTATAGACCACATTGCCTTGATGGTCTGACTCCCAAATACTGAATATGGTTATATGGTTGTATACAATAACCATGTCAGAAATATATTTAAAACGACAACAAGAAAATAGTAGTATCCTTGTATGCTAATTATAAAACCTACGAATCCAAAACACTACATAACTACTGTATGACCCCCTCTCTTTTCCAATGGTTATGGTCAATCTGACAGAGAGAGGTATCCCAATCGTTGTGGTTTTTAGTATAACAATGGCCATCAGTGGGCTCTAGATGGACAAACTGTCTACTTTTAAGGCTAGGTTTAAAACTTTCCTTTTGATAAAGCTTATAGTTAGAGTGGCTTAGGTTATCCTGAGCTATCTCTGTAGTTATGCTGCTATAGGCTTAGGCTGCTGGAGGACATAATGACCACTTTCACCCTCTTTGCTACCTTCTCATGCTACTCTTCAATTTTGTATTATTTGCTGTTATCTCAGCTTTTAACTTTGTTCTCTCTCTTTTCTCTTCCTAGAAGCTACACTCTGTGTCTGTGTCTGACTCTGTGTCTACCTGTAACACCTTTCTGGAGAGGGGAATCCTCGAAACTTCTGCTGGCAACAACTTAATGCTCACCCTCTACCGATGATCCACATGGCCCTGTCTTTCAGTGTTTAACCCTTTCTCTCTCCTAGACATAGCTACTGACTGAGCTTTTACTGTGACTAACTCTCTGTGCTCTCTTCAGACTCTAAACTTGAAAACTGGCTCAGAGTTTATCTGTTCCTTCTTTCTAGGTGAAACGACTAAAGGAGCTACATCCATTAACATTTACCTTTTCCTTCCCATAGAAAGTACTCCTGGATCAGTGCTTCTTTGTTCTCTTTGTGTCTCTGCTCTGTTCTCTCTAGCCCCCAGTCGGTCGTGGCAGATGCCCGCTCACACTGAGCCTGGTTCTGCTGGAGGTTTCTTCCTGTTAAAAGGGAGTTTTTCCTCTCCACTGTCGCTACTTGCATGCTCAGTATGAGGGATTGCTGCAAAGTCAACGCCAGTGACTATCCACTGTCTCTACATGCTCATCCGGGAGGAGTGAATGCTGCAAGTCGCTGACTGGATGTAATCTGCTGGGTTTCCTTTCCTTAGATAGAAAAACTTTTTATCCAATTTGAATAAATAACAGAATCTGGCTGCACTGTTCAATGATTAAGATTAATTGGAAGGTATGTACCTGACTTTTGTGAAGTGCCTTGAGACTACATGTGTTGTGAATTGGCGCTATATAAATAAACTGAATTGAATTGAACTACTGCTTACAAATTCTGACACAATTAAACCTGTCTGTGGTTCTGAACTGATTTAGTTGCCAGATCTCAGTTGGCCTCAATCTTTAGACAACCAGACTGCTATTCTCCAGACCAGTGAGCAATCACAGAGGCACATCATCAAATCAGTCTACCTCTGTTCCAGCACTCAGTTCACTTGAAGTAAAATCTGCCTTGAAACCTTCAAAGGGCCTGCACTGAATATTTGTAGACGCTGTGCTTTTTTTTCTGCCACTCAAAGTTTTAGCTAATAATTCATCATATATTCATCATTATTTGAGATAATTGTCCAATCAATATTCACTAATGTCTTAATTTACCTGCAATAAGGTTTAACCACCAATAAAGTTTTATTCACTTTGTTCTGCCCCTCTTTGGAAATGGCCAAACCAACAAGTGGTTATTCTTAGTTCAGTCTGTCAAAATGTTGAAATTAGTGGCTGGTTATATTCTAACAGTCATAAAGGTCAGCAATATAAACAAACATGTCAATTTTATGGTAAAAAAAATCTCAATCAAGATATTATCACAATTTCCCATTGAAAAAACATAAGCCTGAAGCAAACATATATTTATTTTCAATATTTTCTGTTTGTGCAATGTTGCCAACTTGTTTCAGGTACAGTCAACATTTAACGCTTTAGATTTGAAGTGCTCTCAGTTTCTGACATGTTAAATTAAAAGATAAACAACATGAACAACACTAAGGAAAAGTCCACTCTGGCTGCATGAAGGTTAGCTTGTGAAGCTAAAATAAAAGTAGTAAAATAAAACTAATGAATCTGTCATAAAGCAGCTAAAAACAGAATCTACCCTAAAGAAGATATTACGATCCCTTTAAATGGTCACCAAAGAAACTAACCTATCCTAAATATTCTTAGGTCTTTTGACTGTAAACAAATTATAAAAAATCCTGCCCCACGTCACATTTTTAAAGGCCACCTAAAATATTAATCAGTAACTTCTGTTTCTACATGACAGTTGTAAATTCTTGTAGGATGCTATAAACCCACGACCAAGCTCTGTTGTAGCTGGTTCCCAGATACCACCAGAGACAGCCTGCTGGTCTGGAGTGGGTTTTCTTAAATTAGATCTGTTTACAAATGCTAGGAACTGGCTGTATATTAGGTCCTGGCTTGGAAAACATTGTATGTCTACACTTATGTGTCAGTCAAACACAGAAATGTCCAGAGGAGGTTAAATCAGGCAAAGATCATTCTTCAACAAGTGGTGACACAACAACCAACCTTAAATGAAAAATGCTAAATTCACACAAAAATGACATGAGTTTAAAGTTAAGAGATATTTTTTTGTTTATAGTGGACTTAAGAGTGCTGGCCACATAGGTAAGGAGATCTAGTGAAGATGAGGATGCATATTTATCTTTTCACCATGCAGAGGGAGCAGGATGGTAAGGTATAGTGAAATCTCCAAAGCTAACTGTTAGAGAGCTGCAACAAAGAGTGGTATCTCAGGGTCACCAAGGCACCTCAACAGCCATTAAACCAGTTGTTTAAGATGCAAAAAGAAACTCTTTTTCTGCCCTACAATGACAAACGTGGAGTTTGCTACTCTGTTTGGACTTTAACTGGAACTGTTTACTTTTGTCAGATGAGACTACGGTTGAGCCTTTGAACGACAAACAGTTCAGGAAGGTTTGGAGTAAAAAAAATGAATATGTGCATGTCAATTGTTAAGTATAGTGGAGGATTGTGAAGCTGTGGGCCTGACTCTCTTCCAAAGGCAAAAGATACATTTTTAGAGTATATGACATCATGAACTCTTTAAAATATCAGGAGATTGTAAAAACAAATTGCTTTCTGCACCTAATTTATGCAGTGTTAAAGCAGAAGAATCAGTGATGCCATACTGTCAAAAGGGGGATGATATAAAAGGTGAAGGATGGGGTGACAATAATTGTGACACCAATGATTATATAAAAAACAATTTTGTCTTAAGAGATGATTTCCTTCCCCACTGAATAATTAAGCTCACATTTAACGCTGGATTTTTCTAGAATTATCATTGTGAGTTTATGCTACTGCAAAAGAAGATACATTTATTTAATCCTTTTACATATATTTATAAGTGCTGCTAGTAAATGGGGCATAGGTCTTCAAACAACAATATACAGAAACTGAGGTACATAATCAGAAATTGTGCATTTTTCCAAAAAAAACATTTTCATAATAAGTTAATAGATGTGAAATCTGAAATTAAGATAATAACTCCATTAACTCTTAAGATGTGTTTATATCACTGGAACATTTGCACATTTTGTCACAAAAACTTCAGTGTAAACTGGGATTTAATGTGATAGACCAACACAAAGTAGTAAATACTTGCCCAATGAAAGAAAAAAATATACTTGACTTTACTTTTTTTTTCAAATTAAAATCTAAAAAGTGTGACAGGCACAGTCTTTACCAGCTTTGCACATCTAGAGAATGGTACAAAGCCAAATAGCCCAAGCTCAGTCAGGATAGATGGAGAGCACCAGAGAACAGAAATGCTCTAGTCTTGCCACAGCTTCTAAATTGGATTTAGGTCTGGACTTTGACTAGGTCAATCTAACATACCAGTATGGTTTGATCTAAACCACAGTTGTCAAACTCCAGTGGAAAATGTGAAAAAACTTCCGAGGGTACGAAGACGTTTTCGCATTAAATGCCACCCTGGCAAATAAAATAAAAATGAGATACATAAATAGCCCTTTAATGGATCGTTCGGGGACTTGCAGTCCGCGTTAAACTGGTTAATCTTTAAATATCAAAGAAAACATAAGTGGACATGAACACCAATAAAAAGCTGAACAAAACATGCAGCGCTGTCAGCTTTAATTGTTGGACAAAAAGTTGGAGAGATTATATAGAGCCCGCTCAGTCCCTACCTTACTGAAAGATGAGTTTCCACTGTCACTGTGTAATCAGGCATGCAGACGGATTACGCTTTATATCCTGGGGGGGAAGTCAAAAGCCATCTTCCACACTGAAACCTACTTCCAGCGAGATGATGCCACGCCGGGGAGAATTAAGATGACAGTTCGCTCCCATGGAGCCTTTAGAAACAGCAGCAGTCCTCACCAGCATGCAAGCTCCTTAAGGCAGATCATGAACCGTCATTTCGACCGTTTTCTTGAGTCCAAATTGGGACTTGAGTGATGGGAAACGTCGATTTCTGTTCGCTGTTTTCAGCGCGGTTTTACGCCTGGTGGAGTACAGTACGCGCGCAGAGGATGAGGAGGGCGGAGAAACGCGCTAATGAAAGGAAATCCTTTTCTTCCTCATTCGGATTATTTAAAGGCATAAAAGCATGCATTGTGATACTTATTCCTTTTTATTGCTGGCAACCGCAGCAAAAAAGCGGCCTAGGTGAAGCCCTCTGTGGTTGCCTGATGCGTAAAAGTCGTTTTGTGGAGCGTTCGGGTCCAAAACTTGATTGCACATCCAAACACAACATAAAGTACTATTAACGCGCCTAAAATTGTCAGATGCACAATGTCTGCTTTAAAAAGTCTATGTCCAAGCGAGATAATTGTGTTTTTTTTAAATCTAATGAGTCGAATAGAGGAGCAGCTCCATCCAGTTCTTCTGCAAGCGCTTACACTCGTGGTAATGTGTGAGAGAGGAAGGAACAGAGAGAGAGAGAGATATGGGCTGTATTATCTGCATGTAAGCCCAGGAGGTAGTGAAATGCATGCATGTGTGTGTTTCATTTATATTTAAGAGGGATAACAAATCAAAGACCAAATGCTTGCAGGGAACAGATAATACCATCAAAGAGGTGGGGAGAAAGCTTCGTGACGTGGATGCCTTAACATGCATATCTTTGGAGAACAATACATGCAATAAAAACATAACAGATACAATTTTAAAAAGTCATTGGGTGGCTATACTAGTGTATGACTGCCAGATTTTTATTTAGCTGTCTACTTAGCTGCAGGGCACCATTTCTGTCTTATCTGTCTATGATTTCCAGCACTGCTCTTTGTTCAACTTTCCTCCCCCCCTTTTTCCCCTCTCACAAACTCATGCACTCACTCAAAGACACAGACATGCACGGACACACACATCAGGGCAGCAAAAAGCGGTGCAGATGTTGGCATTCGTGTAATTTCCTGTGTTTACATGCTGGAAGTGATTCAGTGAAAACACAGCAGCTTGTAGTTGAGGTGGGGATGGTAGGGAAAGATGCTTTATTTGAACAATAAACTAGATAGCCAGAAACACCCTATTATTTGTTTAAATGGCTTGCATTCAATTTGTGAGAAAAAGAAGGAGCCCAAAGGCAGCTGAGCATTCCCATGGACAAACAGTGAAGTCACACTTGGATACAACGACTGAGGCAATTCAGCTCGGCCCTAAATGTCTTCCTTGACCTTAAACGTGACCATGACATTCATGCCTTAACACCTACATGAATGTCTTCCATCGCACATCCTGAAATGCTAAAAGTCAGTATCCGAACACGACTTACACAGAATCGGTAGTAAGTTGAGATCCTTGTTGAAGCCAGGGATCAGTTTGTGCCTGTATATACATTCCATTATGGAACAAAAATGACTCTGAGGCGGCAGAAAGGAGCAGAGCACAAGGAAGACATGGACGGAGAGTGGAAAAAAGGCAAAGGGGGGAGAAAAAAAAAACAAAGCCTTGCATTGTTAGCTGTAACATTTGTTGTTTATAAGCCTGCATGGAGTGGTGAGATTTGCAAAAAAATTGTGTTGCACTTATTGTGAGCAGCTGTGGTTGGGAGTGTTCAGGTGAATAATTAAAGGAAAAAGAGTAATTTAATGGGAGGGCAGCATGGGAAGAGAAGGCAGTAGAAAAAATGGGAAACATAAGGGAAAAATAGGGAAGATTCTGTTGTTCTGAAATAATTAGTCATTTTTAGCTTAGAATATTGAAATGAGAGAATGGGAAATCAAAGACAGATGCAAAGGGGTCATATTGACTAATTCGTCTCACTCTGTTAGTGTGGCACCCAATACCTTAATTTAAGCACATCTGCCTCTTAAACATCCCCTATTGACATTTACGTCAATAAGCCTTGTGCTTATTGACGTATCTCTTCCTCTCACAATAATTTACTTATTTTTCAAGCCTTAAAACAACTCTGACCCAGGGTAAAGACGTTCCTGTCTCAATAGATGAAAAACAGATTGTTTGAACTCCCTTCTTCTGTAAACACTCCCTGTGGATACAGAGAGCCTCATTAAGTTGTCTCTATCAGTCCCATTTTATACTACAGACCTCCAAATTTACATTAGCATTTATTTTTATGATTTCATGATGAATGAGAAAAGACAAATCACCTCCTTGAGTTTTTCCAGGTTTGACAAGGTCTCAATACAAGATCCCACTGCTATTTGTTTCTTTCGTCTTTAGAGTGCTTTGCCAACTCTTTTTGTGTCTCTGTCTCTATTCTAATCTAGCCTGTTCGCTTTAAGAAATGCAGAGATATCCTCTTTTTCTGCAAAGGAGCAGTCAGGTCAACTTTATAATAACAGATATGTGGAGTTTAAAATAGTCTGTTATAGTGTTTGCAGGGATTCATTTGTATTGACATTTCAAAGGGATTGCTTTTTTTTCTCAACAGATCCAGATCATTGTCATTTTTTTTTTAATTTTAATGCTGGTATGTAATTCGCAGATTGCATTTATGCCTGCTGCTTTTTACTGCTTGATTTTTTTTCTTCTTCTTTCTACCTCTTTAATAGAAAATAGTTTAAATACCTTCATATCAAAGTAACATCAAATCATTTCTGTCTGCAATTTTAATAATATTAGGCCTCATGCAGATGAATATAAAAAAAATAAGATTAGTATGAGTCGATCCTCATCAGCTGCAGAGTAATAAAATATGGCACAGTTCACACAGTGTGTACACACAGAAGGATGCACGACTATGATGCCTACCTTACTCCTCATGGAACCCCCCTTTTCTTCTGCTCTCCGTCACCATGGATACAATGATGCGGGTTACCGTGGCAGCCGAGTCAACCCCAAACCCACACAAAGGAGCACGTGCATTTGCTTTACATACGCATGTTGTGACGTCAAACAGTTAAGTTCCTGTAGCTATTTCTGGAGGAAATGAAAACAGAAGAAACTGTCATGTGAATATTTATATTGGCCACTATATCTATCTGTTATATGTTTTTTATGTCTATGAATAAACAGCCATATGTCAATCCTACACACATTTCTATTTTAATCTAGGAAAGTTATAGCTGTAAAAATTCAGATATATTTCTGTATGGTTAGAACACAATCTATTGTCAGAATGGTGCATAATGTGTCCTGAAATGCCTTGTTCTTGTGTTGATTACTCTTTGGTGGAATCAGTTCACGAAAGGATTGCAGACAGTCCTGCCACCTAGTGTTCATGTTGCAAACTGCCTAGAAAAATTAGATTTGTGTCTGATTTCATGTTTAGATACAGAACCTTCAAGATCTTGGCTTGAAAGTATCACAAATCAATATAAAGCCAAATTTCACCCAGTTACACTAGAACATGCACATGTTTGGCTGTTATGCATGTTAAAGTTTGTTATTTTTTGTTTATTCAAATTATTTGAAATTTGCAGCTCGAGTTGAGGATCAAACATAAATTTATATTTAATTGCACCTACTGAAACCTAAGGTCTTAAAGCCAACTACCTAATTGTGGGTTATGAGTATTTGTGCAGACCTAAATTATGTGTCTTATCCCATATGGGATTAACTCCAACCTCTTAGCACTAATCTCATTTCATCCAATCCAGCCCTCCTTGCTTGCCTACAGCATGCTCTCAGAGACTCGTAAATACACATGTAAGCTACTTTCTCTCATTTAGACCAGCAACCATTCATGTTGTTGGACTACTGCTGTCGTTGCTGTGGTTTCACACTCATAAAACGCCATGGACCCTTCTCCCTCAAGACTACTCCCAGTGATACCTGGGTAAGGATACTAAAACACTATTTTAGTAGAATTGAGAGTGATTTAAAATGAGGCAAAAGCTGTAATGTTGTGCAGAGTCGGAGCACAAAGCTAATAAGCTACGGCATTGTGTTCATAAATAAAAATGTATTATAATTTTGATGTTGATACAAGAACATTGGGGTCATTTGTAAGATACTGACAACCTAGTGATGGTAGACATCCGTTTTAACCAACTATTATTCCTTTAGTTACATTTTCACTTTTCATGCATTTCAGCCCTGGATTTATTTAGTTAATTCCAGTTTGTTAACTTTAATATGAAAAGTTATTCCTCATTACACTTCTAGACTATGACAAACAGAAGAGTAGTCTATGATATTATTTCTTTCAAACCACTAATCGATTATGGACAAGTTTAGCAAATGTCTGTGATTGTAACTTGACAGAATATTAACATTTTAAAGTAAAAATTCTGGTTTCTAGGCTGACTTTCTGAATAAAAGCCACAAAGCCTCTTATTGAGATGGCAAACAAACAAAATTAGCACGGGCTCAACTGCTGTCACATTGGGGTTTGTGGCTGGACCGAAGCACAGGCAAGAGCTTGGCAACAGCATTGTGAAATTCAGAGCTTTAGTTAAACAAACGTAACAAAGGTTCTGCAGGCACTAACCAGTATCAGATCCAAAAAACTCACATGGCATGGACGAGGGTAAGCAAAGGACAATGAAACAAAACCAACTAATATACAGAGGGAGAACAAAGGCAGGTAATCAAAGGAACTAAGAACAGGTGAGACAAGGAGGCAGGGAGGCAGAGGAAGCAGGTGAACCAAATAAAACCAAAGCATGAGGAAAAGGAACTAAAGACAAGACAGTAAGCAGACCTAAATGAAACTATAAACCAAGATAAAAATAAAGCGTAAGAATCAAGGATAAACATGAACTGAAGGAAACTGAGAAACTGGAGGGAAAACAAGAACCTAAGAACTTAGTAAAACAGAAACCATAAGGAAACCCCGACTACAAAAGTAAACAAATTCAAACCAACACTGATAGAATAAAAGTAAGAATGAAGCAGAGGAAACGAGGACTAGAAATAAAGTAAACAATAACTAAAGCTAACCTATAAAGGAGAGGCTGGAGAACAAAGATGAACTAGAGGAACAAAGCTAAGAAGAACAGGAGAATAAAGGGAACTTAAACAGAGTAATAACTAAAAGGGGAAAACAAATGACGAGAGGAGTAACAGAAAAGAAACTAATAAATAAGAGAGTGCCAGAGAACTCTGATAAATAAAAATGATCATAATAAGAAAACCATTCTAAGAAAACAGGAAAGCAACGCCAAGGGAACTAGGAGCGAGGAGAGCACACTGGGGGGCAGAAGATAACCAAAACAATCAGGAAAGCAAAAACAATAACCAAACATGAATACAAACCCGAAACAAAAAACATCTAGCTAAGGTAAACAAAACACAAAACCACAAACAAAGACCAAAATGTCGCACCACGACAACTGCTTTCTTAGTTTTAAAGGCAAACCACACTTTTCTAGCTAATTCAACCAGCTGCCATGTGGTACAGCATTCATTTTTGCCTTATATAGTTTATTCCTCTTAATAAATTATTTATCTTTCAAATATTTTAACATTGTTGTGCTGACTAAAGCTCTAAAAATGCCAGGACAGCAAGATCTTTAAGCTTAAATTATCTTTCTGCTATTTTGATCATACTAAGCACCATGAAGCGGTATAAAACAAAAACTGATGCCGTAAATGTTATGTTATTTTATTGATATGCTTTTTTTTATTTTTTTGATGATAGGTATGCTATCAGCTAGCTGTTTGCACCAACACCAATTCAGCATGTTCCCCAATCCTCTTCATAAACAATGCCTAATTATGATTCGTAAGTCATAAGAAAAAGATTAAACACGTCAAAAAAAAACTTTTATTGTTTTCCTTTAGGCTAAAACAGGGCAATATATGGACTGAAAGAGTTTTCATTTTATTTTCACGGCTAAATATGGTGAATGACTAGCCAACCTTAAACAGCCACGAGTAAAGATATCTATGTATGCCCAATGTTTAGAGAGTTGTGTTTAAGCTAAGAAAAACACATGTTTTAGGAAGGTTAAAGGTTATAAATATAGTAACATTATTATTTTCCTGGTGTATGTTTTCTGCACTCCTCCTTACAACGTCTTCAACACACTTTATTTTGGCCCAAGGTGCTCTCTATTAGCATGCTAATTGTTGCACATTAGCACTAAACAGCAATTATGTTGAGCATTTTCTTTGTTTATATATAATCATCTTTTTATGTTATCATTAACATTTTCTTTTTAAGAAAGTTTTTATTTATTTAATTTATTGGTTTACTTAGGAGGTAATATTTGTTATCAAATGATAGAAAATGCTATACTATCCCTAGCCTAAGCTAATTTGTGATGTTGGGATTATGATTAAATGGAAACAAGCAATATAATAAAGGTTTCGAATACAAAGGTAAAAACGTAACAATCTACAACACAAAACAATAAAAGCAATACCATCAATATAATTTGTAAATCATTAATGGTAGTATTTTAACCAGAAAGCTGTTTATCTGGCTGACTGTGGAGTGCTGTTCTACCCTGTTCCCTCTACATCACAGCAGACATTTGACTGGTCCCAGCAGGACATCACAAGTGTAACTAATAAGATTACCGATGACCCCCAGTCCAATAAGGTGCGACAGTAAGCCAAAGAGGCCTGGCACTGACCCACCCGAGTACAATGAAGCTCATTAATAAAATAATTAGTTACACCTGTGCTTTGCCACCTGAAATGTCAGTTATGAAAAAGTGGCTTTTATCTCTGCTCTTCGGGAGTCATGTAGCTCATTTCCTGTAAGGGCTGCAGGCAGTCATCTATGAAAGCAAGCTTTAGCAGGACATTTACTGCCTGCTGTCAGGAGGGTATGTTTTTTAGGTCATTTTGAACAGGGGAAATAGAGGTTCATAAATTTGATGTTAGCTTGGGGCATAGACAAAAATTAGGTTTATATGCATTAGATATTTAATATCAGTTTGAATCATTGTATGTTTAAAGCAGATTTTCTATATGCTTTCTTCATAAGCTAGTTATTTAAGCCAGTTACAGAAGCGGAAATGGTAGAAGGTGATTGTATATAAAGGTAAATTCAGCTTTATTGTAAGTTTGAATCCAAAAATTTTTTTTTTTTTCTTTTACGTTTTGTCCGATATATGACAGAACCAGAAAAGTCGGCATCGCTCTCATCAGCTCACTGCCATCTCTTTTCTCAGGTTGTTCTGCAGAATCTGCTGATGTGCATGGTGTGCTTCTACTCTCTTTACTACATCGTGGTCAGTCTTTGCATTGGACTCTTCAGGTACATTCAGACACACATGGTGATGCCACGATAAAAAGGCCTGTAAGATGTAAAGGTTGAAAAGGAACAGATAAAGCTGCTCTATCCTGCTTCGCCACACTTTATGGTCTTCTCTTGTCATTTCTTCAGAGTTCACGAAATCAACAGCTTGTTAACACCATTTGACTACACAACACAACCATCATGGCAGAACCCCAAATACTTAGGTGAGTTGAGGTACAACAATGCACAACATACAGTATAATTTAAATGTTTTTGGGAAAGTGTGTTATTCCTAATTTTCTTAACTCTCATGCTTGACAAAATATTATAGCTCCAAATTGTATATTTACTCATGAATACGCACTCACCGGCCACTTTATTAGGAGCACCTGTTACGAGCCCAAATCACTTGGCAACAACTCAGTGCATTTAGTCATGTACACATGTTGAAGACTATTGGCTGAAGTTATGGGAAAGAAAGGGAATTTAAATGTCTTTAAATTTGGCATGACTGGTTATGTGAGGCACTGCTGATCCTCTGGGATTTTCAGGCTTAACCATCTGTCAGGTTTACGAAGAATGGTGTGAAAAAAAGAATATCCAGAGAGCAGCAGTTGTGTGGATGAAAATACCTTGTTGATGTTGTAGGTCAGAGGAGAATGGGCTGACAGGTTTTAGCCTTGTTCTGATAGCTACATCCAACAGGATAATGCAACATGGCACTAAGCTGAAATCCTCTCAAACTTGTTTCTTGAACATGTGAATGGGTTTTCCCCATCCAATGGATCTCCTTTGGGATGAGGTGGAATCAGGAATTTGCATTATAGATGTGCAGTTTCAATATCTGCAGGAACGGTGTGATGCTATTGTATCAACGTGGACCAAAATCTCTTAAAGAGGTTTGTGAGACCTTGTTGCACCAGTGCTACAAAGAATTAAAGCAGCTCTGAAGGCAAAAAGGGGTCCAGCTACCAAGATGCATCTAATAAAAGTGGCTGGTGACTGTATAGTTAGTATTACCTAAAATAATTTAAACAGGATCTTTTTTTAAAGAAAGCACTGATATGATAAATTACTGATAAATATATGTGTGTTTAGGTTGCTAAGGCCTGATATTATCTTTTCCATGGATAGCATGTTAGAGCTGTTTTTATAACAGCTCCTGAAACACATACACTTCAGCAATCCAAAAAGCAGTAAACATTTGCATATTTTGTAGAAATAAAATTCAAAAACAAGACTCTGAAAACCTTTTATGGTCAGACAATGATACAGAGATACCTGTCCATCCCCTAGTAGCAGAAAACATAAAGGGGAATTTCAGTGTAATTGAGTCAAAAGTTAATATTTATTGGTTTCTGCCTTGCAGTTGGGGTCATTTCCACAGAAGTGACTTATGTTTTGGGAGGGCTGGCGTTCGCTTGGATTGTGGAGGAGTGGGTCTGGGATTACGCCATAACTGTCACACTGCTGCACATTGGGATGACTGTAGCAGGTAAACACACACGTGCATACTCAACTGGATGAATAAGTCAGGACAACTGATAGGATTGCAGGGCTGATTATATAAGTGGTTGTCATTGGTAGAGACAAACACACAGGGAGTGTATTATTTCTTTTTTTCCAAGAAATTACACTAGCATAGAACAGATATAATGTATTTGTTTTTTTATTTTCAACACATCATTCTGATGTATTTTTGCAGTGATGTCAGATTTCCCCTCAGCCGAGCACTGGTGGATCGCTTTGGGTAAGGCTCTTATTTTCTTATTCATGTCTGCCTCTGCCTCCTCATCAGTCTATAATCCTTTTTGGACAGCACATAAAAAATCTCTCTATTTCTGTCTCTCTTTCTGTCTGAGCAAGATATGTTTTCCCCTGACTCACATCCAACACACCTCCAAATGCAGCTCCTGTTGCTGACCTTCCTTTTTATCGTTCCCCTTCTGCTGTTTATCCACTTCCATCTCTCTGCAGGTTCGGGCCTGCTTATGATGATATTCGGAGGACAGCTACTGGCCTACAAACTCTTCAGGAACAACTTTGTCTATCCTGCTGAACTGGAGAACTTCTAATAAAAACCAGGAAATCTTTTAACTGGCTTATTGGGTAATCCCAGGTCGGAAGTGTGCCAGTCAATTTGCTTTGCGTTACACTGTTTAATTCATGTTTATAATGGTGTGAGGAAGTAAAGCATGTCAGTTAAGAATATAAAAGAAAACATACATGTATATTATTTGTACTTCATAACATGGATTAGGCAGTAGGCTGTTCTAGACTGTAAAAATGGCTTCACTTTGCCTGTTGAACAACACTTTTTTACACATTAAAGGTATTTTGTATTATTTATTTTAAAACATCTTTCATAAGCCAACTTGCGGATAACCGTGTAATGTTTTATATTTCTGATATCATTGCTCTTAGGAATGTAAGTTATAAAGGACTTGTCATCTGTTATAAAATATCAGCTGTTCATAAAGAAAGGTATGGAAAATAAAATCTGTGGCACCTGTACAGCAACCAGTCTAAACCTTTTATATTTTAATTTCTTTGTGCTTAGAAATGATTGGATCCAGCAGTACTGTAAAAAGCCTCCCTTATTATCCTCCTCATTGTGGCAAAATAAACTGGGGTCCTTGTCTGTGTCATGTTTAAAACAGTTCCAGTTGTTTTAACCTCATTAATTGTTGCTCCAACTGCAGATATGGACAATTTTAGGTGACTAGCTACTTTCTCATTGGCACTTTCTGGTTTGAGGATCAAAATACATTAGCCTTACTTTAATATTGTGATCTTTTGTCTTTCCCATTCTGAAAGCTGACCAAGAGAAATGAGCCTCTCTTGTTGATGTATAGTTCTTAAACCCTCAGATCAACTTAAAGTATGAGTTGAACCAATCTGATCTAGTTGCATACATTTTACAGGACTTGTTTTAGGGTTTCCACGAGTGGTGGATTTTTGAAATTGGACTTATGGGCTGCATTAGAAACAGGTAAGCACCAGAGGTGGATAGATCCAAAACTTTCACTCAAGTAAGAGTAGCACGTTTACAATATATTTTTACTCAACTAGAAGCAAAAAAAAAAGTATTTGGTAAAAAGCTGACTTTGATCATAACTTTGATCATAACATGCGACTTAATTTGTATAAAATGATGCAATCAGACAGAAAAAATATAAAGTTGTGTGCAAATTCTGGTATTTTAAAAATAAAAAATAAAATGAAATTAAAGCTACTTAATCCAATACTTACAGTAGGTAATGCATGCATTTTGAGTACAAAGTACTTCTAGTAGCAATATATACTGTTTGCAGTATATATTTATATATTTATATATTTATATTTTTATATTTTTTATATAAGTTTTCTATTGCGTCTATGCATGTGCAGCCATTGAAGAGTTGATGCCCCCTGCTTGTTGCTGAGAAATGGAAGACTGTTTGCATGCTTTCTGAGGGAATACACTGTATTTTATCCTGGTGCAGGAGTTTAGATGTTTTTGTGCATTTTGATTGGTTAGGGGACAGCAGAAGGAGGTGCTTGCCCTGCGGGCCATTTATGCATGAATGGCCCCACTGGTTGCCAGTGGGGCCATTCATGCCAGTTGTGTCACCGGCATTTTTTTTTTTCAAAACATTGCGTTTCTTTCTTTATGTACATACTTCTGTAAACTATTCTTAAGATATAATTATTTTCTGGGCTACAAAGCTACTGTAAGGATTATTAATCTGACAATAATATTTACTATTAATATTTTAATATTTTATCAGATATTATTTCGGTCTGTTAAGGGTTGTCCTGTGAATACCAGCCCAGTAAGGCGGTGGTATTAGGACAAAATGGAAAGGTGTGGGACGAGCTCTGACATTATTGAACAGCAAAACTCTGCACATATATGGAATGAATTCACACAATTTCTTAAAATACAAGAATTTATTAACAAAAATAAGTCAACTCAAAGTCAAACATATTTCAATCAACAAACTCTTTACTATACTAAAGCAATCCAACTAAACTACCAAGCAGAATTTAAGAATAACGAAGACTAATGGGCTATGTACAATATAAACAAGTTGATTAAAGATGATTGAAAATCATGACCAAAAAAGTGATACAACATTACCATGCAAAAAGGTGCGGCCGCTCTGTAAACAAAAGATTAGTGGCTTGGCGGCCCGTTCTGTCCACTGACCACACTGCATGTTAACACGGTGATGCGGTCTCTGCTGTCTTCCTTCCAGACTGGGAGACCGCGTTTCTGCAGGGGCTTCTCTGGAACACCGTTTGCTTCTGCAGGCCTCAGAGAGAAAGTCAGGCAATGCTTATGCCTTAATTTTCTCTTTTTATCAATGAATACTGGGTACACAAACAGTTATTCACTCGTACTTAACTTGTGCATATGATCGCGTGATCTTATGACACTCTTGGATCCAGTTGAAGAGTTATGTCATTTTGCCAGCAAAGAAAGATCAACGCGCTTTGTCCCCCTCCTATCCCAATGAACACCGGCGTGGAAGAGGCAGGATGTAGCAACAGCTGTGCTTTTATTTGGGCAGTGGCGTCACAGGAAGTCCGCAGTTATCCCGTTTCCTGGCTGTACCGGAAGAGGTTTAATGTACTTTATTTTGAAAGTTTCAGAAGAATTTGTACCAGAGTTTAATGTTGAAATCCATGGCTGGGTCCCAACACTACAATGCCCCTCCTTGAACTGCCACCTTAACGTGGTGGAGGGGTTTGAGTGCTCGAATGATCCTAGAGGCTATGTTGTCTGGGGCTTAAATGCCCCTGGTAGGGCCTCCCATGGCAAACAGGCTCTAGGTGACGGGTCAGACAAACAGCGGTTCAAGACACCTTCATGAGGACTACTAAATCAAGGCAAGTGACGTCGCCTGGTACAGCGGAGCCGGGGTCCCACCCTGGAGCCAGGCCTGGGTTCGGGACTCGTTGGAGAGCGCCTGGTGGCCGGGTTGCTCCTCGCGGGACCTGGCCGGTCCAAGCCTGAACGAGAGACGCGAGGCCATCCCCCAGTGGGCCCACCACCTGCAGGGGGAACCGTGAGGGACCGGTGCAAAGAGGATTGGGCGGCGGACGAAGGTGGAGACCTCGGCGGCCCGATCCCCGGATGCTTAGGCTGGCTCTAGGGACGTGGAATGTCACCTCGCTGTGGGGGAAGGAGCCTGAGCTTGTGTGGGAGGTCGAGAGATATCGAGTAGAAATAGTCGGGCTCGCCTCCACGCACAGCGTGGCCTCTGGAACCCACCCAGGGGCTGGACTCTCTTCTACTCTGGAGTGGCCCACAGGGAGAGGCGGCAGGCTGGGGTGGGTTTGCTTGTTGCCTCCCAGCTCAGCCCGGGGGGACTCCATTATTTTGCTGGGGGACTTCAACACCCACGTGGGAAACGGCAGTGACACCTGGAAAGGCATGATCAGAAGGAATGGCCTCCCCAATCTGAATCTGATTTCTGTGCTAGTCACGGATTGTCGGATTGGACGGATTGTCCATAATGAACACCATGTTCAAACATGATGTTCATTATGGTGTCCATCAGTGCACTTGGCACCAGGACACCCTAGGCAGGAGGTCAATGATCGACTTTGTTGTCGTATCATCAGACCTTCGGCCGCAGTTTTTGGACACTCGGGTGAAGAGAGGGGCTGAGCTGTCCACTGATCACCCCCTGGTGGTGAGTTAGATCCGCTGGAAGAGGAGAAAGCTGGACAGACTTGGCAGGTCCAAGCGCATAGTAAGGGTCTGCTGGGAACGTCCGGCGGAGCCCTTGGCCAGGGATGTATTGAACTCCCAACTCCGGGAGAGCTTTGACCAGATTCCGGGGGATGTTGGAGACATAGAGTCTGAGTGGACCATGTTCTCCGCAACTATTGTCGATGCTGCTGCTATCAGCTGTGGTTGGTTTGTGGGATTCCTGAGGCGGCTGACAGGTACCATGAGGCCACGCGTGCCACGGCCCAGGCTGTGGCAGAGGCAAAAACTCGGGCCTGGGAGGAGTTCGGTGAGGCCATGGAGAAGGACTACCGGTTGGCCTCGAAGCGATTCTGGCAAACCATCCAGCGCCTCAGGAGGGGGAAGCAGTGCTTCGCCAACACTGTTTACAGTAGGGGTGGGAGGCTGCTCACCTCGACTGGGGACATTATCGGGCAGTGGAAGGAGTACTTAGAGGATCTCCTCAATCCTGCCATCACGCATTCCCTGGTGGAAACAGAGACTGGGGACTCGGGGTTGGACTCTTTCATCACCCAGGCTGAAGTCACCGAGGTGATTAAAAAGCTCCGCGGTGGCAAGGCTTCGGGGGTGGATGAGATCCGCCCTGAGTACCTCAAGTCTCTGGATGTTGTGGGGCTGTCATGGTTGACACGCCTCTTCAACATTGCGTGGCGGTCAGGGACAGTGCCTCTGGACTGGCAGACTGGGGTGGTGGTCCCCCTTCATAAGAAGGGTGACCGGAGGGTGTGTTCCAACTACAGGGTGTTCACACTCCTCAGCCTCCCTGGTAAGGCCATTGCAGGGATATTGGAGAGGAGAGTCCGGCCAATAGTCGAATCTCGGCTTCAGGAGGAGCAGTGTGGTTTTCGTCCCGGCCGTGGAACACTGGACCAGCTCTATACCCTCTAAAGGGTACTCGAGGGTTCATGGGAGTTTGCCCAACCGGTCCACGTGTGTTTTATGGACCTGGAGAGAGCATTCGACTGTGTCCCTCGTGATGTCCTGTGGGGGGTTCTCTAGGAGTATGGAATCGGGGGCCCTTTATTAGGAGCCATCCGGTCTCTGTACAAGTGGAGCAGGAGTTTGGTCCGCATAGCAGGCACTAAGTCGGACCCGTTCCCGTTGCATGTTGGACTCCGGCAGTGCTGCCCTTTGTCACCAGTCCTGTCCATAACTTTTATGGACAGGATTTCTAGGCGCAGCCAAGGGCCGGAGGGGGTCTGGTTTGGGGACCAGAGGATTTCGTCTCTTCTTTTTGCAGATGATGTGGTCCTGCTGGCCCCCTCTAGCCAAGACCTACAGCATGCACTGGGGCAGTTCGCAGCCGAGTGTGAAGCGGCTGGGATAAGTATCAGCTCCTCCAAGTCCGAGGCCATGGTTCTCGACCGGAAAAGGGTGGCTTGTCCTCTTCAGGTTGGAGGGGAGTTCCTGCCTCAAGTGGAGGAGTTTAAGTATCTTGGGGTCTTGTCCACGAGTGAGAGAAGAATGGAGCGGGAGATCGACAGACGGATTGTTGCGGCTGCTGCAGTAATGGGGGCGCTGTGCCGGTCTGTAGTGGTGAACAGAGAGCTGAGCCGAAAAGCGAAGCTCTCGATTTACCGGTCAGTCTACGTTTCTACCCTCACCTATGGCCATGAACTTTGGGTCATGACCAAAAGAACGAGATACAAGCGGCTGAAATGAGCTTCCTCCGTAGGGTGGCCGGGCACTCCCTTAGAGATAGGGTGAGGAGCTCGGCCATCCGAGAGGGGCTCGGAGTAGAGCCGCTGCTCCTCCACGTCGAGAGGAGCCAGTTGAGGTGGCTCGGGCATCTATACCGGATGCCTCCTGGACGCCTTCCTCGGGAGGTGTTCAAGGCACGTCCCACCGGGAGGAGGCCCAGGGGACGGCCCAGGACACACTGGACGGATTATGTCTCTCAGCTGGCCTGGGAACGCCTTGGGCTCCCCCCGGAGGAGCTGGAGGAGGTGTTTGGGGAGAGGTACGTCTGGGTGTCTCTGCTGAGTCTGCTGCCCCCGCGACCCGGTACGAATACGATTACCAAGCTAAATGTATTTCTATTTCTACAGTCCCAAGGTCTCATTTTTATTGGAACGAAATAAAATTTCAGTCAAACATGAACATTCTCTGATGAGGTTTCAGTAAAAATGTCTATCTTAATGTTTCACAATAATAATTCACATCACTTAGGTCATCATGATGTAATTATTCTTTGAATTTAAAACATTTCCAATTCCTATAAAATCTTTCTTGCACCAAGAAATTGTGTGTCTTTGTGACATTTGACAGATGGCAAGATGACACGATGGCTGAGTAGTCAAGTATTTGTTTGGAGTTAAACTAGTAGTTAAGGTCCCTGTGTGGTTCAGAAACCTAATAACCAAAAAAAGTGTGGAAAAATCTTGGTGTTTACAAACTTTACTGATTATTCTCTATCCCATTATCAAAAGGTTCTTTCAATCGTTCTGTTATCCATCCATCCATCTATCCAGCCATCCAGCCAACTTTATTTATAGAGCATTTTTCATGCAGCCAAGTGCAGCAAAAGGTGCAATACAGACATAAAACCACAAGAGGCACACACATAAAAATTATTAAACTAAGGAAACAAACAGAAAACAAAAAACCATTAAATTGGTGATAAGGCAGAAGAATTTTGGGAGAGCTAAATCAACTTATCATAGGGATGGGAACCATGGAAGCACAATGATGATGAGAGACAATATATATGTATATATGAAATTTGTAAAAACACTAAAGTGAGAGTAATTTTAAACCATAAGCATCAATCATTCCTCATCCACCCACTGATGCATCCTCTCTCTTTTTTTTGTCTCCTTATCCAGTTTGCCTCTTTCCATCTTTACTTCTGTCCAGTCTTATTTTTCACAGGTTCTTATCTAAAGCCTGACCACTGTGGACCGTTGCAGTAAATTCTTTGAACATTTGTATGCAGGAAACATGTTATAAAAATGAATAATTTAACTAATCTGTCTGGGAAAATATTACATTTTGACACAAAGTGTGCAGAAATCCTGAGTCATGCTTGTGTGCACAGTGAGCGCCTGTTGTATAATAGAGAATTTAAACTTGAAAATGACAAAAAAGCTTCTAAACGTCCTGCATCTTGTTAAGGTGATTGGTCAGAACAGTGATCAGGAAGTTGTTGAACCAGCCCACTTTGTTCCAGGGGTCAGCTGAACCAAATAGCGAAAACCGGAACGTGGAAAATCATAATATTCCTCTTTATATTTTGAGTAATATTTTTGATATCGTCCGGATAACTGGAGGCAGCTGCGGGAAGTTATTACCAGCTAAATGTCAGGAAACGGGTTAATATCGGGCATCGGAGGGCGGCTAAGGACGAGCACGCTGGTAGGTCCACATGTTGGCTTAATTAGCTTTCCCACATGATCAACTTTGGCCGAATATTGCAAGAATGTTCCCTACTACTACACTAAAATTTATTTATTTCCCTTTATGTTAGCGATACTTCGCTAAGCTACATTGTCTGTGAACGACACTAGTTTGCAGATACGTTTAAATTCAGCTGTACACGTCTAAGATTGGTTGAGTCCCTGCAAATATGGCGCTAAAGCTAACATTGATGCTAATCGGTAACTTTAGACTTTCAGAATAAATTCCGCCTCAATAAACCCCTCTTTAAATGAGGCCAAGGAACACGGCGTAATCATTTTAAAGACTGTCATTAGCTTAATGGGTTAATGCACCATAGAGATAAATGACGGAGCTTATTTCCTCCCGTTCGCCTTCAGTTCACAATAAACAATTTCGAACCCATGTACTTAAACAACGAGTGGTCTTTCCTTTGTATTTAACCATTACAACGAACTGTAGGGATAAATGGTAGTAAAAATTCTCCAATCGCACATTATTTAATTGTATATTATTTGCCTAACACATTGTTTTACTGAATATTTTCATCTATTTTGATTCTGATTTCGTTTGGGGCAGCTGACTCTTATCAGAAATGACCTGATGATCAGGCCAAAAAAGTTAGAAACCTCCTGTTCATAGCTATTTATTGGAGTCATTTAAAGCTTTTGCTAAGAGTAGTTTTTTTTCCCCCGAACTTCAAATCAAATCAAATCAATCCCTTGTTTATTACTGGCGCAGTGCCAGTAGGGATTTGTACCCTCTTGTAATAATCCAACATGACTGAAATTTTCTATTAGCATCTGTGAACTTTATTTTGAAAGTCCAAATCGATCTGTGGAAGTACATTAGCAGTTTTGAGTACCTGTTAATTGTATTTTGACAGTCCTATCTGTCCTTACTTTATTGTCAATGTCATAACAGTTATAGACAACAATAAAATTTGGGGGGGGGGGGGTCATACAACTGCATAGTAAAAAAGTGTAAGTGGTGCAAAATAAATGTAACTTTATAAGACACTAGTGATCAGTGTGAACACAGATGGTAATACAGCATCTAAGGGCAGAATAGTAAAAGGGAGATATACTGTAAAACAGTCAGATGTTTAAGCAATGTTTATTGGTTGCTGCAGCAATGCAATATCCAGTTATTGTCATGGTGAGATTTGAGATGTGACGATGATGGGTGGGAGCAGAGAAAGGGGGGGTTGCTATCCGTTTAACAGCCTCACAGCCTGGGAATACAGACTGTGAGCCAATCTAGTGGTCCTGGCGCTTATGGACCCTATACCTTCTGCCTGAAGGTAACAGGTGAAACAGGTCATGTGCAGGATGTTGTTCACTCGTCTCAAGCAGCAGGTGGTATAGGTAGTTCTGATCTCCGGGAGAGAAGTCCCGATGATATTCTTTGCTGATTTAGTGCCCTAGAAAACCACACTAGTCACAGTCACACCCAGGAATTTGAATCTTGTAACCCACTCTACAACTTAAAAGCCAGTGGAGATTGGATGTTTTTCCACTCTCCCAAGTCCACAATTATTTCCTTTGTTTATTTTATGTTGAGGACCAGGCTATGATTGTCGCCCCATGATGCCAGCTATTGTACCTCAGTTCTGTATGCTGTTTCATTGTTGCTGCTAATGAGCCCCAGCATATTTGACATTGAGATTTGATGGTGAAGAAGCTGTCCTTCTGTCTTTCTTTTAGCGACCTTTTGAACTGCTCCGTCGGCAGATGTATGACATCTTGGGGGATGGAGGGATCCTGAAGGAGGTGGTCAAGCCTGGAGATGGCCCACCTGTCCCTCAAAATGCCTCAGTAATAAGTATCTAGAACCCAAAAAGCTGAAGCCTTTTTGTGGGATTCATTGATTACTTGTCAGGTGGTGTTTAGCATATTGTATCCTCTTCCAGTGTATTACTCGGGTTTCTTGGAGTATTCTAATCAACCTTTTGAAAGCACTGCTCACCTCAAGTACCCGCCATTGATGAAGTTGGGAAGGGGTATGAATTTTTTATTTTTTTATCATTTGAAAAGTAAGTCTTGTTCTTTGCTTGATTAGAAGATAATTTTTCTGTAATTAATTTACAGATGTGACACTGGCTGGACTGGAGCTGGGGTTGTTGACCATGAAGAAAGGAGAGTTCTCTCGGTTCCTACTCAACCCTCAGTATGCGTACGGAGAAATGGGCTGTCCTCCTTTCATCCCGGCCGCTGCTACAGTTCTGTATGAGGTTCACATCATGGACTACCTCGACTCTGGACAAGCGGATGCATTTATCGCAAAGAGTTCGGTGGGATTTCATTAACGCATTCTCTGCAGAAGGGATTGTTTTCCCCACTTAAATTCAGGGTTTCTATACAGCCTGGAAAAGTGTGATTACTGAACATAGCAGGTTTGGCTAATTATGCGAACAGAAAAACAATATAAAAATGTTTCCAGGCTTTATTCCTTCCCAATGGTCTAAAAGCTGTATCCATCACTCCATTTAATAATCTGTTCTTTTTGCCATCCATCCATCTATCCGTCCATCTGTGTGTTTGGCCTTCATTCTCCTGTCCATCTTTCAATCGGTCAATCCATGCATCCATTCCTTCATCCTTCTCCCCATCCATCCTCCTTCCTGGTTTCCACTCTTATTTTTCTTGTTTACATATTTAAAACCTGTGAGCTTCTTCCGTAGTAGTGGACTTTCGTATTTATCCTTAAAGAGTTCCTAAAAAAGAACTGGGAATTTTGGCAGGGATCTTGAAAAATGCTTTCTGTGTGGTTGGAGAAAACCAAGGAATGGTGCGTTGTTTTTTTTTTTAAACTTAAAGAACAAATTATTCAAATATGATGATATAAAAATGTTATTGCTTTTGTCATCAGGAGGAGCAGAACAGTGTTCCTCTGTCCACACTTCTCGAAGTCATTAACACACTGCGCAGCTTTGGCAACCGCTGCTTCAATCAAAGCCGATATAACCACGCCAAGGATCGCTATAAGCAGGTACTGTAAAGTCTCCTGATTCTCAGTCAACGTCTCATAATGAGGTGCCGTGCCCAGTTTAAATGTGCTCTGCTTTGTCAACAGGCAATAACTCTTTTGAAAAATAGGCAAACACAACTTGAGCTCCACAACGAGAAGATTGATGGGGCTCTGCTTCCGCTCTATCTCAACCTTTCTCTCACCGAGCTCCGTCTGGAGAGCCCCCAAAAAGCCCTCAAATATGGCAAGAAAGCCTTGGAGATGGACTCTACAAACACAAAGGCTCTTTTCCGCTGTGGACAGGTCAGACTGGGGCTTTGGAATGGAAGCTTGGAGATAAAACTCCTTACAGTTTCTGTAGTGTGGGAGAGAAATGTGCTGTTTAGAAGGACCATTTACGGAGAGGCAGGATTTTTATCAACTGATTTTCTTTTTTTTTCGTAGGCTTATCTTGAGCTGAGCGAGTATGAGAGCGCTCAGGGTTGCCTCATAACTGCTCAGTCGAAGAAGCCGTTTGACAGTGACATTAACAACCTCCTGAAGAAAGCAGTGTTGTAAGCAGTTATCATTTGTTTAGAGATTAGCTTTCATCTAAAAGTTTAAAACTGAAACCTATGATTTCTTATTAGGCGTCTTATGATGTGTTTTGTTTCAGGGCCTGTAAAGACAGCTTGGATAAAGAAAAAGAGATGTGCTCAAAGATGTTTAGGGAGATGAGGAGCTCAGTACAGCTGTAAGAAACATCTTGCTGTGGTGAGGAATCGTATTCAGTGGCAGTTTGTCTCGTTTCTCTGCCCTGAAAGGTGGAAACTACAATGATGTTAATAGACAGCTTTTCAAAAGCGATCATAACCCATGATTGTTTTTACAGTTTGTCAGAGTAAATATGTGGAGAGGGTATAAAGGGTTAGGTTTTAAAACGATATGGCAAGCTTTGAACATCTCACAGAGTACTGTTCAATCCAATTTTTGGATAAGGAAAATGTCTGCCACAACTCGACTACAAGCCTGCAAAGACATGGCCGTTGACGTAAACTGATGTGCCGTGCATTAAAAAAAGAGAAGCAGCCCAGAGTCCTTTGCAGAGATCCGCAACGCTGGTGGAAGATTTTCTGACACAAACTATTTGTCGCAATCCAGACTTTATAAAAAGATGGGAAGAAGACGAACGCCATTGTTGAAAGATACTCATAAGTCCCATTTACATGTATGTAGGGAACACAGCAAACAAGTAGAAGATGCTCAAGTCAGAAAATTTAACTTATCCTTTATGCAAAATGGTGTATGTGGCGTGAAACCTGGCACTGATGTAGAAGAGATGTGCAGATCCGAAAGTCCACTGGATTCAGTGCTGGATCAAAGATCTCCAATGTTAACATCACAAAAATAGAGCAGCACACCAAATAGAGCTCCCATACTGATACTCTGTTAACCTCTGATCCTGTGACATGCAAACACCTGCAAACAATGCTATGCAAAAGCAGAGCGAAAGAATCTTAATATATATCGTGCCAGTCTTTCTATTAAAACCAAAAACAGAGTATGAATGCATATTCACTCATTCCTATGGCAATAGAAAAGGCTGTAAAGCAACATTAGCATATTAAAGACTCTGACCGAGGACTTAACACGTCTGTCTAACTATCCTAGACATCCTGTACATGAGACGTCTAAATGTTGGTGAGATCAGACATCCTTCCTGTGGTGCCATCACATCTTCTCAGCTCTGTTTGATCTGGGAATTATCCAATCTCAGGACCTTCATTTACCTAAAACCTTAAAAGGGGTTTTAGTAACAAATTAGATATTAGACCTTTTTTTTAAAATTATTTCTTTATTATCCAGGTGGTCATCTACAGTCTCACCCTGTGGTAGTTTTGTTTTTACGGTTAGTTTTTGTTGATCCTTTGCTTATTTTATTTTGCTTTTATTTCTCTATCTGATATTGTGGTTTCTTTGTGAAAGACAAAAGAGCCTCCTTTAAATGTAGTATAACTTTATTGTTTAATATGGTTCTGAATATTATATAAAACTATTCTTGCAAAAGACTTGAGACTGGAGCTAAGGTTCAGTAGAAGCTACAATAGAACGCTTTTGACAAAGCATATTCATGTTGGAACGGCCTAGTCAAAGTCCAGACCTCAATCCAGTTCACAAATGTTCTCCATCCAGTCAAACTGAGTTTAAATAATTTTTCAAAATAAAATTGGGATTAAAGGTGAAGCTGGTAGAGATACCCCCAAAAGACTTGCTGATGTAGTACCAGGTGGTTCTGCAGTATATTGACTCAGGTGGTGAATACAAATGAAAAAAAATACAATTGGAAAACCATGTAGCCTTCCACGTCACAATTATGCCCTACTTTGAGTCATCACATAAAATCCAAATGAAGTATATTGACGTTTTAGGTTGTAATGTAACAAAAGGTGAGAAGTGTGAAAACATTTTCCAACCACTGAATAGGTTTCACTGTGGCTAGTTTCTGTGTTAAAGTCTTGTTAAGCGACTTTGAAAATGCAAATATTCAACTGAATACCTGATCGTCTGCTGGGTTTACATTTAGGTAGCTTACTGAACATCTGCTGTTGGCAAATAAATGCCTAAAGCGGTCTTTGGAAACTCTAGTCATACATTACTGAGAACTCTTAAAACTTTTAGTTTTTATCAGTCATTCACTTTTGTTTTTAATCAGGCATCACAATGCAACAGGTGAGGAAAATCTATCAGAACGATTTCCAGTGCCCAGCTGGTACAAAAGGGTTGTTTATAGGACTTTAGGTTTAAAGGCGAGCATTTACGACAAATTACTTTGTCCTTGTTATTCCAAATGAGTCACAAAAAATTTTTCCCTGCTAATTTCATTTAGGAAGCACTATTTCCACTGTATGAAACGTAATTTGACAAATTAATTTGGACAAATTAACCAGGCACTTTTGACAAAAAGACGTATATCATGTGAGCATTTTAAGGAGCCTGACTTCAGATACCTTTTTTCCTTTTGCAGGTTTCAAGATTCAGCAGGTCGCTTCTTGTTTATTTCCCCATCTTCCAGCTGTGATCGTTTTTGCTTGTGTTATAAAGTGAATACGATGTTCATTCATTTCTCATCATTGTTAAGGTTGTAGCTTTTTGGCTGCTGTTCTTTGTTGTGAATTCTCATGTGTACCCAAGGTAAACATTTGCTCGGTCTTAATTTAAATAAACAAAATTACACTTTTCATGACTTGGAATTTTTGACATTTTCTATTACAATTACTCCAGTTTTTGAAATGTTGAGTAAAGTATGGAATTCAAGTTTCTCAAAAGAAAACTAAGGCAAAAATTGGATGTGCCAAACGTTATTCCTTGTGTGTATTATTTAAAGGATAAAATCAGGATGTTTTCAATTATACTTGGATCAGAACATTTATTCTTGATTTGCTGCATCAGAATGTTATTTCCAACTTATTGTTTCTGTTTTTGAGTTGCTGATAAAACCAAGAGATAAATGCATTACAAAAAAAAAAATTCTGAGGTCCAGTTCCAAGAAATGAGATTTTTTGTCTATTGTAAGATTATCTTTTAAACAGCTCAGAGTTTTTACAAAGTATTTGAGAGTTGGTCCAGATGGTCCAAAGTTAGTCTAAAAAAATATCCCTTTACCACTCTGACAAATGTCATGTTTCATAATTTGTTGAATCTAAACATGTTTTCAGGTGTCTGGAATTATATAAACACTGCGGGAAAAATCAAAGACTGAATTCGAATCTGGAAGAATTGGACCTTTTTTAAATGTAAAATTTATGGGAGCCTTGAATAGCAGTAAGTGTTAGGTTTATGGACTCTGCTGTAAGAGATGCGCTCTATTTAATGGAGTCATAATGCACAATACCTTTTTATAGATTTTGCCTGGAATCATCCAGAGTGCATCTATTCAGTGTCCTCTCATACCTGTAGCTACAGTGCACACATACGTGTTGGAGTTTTTCATTTGGCCTTTGATTGCCTGTATATCACTAGAAAGCACTAGAAAATGATTAGTTGCAACAAAATTGCTTTGTGTACTGAAAAATATAAGGAGCATACCTGAGTTGCACTATATGCAGTAACCTACATAATCTGTTGGGCTTCAGCTTAATCATGAGCAGAGGGGACATGGACTTTTGTTGTGAACGATCTCACTTTGATTTAGATGAATCCTGTCTTTTTGATAGCAGCCATCAATCTCCCTCTTTATGCAACAGTCCAGGCCTGATGTCTCCTTATTTACCATATTCAGTAAAGCACATTGTAACCTTTGCACTGAGGGTCATAACATGTTTTAAAAAGGAATGCAGAGAAGCGCAAAGGATAGGGGCAGATGTATTCAGATGGGAGTCTGAGGGCCAACTGGAAATACTGGAACGAAAGAGTTTGGAAGGACAAAGGATCAGAGACTGGGAGGAGCAGGAACATATCTGATTGACCTCACTGGTTAATCCACTTGGCGCAGTGTTTGCGTGAGTGTTTCACCACCATTTACCAGCACATGGCCTGTAGGCCACGCTCTGAAACGGACAGACAGAATGGTCTCCAGAATCACAGAGTACCTCCATCTTAGGCTAGCAAGCCTAAGCCAAGTTGCATGTTTATGTATTAAATCTTCTGTGCAAATTGGAGTGTGGACATTCAAGTCTGGCTGAATGAATAATAATGTGTCCCAAGGCTCTGACCCATGTGGTGTCTTTTATATAGTTTTCATTTGTGCTTTGGGGGTCTTTTACCTTCAACAATTAAACTTATTCTTTAACTCTTGGCTCTTCCAAGCAGCTTGGAAACGAGCAGTACTGTGCACAGCTTGTTTCCACGTCTCCATGTGTCTTTGTTATTTTTACTGTTGAAATTGAAAAATGTTGAAGTTCGGGGTAGATGGTTAAGCAAAACAGATAAATTTATTTTGTATTTTTTGCTCCTGTTGTTGATTGTTACTTGTCCTCCCATTATGTTTCATGTTTCTGCAGTTTGAGATAAGACTTCATAGACCAAGGTTTTTATTAACTGCATGTTTTTGACTACTAAACGTCCAAACATAAAAATCCTCTTTGCTTAATAAAAAGAATTAAAGCTGGTAAAGAAGCGCAGTTTAGGAAATTCTGGTTCCATGCTGGATCTAAATGCCCTGCAGTTAAACCCGGCTCCTTTTACTTGTCTAAATGAACAACTAATTCTAGCAGAAGATGTTAAAGATACATGTTTACACTTATATAGTTTCTTTTATCTTCATCTGCAGTTTTAAAGCTTTGTATATCTCCCTCATTCCATTGCATAATTACCTTCCTTTATGCAACACCCTCAACCCCCTTCCGGCACCCCTGGTAAAGATGTAAAGATTAAAAGCCTTCAAATAAATCTGTTATTACAGCATATGGTTCTTAGACTGAAAAATCCAACGTTCAGCTGTTAAAAAGCTCTCACATCCAGAATTAGTAATTTGTTTTTGTTTTACAAAATTACCAGTGCCACTCTCTTTAAACAATTTGTTTAAAATGCATGTGGCAGAATTATTTTTTAAATGAACACTTTAGTTTTTTTTTAGTTCATCAGCGTGTTACTTCCTTTCATTTTGTGATTACAAATACTAGTTGTCTCAACAACAGCAGCCCTTGGACGCCATCCTGTTGTCTTGGAGGCATGCCAGGAAAAAAACGTTTTCTGTGATCATCTCATATGGTGAGGAGAACAAGTATTTGATACACTGCAAATTTTGCAGGGTTTCCCACTTGCAAAGCATGTAGAAGACTTTAATTTTTAAATTACATAAGTATTTGATGACCTAACAGCCAGTAAGACTCTCTCACAGGCCTCTTGGTTCTTCTTTAAGAAGCCCCCCTGTTCTCCACTCATTACCTGTATTTATTGCACTTGTTTGAACTCATGTGGGGCATCAATGATTACGAGGAAGCTGAGAGAGCAGGCCAGAGCTACACGGCAGGACCTAGTCAATGACCTGAAGAGAGCCGGCACCACAGTCTCAAAGAAGACCAGTAGTAACACACAATGCTGCCATGGATTCAAATCCTGCAGTGCACGCAAGGTCCCCCTGCTCAAGCCAGCACATGTCCAGGCTCGTCTGAAGTTTGTCAGTGACCATCTGGATGATCCAGAGGAGAAATGCGAGAAGATAATGTGGTCTGATGAGACAAAATTAGGGCTTTTTGGTCTAAACTCCACTCACCGTGTTTGGAGGAAGAAGGATGAGTACAACTCCTGGAACACCATCCCTACTGTGAAGCATGGAGGTGGAAACATCATTGTTTGGGGATGCTTTTCTGCAAAGGGGACAGGACAACTGCATTGTATTGAGGGGAGGATGGATGGGGCCATGTATCAGGAGATCTTAGTCAGCAACCTCCTTCCCTCAGTAAGGGCATTGAAGATGGGTCATGGCTGGGTCTTCCAGCATGACAACGACCCGAAGCACACAGCCAGGGCAACTAAGGAGTGGCTCCGTAAGAAGCATCTCAAGGTCCTGGAGTAGCCTAGCCAGTCTCCAGACCTGAACCCATTCAAATATCTTCAGAGGGAACTGAACACACTTATTGCCCAGCGACAGCCCTGAAACCTGAAAGATCTGGAGAAGATCTGTATGGAGGAGTTGTTCGTCCCTGCAGCAGCATGTGCAAACCTTGTCAAGAACTACAGGAAACATCTGATATCTGTAATTGCAAACAAAGGTTTTTGTAGCAAATAAGTTTTTCTGATGTATCAAATTTTTATGTCTTGCAATAAAATACAAATTGATAATTTAAAAGTCAACAATGTCATTTTCTGGGTTTAGATTTTGGTTTGTGATTTTTTTGTTTTAGATTTCGTCACTCAGTTGAAGCTATGAGTTATGATAAAAATTAAAGACTTCTACATGCTTAGCAAGTGGGAAAACCTGTAAAATCGACAGTGTATCAAATACTTGTTCTCCCCACTGTACATGTGGAATTTGTGGAAAACAACGTATAGTTACGTGAAAAAGCAGTTCATGCCAACTGGTGGAGGAACTATGCAGCCCTTGGAATCTTGTTCTATTGCATGGTAACATGAACTATGTAAAGCACCAGGAGATTTTAAATAAAAATCTTGTGGTCTTTGCTACAAAACTAGAAATTAGTGATTATTGAGTCTCTCAGCAGGATATGTTCCAAAATGTATGGCAAAAACAAGACATGAATAACTGAGGACTCTATATCTCTATATCCTCCAACCTTATTATAGGAGAAGTGTAGGTGCTGAAGTATTAGCAAAAGGGGGTTGTAAAAAGTATTAACAGCAGGAGTGCCAACAATGGCAGTGTATTATATAGGTAATATGGCTCTCTGCGCAGGGTGCCGTTCCATAGAGGGCAGCAGAAAAACAAAAAAGATAAAGAGCAACTTTAGCCAACTTTAGCTTACTTCTTGGTTGTTACAGTATAAGCTTCCAATTCAATGATAATGTAAAAGGGCTATTTGACTCTTTCTTTTAGGACATCTGAATTACATTTGATAATATAAAATAGACTTGTAAGACATAAGATTGATCTACATTTTAGAGAGATTCTTTAAAACGCAGTTATAGATTTATAAAACCTTTATTCTGCTTGTAAATTCTCATTTTTTGAGTGTTCGATGTTCATGTTTAATGTATGAGACTAGGGTCACCTTAGATTAAGGAGAGCATCAAAACAAGACTATATAGACTAAACCCTGGTCTGAATTATTCTAGACGGATCAGAGATTCTTTAAAACATTTTGATTTATGAAACCTTTAATTTGTATATAAAATTAATAAATAGTATCAGATAGAGAAGTAGCGGCTCGCTTGGATGTTATTCATGCAAGAATGTGATATCAGGGATTATGTTAAAAGCAATTATCCAATGTGGAATTTTTCTCAATAGCAAATGTACTCAAATAAAATTTTAGTATTTAAACATCTTTTCCAGTGGTGCAAATAAGTGTGGTGGGAACTATATAGGCATTTTCATTTTTTTTCTGCACTGATAAGGATATGAAGAATATCCCCTGGTTCAATGACTTGGTCGAAGACACTTTGGCACATTGACATTTTAAAAAAAACAGTCATTAAATTACTCTAATATTCCCTTGGTATGGCCAGCCATACCAAGACTAATATTCTATTTTAAATTGAAGGCAAGAAAATCCCATATGTGCTTAACCATGAGCAAGGTGCAAATATGACTAACAGAACAATAAAGAAAGTGCAAAGTTGTGAAATTAATGATACCCCTCACAGATTTAAGGTTATATTTTAATTTGAACCAAATTTTTCTTTTAACTAGAAATAATTTTAACCCTTTGGAGTTCACCGGCCAGAGTTCTGACTTGTGGAAGGAGCTAGAGATTAGCGTGAAGGCAAGGAGGCCTTTCCAACGTCTTGAAGCTCATCACCAAAGATGAATCATCAATATACCAGTGAAAACATGCAAAAAGCTGGTAAGCAATTATAAGAAAGGTTTGGTTGCCAGTAAAGGCTCTTCCACTGATTATACAGAACAATCAAAATAATTTTTAACAAGCCATTTTTGCTAAAGCTTCTTAAAAATTGAATTAATTTTACACTGCTTTATTCTACTTTTGAAGATGTCTTCCTTATGTCCTGTAAGAAACAAACTAATTGGTTGAATGAAGATGATCTTAAATCTGCCAGGGGGTACGAATAATTTTGGGCTCAACTGTGAACAGACTTCTCCCCGCGGGAAATCCTCAGTACTCTCTTACACCAGGTGGGGGCGGTGTTGTCTCTGGAAAGTTGACCTGCTGTTTCGGCCAATCCCTGAGCTGCGGTCAGCTGCGTAATCCAGCCCCAGTCTTGCTCCTCCGCTCCGGGAGAACACACCAGAGGAAGCCAGAAAAAGAGGCGGACGGAGCGGAGTCGGTAACAGAGAATGGAAAGCCTACACAGATAGGCGCAAAAGTGGAGTGGAAGATCACCTATCGATTATTGATCGGATGTCAGCCGTGTGTGAGACAGACGGAAGAAGAAAAGGAGGAGAAACATGAGTCGGCACCAGTCTCAGGGAGTGGTTTTAACGGGTTACCACAGCAACGCTGAGCTATTGCCGCAAACGGGACTGTGTGGTGGTTCCACTTCCAGCTGTCTGCGGGTTCCGGACCGGGAGCCCGACGTGCTCAGGTGGGAAACGTGATCCTTTAGTTAATTTCTTCAGTCGGAGCTAAAGGAAGCTAAGTGTGTCTGTGTGTCTATGAGCATGTGGTCAAAGGTCGGAGTGATCGCGGCGTTCTCCTCATTATGCAGCCTGAGTTGCATGGATGTGCTGACATGGTGGGAAAGTTAGACTCCTCAGTATGCGAAGTGGATCCTGCAGAATAAAGTAACAGCCTGCTAAGCTGCACCACAGGCAGGCAGATTTTATTGCACCTAATGGGAACATGCAGCTCCACTCTTGGCCTCGGGTTTATGTTTTTTTCTTATCAGCAGGTTCACCTTGACTTTGTTACACAGTTCAAGATCATACAAATATAGTTCATTCCTAGCTTCCACACACCCCTGCAGGTCTAAGGTTATTTCGATTTATGTGGTTCCTTAGTCCACTTAGCTCTGATCCTAGTTATTATATACGATCTAATTGCTGTCTAGTTTAAAATATTTATAGACTGACTCCATATGAGAGAGTTGAAGAGTTGGGTCATTTGTTCCATCTCTTTAAAACAAAATAAACAATAAATAAAAAAAGCGCGGGCTGAAGGAACCTTTAATGCCCTCATATGAAATCAAAACCGTGTGAAGTGAATCAAACTAAACCAGCATTTTAATATCAAAACCATCTGTGAGACTTGCATCAAAAGCATTCAACAAAAAGCATTCCTTTCTGTATTTTTAATTGTTG
Source organism: Crenichthys baileyi (assembly GCA_036173005.1). Lineage (NCBI taxonomy): Eukaryota > Metazoa > Chordata > Actinopteri > Cyprinodontiformes > Goodeidae > Crenichthys > Crenichthys baileyi. The sequence continues at coordinate 96,858 of JAHHUM010000111.1, read as the reverse complement.
CATCCTTTAACCATGAGTTATAATTTTAATACAGTACAAAAGTATTCATATGTCTTTGTTTTTCCACATTTTGTCACTTTCCAACCACAACCTTCAATGTGACGTAGTAGGATACAAGGTTTGAAAATATTTTTTCAAATACAAACCTCAAAAGGCAAAACACTGCATGTGTCTGAAAACTGACAATACACATCACCTTGACCATACCATCCCCACACTAAAACATAGTGATGGCAGCACCATGCTGTGGGGGTGTTTTTCTTCAGCAGGGAATGGCAACCAGGTCAGAGTGGATAGGAAGATGGATGGAGCTAAACGTGGGGTAATCTTGGAAGAAATCCAGTTCACCCTCCAGCAGGATAATAACCTCAAGTTCTCACCTTTATTTAATGGCGAATCCCTGACAAGCCTTGAAAATTAAGGTTCACAGATGCTCTCCATCCAATCTGACTGGACTTGAGCTATTTTTAAAAAAAAAGGGAACATTTTTTTTGTCTCTCGGTGCGTAAAGCTGGTAGAGTCATACCCCAAAAGACCCGCAGCTGTAAAAATGGTTTTGCAATACGGACAGTGTTAACATAGGGTGCCGTAGACAACCATATATTATTTTCTCTTTCAGTACAAAATGATAAAATCCCAGTGAAATCCATTTCAGTTTGTGGTTGTAATGTAAAAAATGTGAAGAGTTTCAGGGAGGTGAATACTTTTTTGCAAGTTCAAAGACAGTATGACTGAAATGCCTAGAGTATTGTGCTGCTAGAGAAAAGAGATGCATGTTGACTACACATGCCAACTATGCTAAACATATCATCACCCAAAAAGGAAAGGACAAAGCACTGAAATGTCTTAATTCAAAGATGGCTGGGATATTTGTTTTCCTATTAATTCTTTGGGCCTTCTGTTAACGAAAATAGCGTGACCCTTCAGATAAAACATCGCCCACACATTTAAACACCCATTTTCCCTGCACTGAATAAAACGTACCAAACCTTTAGGACAGACTTGTTAGTCCAAAATTTCCAGAGTTTAGTTAGTTTGAGAACGGATGATTCCCAGTATCTTAAAACAATTTTTTCCACTATTTTATTCAACTGTCTCGCTGTACCGTAGCTTCATTTCAAAGTGAAAAAAATGTGAACATTTTTTCTTGTTGGCAGTGATAACCTTTAATGCTTCTTACACTGAGCGAAGACCTTATTTTCAAGACATAGTCGTAAGTTTTTAGAACTGTCTCATCTGTTCATCCCCTGCCAAGATGTGATGCTGGTGCATCCGTGTAGGAAACTGTGATGTGGTAAAGCTTAAAAAACCAGTACGCTTGTGGTATAGATAGCTACACCTAACCGTGTGAGCGTGGTATATATAATGGAGATGTGTGTGATCCAGATGGCTTGCTTGGATTGCTAAGAAGCGTCACATTACAGACTTCCTTTGTCTCTCCTCCGTCAGCAGAGTGTGCGAGTCCCGTCTAGGCTGACCTGTGTGAAGCTAAGTTTGGTGGCCATTGTTTCCTTCAGGTCAGGAAACGTAAAACAAACAGACCATAAGCTTCTGGCTTCGTACCAGCTGGATATCCTACCTAAGGAGCCTTGGGTTACGCTCTGCTTGGGGTGTTGCACGGTGTTGTCTTTGTTCTTTAAATGGAAGGAAGTGCGGAAATTGGGCAGAGGGATTTCATTGCCAGACCAAAGTTTCAAAAGGCTATTGTTCCGAGTTTGAAGGGCTAAACTGAGCTCAGTCTCTTGCATTAATTAAGATACTTAAACACATGAAATACAGTACACATAAAATAAGATGATCAAGAATGACAAACTGTCTGGAAAGTTTGAAAGACTAGGATGGATTGTATATTACGGATTCATCAGAGTTAAAGGGCAGATCACGTATTCAAGCATTAGGTCATTGTTGAGGCCAGTAGCTGTGACGGTTGGGGGGGTTACAGAGACAGGCCTTGTCTTCAAACGGGCCAGCTGACATCTGTTGATCTGAAATACAAATGCCACACACAAGCAGAACTTATTTCCTTTCATTGTTTTTACGTAGAGCATTGATTTCCTAAACTCCCCCATTCTTTGCTGGTGATCTGTGGCTGTTAAAGAAAAACAAGACTTTTTTATATTTCTATATTCACATGGTTCTTAATGAGGGTCATTAGCAAGGTCTTAACCTTCTCTGACCCTGCATCTGCCAGAAAAATAGAAAAAAAATAATATCTGAATAAAGAAAAAAATAGAAAACAAATATCTGAATATCTGAGAAGAAAAATATGTTGTAATTTAATCATCCCACTTCTTAAGCCTTAAAAAGTTTTAAATATACCCACATTTTCCTGCACTAGTAAGAGTTTTTCACTTCCCTGGGTCCTGGTTCTGGTTAAGGAATTAGGGTGCCATTACATTGTGACAAAATTATCAGGCTCATGATTTAGGGCAGTAAACAGCTCAACCCACAAAACGTCTGCTTGTAAAACTGGCTTTTTGTTATTTGTTCAGGGAAATGAAATCAAAACTTTATCTGCTACTAGTTTGTTTGGGAGAGGGTATTCTATTTAAAGAAGCCTGCCTTGAAAAACAGTCTTTAATAATTGGCTATTAGAAACACACTTCTTGCTTGAGTGAAGGTAACTTTAAACCTAAATCCACCTGCTGTATGAATAATTTTAGGCTGTGTGGTTCATGCACTGACAGGAAATGTATTAAACCAGTGGTTCTGAAAGTTTTTGTAAGATGCACCACCTCTATAAATATTATTATAATATAAATGATCTCCAAGTACCATCACACTGACTGATATTTAAAAGCAATTGTTTAGCATGATTTAGAAAAAGAACAAAAAAATCTCATCCATTAGTACTGACTGACCGATCATGCATTTTATTTTTACTAAGAACTTAAATTTTTCAGGTCCACGTTAAAAAAAATTAGCTGAAGTGTTACGAGTGGCCAATTCTGACCTCAAAATCCAGTACATTTAAAACTTCATGATAGCCAAACTAAATAATAAATAAAAAGGGGTTTATCATCTCTGGTTATTTGTATACCATTAAATCTTTCGTACTCATAGAATCTTCTTTGACCTTGTTGCTAGCGTGCTGGATTGTAAGAAATATTGGGAAATTGTTAGTAGCTTGTAGAAGTTAGCCTGCTCACTGAGCTTGTTTCCAACTTAGAAACATGGTTCAGTTCTGATACCCTAAACAAGTTCTTACTTCATAAATAAATGGAATACTGCATTTTTAGCCACAGTGCCTGCTCCTGATTCACTGCATCACTGTCAGTGCTTTGGATTTACCTTTTAAGTAACTAATCTAAAAATGTCCTCTTGAGTACCACTAAAGACAGCCCAAGGACCACCAGTGGTGCTTGTACCACAGTTTGAGAACCGCGGGATTAGACTTTTAGGATCTTACAGGAACACATATGGAATTATTTGGTAAACAGAAAGTGTGAAATAACTCTAAACATTTTATAGATTTAGATTCTTCATATTAGACCCCCTTTGCTTTGATTACTGCTTTGCTGCACTCTCCATGAGCTTGAAATGGTTTTCTAAAGAGTGTTGAAAGAACTTCCCAGAGGCTCATTGAGAGATGGCCAAAGGTTAATATTTCAGTCATTACAGGAAAGGGCGGGTACTTTAAGAAATGTAAATTATTAAACATATTTAAAGTTCTTTTACAATTTTCATTTGCTACATAATTCCACGTGTTCATTTACTGTTTTGATGCCTTCAGTGAGAATCTACGTACAACGTAAATAGTCATAAACGTAAAGAAAACCATTAAATGAGAATGGCGTTTTAAAACTTTTGACCTGTAGTGTAGATGAGAAGTCCCACCCTTGAGTCATTTCTTTAATTGAAATAAAAATTAGATTTCCTTCTCAAGTTTACATACAAGGATTTTAAAGGAATAAAAAGTACAAGAACTTTTTTTGTATACGTTCTTTAACACTAACCACTCAAAATATGTACTATAAAAGGTAGTCGTGCTGCAGTAAACTACTACAAACTAGTGATGACCCGTGATTCAAGACTTTTAATGTTTTTGTTCTTCTCATAAGGAAATAAAATCTAGGTAACAGAGTAAAACTCAGTTGGCAGGTTAGGCAAAAAAATGTAAAATAGACATCAGTCAAAAAGAGCCGGATTTATGCACATTTTATAAGAAAAATACACTCAAATTGATAAATTGTCATCAAATAGTCAGCACAAGCCGTTGCCTCAGATCCCAACTTACTTTCAGCTCATCAGTGCTGAAAGTTTCCTGGATGAAAGTGTTTCCTCTCTGCTCCCCCCACTCACACACACCCACCTGCTTATACGCTCTATCTTTGTTGGCATCTGATCAAAGGTGTGTGGAGGATGAAGGTACAAAGATTAGAGCGGCTGCAGCTGCGGCTCTGTTTTCCTTTTTAGGTTATCTGTTCTCATTAAGTGTGAAACTGTGTGGGTTTTATTCACAGGAGCAGCCCACGTCACCTCTGTCAGATTTAGGATTGTAAACTAAATATGGTCACAATAAACGTGTAAAAATGTACTCGGTGTTGTCCTTTATAAGCACTGATGATCTTATTTCTAAAAAGGTGGATTGCATAAGTATTCACCCCTCTTGGCATTTTTCATGTTTTCTTGCCTCACAACCTGGATTTAAAATGGATGTTTGAGAGTTTGCACCATTTCATTTACAGAAAATCCTTACAACTTTATAGATGGATTATTGTTTTTATTGTGATACGGACAACAGATAGGACAAAATAACAGAAAACCTCAGTGTACATAACTGTACACCCCCTCTAAACTCTTGGGCTGACATCATCTGGACCTGCAGCCCTATTCTGGTTCAGTCTCTCCAGTTGTCTTATTACCTGACTTCTAGAGACACACAGATCGAAGGGGGAGGCAAAGGGGGCATCAGCATCTTCTGATTTGGTTGATGGCAAACATGTAGAGGCAGAAGGGTCCATGGCTGAGGTGGAAGATAAAACATTTGACGTGTGACAGGAGAGCTATGGGTCAAAGTAGGGTGGGATGTCTGTTTGGCTTTGAGCAGGAGAGGAGGTTGCTGAGCTTGTTCCTGAACTGAACCTACTGAATAATGTGTTTAGTTCATTGGGTCTGTGCAGACATCCATCTATGCGCTCCTCTTTCTGCTTGAAGCCTGTGATCTTCTTCATCCCTGACAACACATCTCTGATGGAGCTTGTTCTCCAGCTTCTTCCTGCACACCTCCTTCCTGTCTCTTATCTTGACTTTAAGTTGCTTCTGTATACTCCTCAATAATTCCCTGTCTCCCTTCCGTTATTGCAATAATGACAAAAGTGACGATAAAAAGTACCTAAAAATCTATCAGTTTTTTCAAACAATACATCTGTCACTTCATGCAGTCAGAACCACACACACACACACACACACACACACATACACAAACCATTATCAAAAAGGCTACTTCAACACAACATTTATATTAAAAAGTGAAGTGGTTCTGCTAAAGGGAACACATTCATTTCATTTGAGCATATTTTCAAATTCATTGACATTTATTTATAGATCTCATGAAACAGACTTTGGAAACATTTCAGGATAAATCCCTTTATTTTTCTCGATCGTAATTTTTTCTGATAATGACAAACGACAACATTTCAGTAACTGCCCATCTCTAGTTTAATAACATTGTTCTCCAAAAAGGAGCTTCAGTAGTTTACCTCCAAAGGAAGTGACCACCTGATGTCCGTGATAATTATTTTTAATTTCCAACTAAATTGATGTTGTCACCATTGCTGCTTTAAAACCCCACTATTAGAACATTATTAGGTATTACATAATGGCTCAAGCTACATTTAATACACTTTAAGACCTGTTGCACAATAAAGCGCATGCATTATGCAGTCCAGAAAGAGGCAGTGTCATTCTTGGTAATTATCACCTGAGCTTGACTTAATTCAGCTCTCTTATATCTACCAGTAAAACAACTGTAGCTTCTAAAAGATAAAAGACTCTTGTTAATCTCTCTGTCAGAACAAAAGGTTTTTAAACTCAACTGATCAACCACAGAAAGGTTGTTGTCCTTTTTAAATGAAATTAAACTGACGACCTTAAGATGAACAGCTGAGAAGTCTCTTGATGTTGTTCTGCTTTGTGAAGGTATGCATGTGTAACGCCTGACTTAATAAACGAGAAGCTGACACTGCTTGATGTTTGGGTATGTGTCCTTTTTATTTTCTGATTTATGATTCGAACTATAATTACCTCTAAAGCTCGGGGAATGTAAATGATTAACTCCTGTTTGAGTGAGCTTGAGTGTTTTGACTAGATTTAAAACAAATAGTAAATCAGCATAACGGGAATATTTTTGCAATTCCATACAAGTGATATCATTTTAGTTAGCGTGCACCGATTGGCTCAAGTTTATGTAAATATGCACACAGAGGTCACAGGAAACTAAACTTGATCTCAGCGTTAGGAGGGAGAAAAGTTCCAAGTGGAAAGAGAAAAGTTGGGAGTAGAAGAAGAAGACAAGAGGAGAGGTTTTTGAAATAAAATAGCTGCTAAAGAAAAATAATGGTGATTATTTCCTCAGTCTGTTAAGTAACCCCTCTGAAGTGGAGGACAGCCAGGCAAAAGGTCCTAAGGGACTGTTAAAGCCTGTAATGATGACTGGACACACAAATACATTGACCTTCTGCTGTGGTATGCAGACCTTACTCAGTGTGAACTTTCAGATTAATGCTCTCTGCTGTTAATTCTAAGTTAATTAATACAGTAGATCAACTCAGTTTCTTCCTTCGTTTGCATTGGCTTTCAGAGCTCCTTAAAGCACTTCCTTAACTACACCAAAATGTTCCTTTTTTTTACACAAAATCCCTCTTAGATCAGTTTACAGCGTGAACTATTTTCAGACAACAGAGCTAAAAAATATATTATTTCAAAATATAATGAAAAAAATTAAAACTTGCTCGTGTTTCTCCTGTTAGGTGACTCCAGTCGTACTGATGCATCCAGTTTCTGTTGTTTACGTGTCCTGGGATTTTCTTTTTAACAGCTCGGCTGGCGAGTTTAGTTGTTTGTGACGTTGTGTTTGAATAGATGATGATATGCAAGTAGATGGACGTGACGGGTGAAAGCCCGCGTTCGTTCAGCAGCTGTTGACTGGAACATGACAAAGACCCCACAGAGCTTTGGGGAGGCTACAACTACGTCATCTGCTCTGCCACAGCTGCAGCTGCAGGGCATGGAAAGGGAAAGACAAACTGCTCATATTGCTCGTAATGAGTTATAAAAATCTTTGCTTCCATTAGTGATGAATTAGAGAGCCGGGTTTTTTGCCGATTCTGTTTAACACTACAAGACTACAAGACTTCTCGGATTGCTTTTAGATTTGTAGCCAACAAAAGCAGCAGGGATCCGATATCTCCAAATGCTTAATGTCTGATGACTCAACACGCCAGATTGAGTTTTTACAAAGTGACATTATGTGACTGTTTCTAAAAATATGTTTTTCTAGTATTAAAAATTAAAAGTATTAAAATCGGTGCTTTGCATATACAGTGCCGTCCACAGTAATCGACACCTCTGGTAAAGATGTGTAAAAATAAATAAATCCATTCTTTGTTGCATTACTACAATATCACACAGATTGTATAAGAGTGTGGAACAAGTGTACGCAGTCTTTGCACACACAGCAGAGGCACTGGATCTTTTCCACTGCCCGTCTGTTCTGAGAAATATGTTTGATGCAAATAACATGTCAAGGAGAACACATGACAAATGAGCTTAACTATTGTATTTGGACAGCCTGCAGATCTCAGCCAGAAAGATGGAAGGTCCCTGACACATATCTAATGCATTTTGCTCAGGTGAATGCTGCGGGTTGTAAGCTGTGTGCTTTGAATGCACAAATGGCCCACAACCTTAGCACCTTGATTTACATTGTGTACAAATTGATCAGGAATGTGGGATTTGTGGTTGCGTGGTTATTACTGAATGGGGCCTATAGTCTCATCTGACCAAACCAAGTGGTTCCAGGTAGAGTCCCAGTAGAGTTCATGTAGAAATCCACATGTTTACATTTGCGATAGTAGGATAGAAGATGTGTTTTCCTGGTCTACCTCCCAAACAACTGGTTTGCATTTGGATGACATCTAATGGTTGCATTGTATCTTGGTCACCCATAGATGCCATTTAAAAAAATTGTTGTTTTTTTTACCTCCCTTGCCTGCAGTTCTTTTATCACATCCTGGTTGAGTTCTTGATAAACTCGTGGAGTAATTTTAGACGAACCACTCCTGGGTAGAAGGTCCACCACTGTTCAGTGTTGGCTGCACTTGTGGATAATGGTTCTCACTGTGGTTTGCTGGAGTCCCAAAGAGTTAGAAATGGCTTTTTAACGGTTTGCGGACTAATAGATGTTGATGACGTTGTTCTTGAATTCTTCTAAAATGGTGCAGAATGTGTTCCTTGCTAGCCTATTTCATGTTGTCAGACAGGTTTTCTTTAAGTGACTTCTTGATGCAGGTCTGGTGGTAATCTGGCCTAAGTGTAGCTAGTTAAAAGACAATTACTTTTTCAGATAGGAACCGGTTGGTTTGGATAGCTTTTTTCCCTTTTTATAAATTAAATCATCATTTAAAGAGGGCTTTTTGGATCTACTCAGCACGTTTTTTTTAGCTTTTATTAAAACCAGATTGATCTAAAACATGTAAGTGTGACAAAAAAGCAAAAAAACAAGAAATCTTTAAGGGGGGAAAATACTTTTTACCATTACTTGTGTAATTGCATTCTCTTGATTTTAGCTGAGCAAACATTAAGTTGTTTGCTGAATGTCATGCTCTGGTGGTTTCATCTAACAATCAGTTATTCTGAGCAGTCCACTCTGTCTCAGCTGTGCTGAGCAACATTAATGTACTGTACATCGATGGACTGACTGGGATTGATGTGTTTATGTAGCAAAGCAAAGGTTGAGGAGCACAAGATGTGCTATTTTTGTTCATAGCAGATGCTGCCTTCATTAGCAGCCTGGTTGAAAATTCAACATGCTGGTTGGCTTTTCGGTACTTTCAACCTTTGGCCACACCACCTCTGTTTGACACTCACTCACAGATTTGTGTTGCAGAACTGAAGTCCAAGAAAACATGGCTGAATGTAAACAGCTCTCAGACAATGCAATACTTGAAATCAAGGAAGATTTGTATGATCAGCGTGCATAAATTGTAATGTCACTGATAAACATGGTGCCAAGTGCATAGCTGCAAGTGAAACAAAAATGTCGTTGCTACAGTGTTGGCAAAGATGTAGATTTGTATCTTTTATGTATATTTGTGCCTTTTTGTGTCTCATTAACAGTCGCAAAACAGGCCAATACAGTCTTCAGCAGAACCAAAACGCACAACATGAAGAAGATAAATATGGTTTTTCATCGGCCACTGGTGGTACAGGAACAAGCAGCACTGACTCATCTCTGCTCTTCAATTCAAGCTCCGCTGCTCACCCTGGGTCCCAGCCGTCTACCAGCCTTAAGCCAGACTCTAGTCACAGTCCCAACTCCAGGCGCAAACAACAGCCTACATGCCAGCGCAGCTTTTCTCAGGTAAGGAGGGAAGGCAAATGATGGTTTGGTTTGTATTATTGATTTTTTACTTCTAGCTATTTAAACATTTAAAGTCTGTGAATCAATGCAGGCTATAGACAAATGTCATTTTCCATGTGGAAGCTATCTTTAGTATCAGTGAGTTGTTTAAAAAATAAGTCAGGATAAGCACAAAGAAAGAAGATGGTTTTTGGAAAGGAAGCAGTATTTCCTACATGCAGAGACATGTCTGTGATTCATTAAGGCTGCAAGAGAGTGAGAAAGAGCAAGACTTTCAGCAGATAACAGGAAGGCTGAACATATTACAGCAAAGGTGCCCTGTTTGACCTTTCAACCTGTGTCTACCCTGGAACATGTTAGATTTGCAAATGTTAAGGTATGGATCTACACTTTCTAGGGAATACAGATGGAGGCCAAGGCTAGCCACACTAGCTGAGCTGGAGATCAGAAATTGAATTGGTGCATATTTGTTTTTTATTTAGTGCAAGTAAAATCACCATCTCAACCATCAACAATTCTAGTTCATATCATGTTTAAATAATCTTTTGCACTCCTATATTATACATTTTGGATCAGCTGTGCTGCAGTGTTTAGCTCATAAGTGTATAGTTTCACACTTAAGATCAATTGGGGGCGACTGTGGGCTGTTTTGTCAACTCTGTTGTGTTTCCAGGTTTTGACACAATTTTATCTTCCTGTTGTCTCGAGGGTTGCAATGTTGATTACAGCAATTTTCTCAAAACAACCATGCTTCCTTGTAATTTTACCTTACTTTGTCCTTTGTTCTCTGTTTCTTCTCCGCCACCTGTTGACTGGGAGTATATTTGTATTGAATGTTCATATAAAGTCCTGTGCTGATAGCCGCTGAAACCATCTATTTTTACATTTCTGAAGTGATATATGGCTCTGTGCAAATGCATTCTTGGTGTTCTTATAAGTGTGCTTTAATTTGTGAGTATTTCTTACAAAATATTTGTGTTTTGATAATGCAAACTCTTATCCGTTTCTGTCAGAAGCTTGTTCTGACAGGCTGTGGTTGTTTTTTTTCCACCATAAACTTGTTGCGTCAGGTCCTGGAGGGTTTTTTTTTGTTGGGAAAATATGAAGGAAGACAACCTCAGCTGAGGACAGAAAAAAGAACGAGGTCTTGAAGCTGTAAATTTGGACATTCCAAACCCTGAGTGTTTGCACTTCACACAGGACTCCCTGGACGAGCTGGAGATGGACGACTACTGGAAGGAGATTGAGAACATCAAGAGCTCAGGGGGAGGACCAGGGAGGGGAGGAGAAGGAGAAGCTCAAGAGGAGGAGCAGCAGAAAATCCCTGAAGGTGTGATACACTGTTTCCATTTAAGAGACGTTAATTAAACTTCATCTTCTTAAATGTCCTGGAATCTACAGATGTTTCTTCTATGGTAGAATTAGTGTTTAAAAAATGATCCAATGAGAGAAGGGAGGCTAGTTGGGGAATGTGTGTGTGTGTGTGTGAGTTTGTGGTTTTAGTCATGATCTGAATGTTAGATATGGGACTTGGAAAAATTCCCTTTAGCCCCGTTATGTAAGGAAACATGCTGGCACTAAGCTTGTCTGACATTTTGTGCCTCTTTTAGTGAAACTTGTTGCCAAACCAGAACTCTAGGACTTTGTCAAAACGTGTATATAACATGTCAAAAAGTCAGTTGTGGTTTATTTTCTGTAATTTTGTCCATGATTCAGCTAACTTTGTTTTATTTAGGTCATTTACTGACACCAGCTTTAAAGCTGTGGAATAAGTAAAAGCCAGTTCGGACTTGTGCAAACTGCTCTCATGTCATTTCACAGTAGGAATGCGGTCTTTGTCTGTCTGTCTGTCTCCTGTTATATTCAGCCTAATAGTCTATTGTGCTCAGGACTAAAAGCTTCTTTCTGTATTATTTCTTTGTCAACTTATGTCTGTTATTAATCTGTTTCCTGCAGCACATCCATTTTTGGCAGTTTTGCTTTTTATGTAATCAAAATTCTTATAGGCCGGAACGGTTTAAGGTATGGAAAAAGAAAATGCTATGGAAAATTTTTTTTTATTCCATCAATCCATCCGTCCATCCATCCATCCATCCATCCATCCATCCATCCATTCATCCAACCATCCGTTTATCCTTCCTTATTTCCTTCTCTGTTCCTTTTAAATTTTAGGTTCAAAAAGGAAGGAATTTTAACTTTAAAAATTGCTTTTTCATTTCAGAAGGTGGCAGTTATGCTCCCCTTTGTTACAATTCATTTTAAAATGACCTTTTCTTGTCTTTTAGAAGGAGAGCATGAGGAGGCGTGGCTTGCAGAGGCAGGGTTAGCACGGCTGTTTGATGATTCCTTGGCAGCTGACGACCAGGTGAGCAGATAAACAACATGTACATATTCACATTAGGTCAATGACAATCAAAGCATAAAGGGCAGATGATGAAACAGATATCATACTCTATTTCTCGTCTCAATTGTTTGACAGGAAGAAGACAGCGCCGTGTTCCTGTCCACCCTCACCAGGACGCAGGCTGCCGCTGTGCAACGTCGTGTGTCGTCTTACCAGCAGACGCTGCAGCGGCAACGCAAACGCCAACACTTCCCTGATGTTCGAGATATATTTAGACCTCCTGAAAAGGTAAAACGATGAATCACACATCAAGATATTAACATATGTGAAAATGTCTTTATATGATCTATACAGCCAAAGCATACACTGTAGAGTTAACAGACACATATTTTTCAGATTTAAACTCTAAAGGTATGATTTCAATGTTAGAAAGCTTAGTTAAGTGATGTTTAGCTGCAATGTAATTATGGCCGGAGTAAGAAGGGTGGTTAAACATAATGGTTCTGGTTTTGCATGATTAACCTTTTATAAATGATAGGGTAAAGGTGAAATCAAAATGTTAACACAGTCAACACAGACAAAATGTTTTGTGAACAGCACACAGATGGGTGATATTATGTTAGTGTTGTAGAGTCATGTAAAATACTACAAATACTACCAAAAACAGCAACCAGGAGCTTTAAATGTTCTTGGTGTTTCATTATGTGGCAGAAATTAAGATAATCAGGCTCTTGATAATGTAAGAACACAACAACTCAACTGTTTTTCAAGCTGGCTGCCTTTATTCAGAGTAACTTTTCCTGATAAGATTATACTTGAGACAATATCTTGGATAGGTGCAGAAACTCCTGGGGGTATTGCTGTAGCTGTAATATGTCCATGAAACACCTGGATAGCTTAGTTTTTATGTTCTTAAATGACTATTTGCAGATATTGTACTATCCATTTAGTTATCTGTTAAGGGAAAAAAATGTGTTTTCCAATATAGCTTTTACTCCTATGCTCCTTTTAAAAGAACTTAATTATTCTCCCCTACAATAGAGAGGAGTCCATGGCATGGCAAAGATAAAACGCTTGCTATTTTATAGCGGAGATTACAAACGGAGAATAATTCAGATTTATGAAAAACTGTTTGTTTTTTCATGATTTTAAGGTGAAGCTAATAGATACTTTTTAAAATAAATGACTCCATATGTTGGATTGTTAAGAGTAGGTTTCAAATTCCTAATGGAACATGCATCAATAAGGGATTAATTTGGACTTTCAAAATAAAAGTAACAGATACTCTTTAAAATAAAAGCTTCAATTTATTCAGAGCATTATTATAAAATGTGATTCCACATTACTCATGGTAAAAAAAAATACAGGAATGTGGGCTTATGAAAAACATTTTTTAGACCTTGTAATAATATCTGACAAAAAAGCCTCATTGGTGGATATATAGAAGCTTCATACACCCAACCTATATAAAAGCTGCACAAGTTACACAACCTAGGGAAGACTGTTGACCAGTTGCCAGTCAGTGGCACGCTTCACAAAACAATTTAGTGGAAGAAAGAAGTGTTTTAGAAAAAGTCTATTTGAAAAAGGTGCACAAGCAACCGGGATAAGTACATCCTTGGGAGGATATTGAAGCAAAGTCTATTTAAGAGTTTGTGAAATTCACAAGGTGTAGACTGTGGCTGCCACACATCGACATACCTAGGACATGAGCTATAACTCTTGCACTCCTTCTGTTAAGCCACTCTGAACCAGAGATGGCATTAGAAGTGTCCTACCTGTGCTGAGGACAAAAAGGACTGGACATCTGCTTAGTGGTACAAAATTCTTTTTTCTCATAAAAGTAAATGTTGCATTTCTTTTATAAATCAAGGCCCCAGAGTCTGGAATTGAATGTAGAGGCACAGAATTCAAGTTCTTCAAGGAACTGTGTGAAGTCAGTCATGATTTGGTGTGTCCTCTCATCTTCTGGTGTTTGTTCACTGTGTTTTAAGTCCAAACTCAGTGCAGGTGTCTACCAGGATATTTTAGAGCTCTTCATGCTTCCCTCTACTCACAAGCTTTATGGAGATGCAGATTGGACTTTCCAGCGTGACTTGGCACCAACCAACACTGGCAAAACACAAAAACCTGGTTTAATAAGCATGGTGTACTTTATTGGCCAGAATCTCCACAACCTCATAGATTCTTGATTGGGGTCAGATCAGGTTGCAGATGAGACACCAGACCCGACAATGGAGATGAGTTGAAGGCCACCATTAGGGCTTCCCACATGCCACTCTGCATTGATGCGGTATACATGGAAAAGGTTTATGGGTGCATATAATGTACAACACTTGAACATTAGTAGGCCAACATTTCTGGTTTAAAAATCCGTTTTATTGGTCTTATATAATATTCTGCATTTATGTAAAAAGGTTTGAGTTTTCATTAGCTTATCTTATTTTATTAGCTTAGCTAACCATAATCATCAAATTTTTAGATACATTGATGCCTTAAATATATCACTTTATCTGTAAGAAATCTGATGAGTTTCTCGTTAAATTACATTCCGTAAATAAATATTTTTACATCTTGACCAGCATTCGAAAACAGGATGTTGCTCTATGTTTCAACACTGTGTGCTGCATAGTTATGTCTCACTCTTGTTATGTTTGTTGCAGGATGAAGAGCCTCCAAACCTCAAAGGGGGTAGTGAAAAAGATACTACTGCTGGTATGAGCAGCTCGCTCACTTTAAATAAAACACATTCAGGATTAGTCAGCATGGAGTTGGTGAAACCAGGCCCAGATAAATGTCTGCCTTGGAACTGAGATTTAATCACAACACAAAGGACCAGAATCTGATTCTATTAAGTGCAGTAGTGTCTACCAGGAAGGGAAGCAACACAGTAACAGAAATCTCTGCAGAATTTTAGAGGAAGTGTTATTAATGACTGATATATTAAACAAAAAAGTTTAGGGAAGTTGCTTCTAACAATTAGATTCAGGTGATTATAAAGATTTAAATCTACAGAAAAAGTAGACATGATTACAGTTTAGTATAGCATTTCTGTAAGTAAGTCATAGTCATGTGAAGCCTTGTAAATGTGGAGAATTTTCCAACAGAGTAGTTAAAAGTCAACAGACCCTTCTTACTTCCTTTTTTTCTGCTGCAGTGACTAATATGCTAGGAGATGAAACAGCAATAAAACATTTTTTGCCTGCCAATGCATGGTAGTTTCATGTCATCAGGGCAAACCCATTTAAACCAAACTGCTTGTCATGTTATTTTATTTCTGCATTTTTCTCTGCAGAAACTGAGACAGAACTGAACGTAGAAGTGGCGTTTTCGGAGCAGGCGCTCTCTTACCGGGACAATAATCAGAGGTTGAAGGTCACCAGCAGCCTTAACTCCACCGATGACAAACTTCCAGTGAGACATGAACTTTTACACAATTACTCTTAGGTATCCAGAGGTGCCTTAACATGCTTTCAGCATGTCAGCGCTTTTCTGAGCTTTTCTTGCCCCGCCAGGGGACAGCATTAAGACTCTAGATTACTCACGTTAATTAATTTTGATAATTGTTAATCATTGGATTGAGACATATATAGCTGAAACCAGATCTTTTGACACACAGTCTAAAAAAGTCACATTACTTTTATTTCTCTTTCTGACATTAA
This sequence comes from Crenichthys baileyi, assembly GCA_036173005.1. Lineage (NCBI taxonomy): Eukaryota > Metazoa > Chordata > Actinopteri > Cyprinodontiformes > Goodeidae > Crenichthys > Crenichthys baileyi. The sequence continues at coordinate 81,269 of JAHHUM010000111.1, read as the reverse complement.
ATTAGACTAAATCCTTTATTACTCTATTTCTTTAAATACAGAAGCTTAGATTTATTTAAATTAATATGCATTCAAGCAATTTGGTAAAGCTCAAATGATGGTGTTATGGTTTTGTACGCTTCTGAGGGTTTACCAGCATTTAAGTTAAGGAAACACTTGCTTCCTTGTGTGACATCATGGAAAAAAGAAACCAGGGAAGATATCAGGAGGAGAATTGTTAACCTTTAAAGGTCTGGTTCACCTTTGGATACAATTTGCACAACCCTGATATGACCCTGTAATTTATGTATCTATTTCAAGCGGAAGTCACATCAATGAAAAATCTTGTGTACAAAGTGTCTTAGTTCTTGGTTCCTATAATTCTCTGTAAATTGTAGTTTTAGAATATCTAAAACTACAATTTACAGTAACTGTTATTTTTTATAGATGTTACAATAAAGAGCAATGTAAATCTGCTCTATAAAATAAAATGTCAGCATTTTTTCATGTTTATAAGCAGAGAGCAAGGTTGTCTGTTATTCAGAAGCCCTCACTGGCTGTACTGACATCTAGTGGGTGACGCTTGTATAGCAGAAACAGACACTGAGCTCATGTCTGCTTTTAAAAATATTTTTTTTAGTTACTAAAAACTCTTTTCCCCACTGTTATTCCTTTTGTTTTGCTTCAGAACTTTACGCTCCTTCGAGATAAAACGGGTCAGACCAAAGTGGGAGATCTGTCTCCTTTGGATATGAGAAAGGTAAAACCCTTCAACAGGGTATATGGACACATAGTTAAAGACCATTTTTTAGATGGCAAACCGAAAATGTTTTTGATACCTGTTTCAGGTGCACAGACTTGTGCTTGTAGAGATGACTGCTCTGTTTGACACGGCTGGGATAGATGTCAAGGCGAATAAACCTGGCAGAGTGAAAAGCAAAGGTAATGTTGTCTAGAAAGAAAAAGTGCAGTCCCCTGCAAAGCTATTTATACCCCTTTCACATCACAACCACAAACCTCTGCATATTGTATTAAGTTTTCAAGTGATAGACCAAGGGAAAGGAAAACGACAGTTTTCAAAATATTTTACAAAAAAGAAATCAGTGTGGCATATATTTGTATTTTTCCAATAGGAGTTAACACTTGGTAAAAGCACCTTTTGCTGTTATCACATCAACTGTTTCGAGACATTTTGCCTTGAACAGCTGGTTGAACAGCTGGATTTATACTGAGATTTGATTAAAGACAATCGGACTGTATTTATTATTTAGGCTACTTCTGAAATTGGTTGCACTGGATTTTATTTAGGAGCATCAGGTTAAAGGGGACTGAATACTGAAAATATTTGCAAGGCCCTGTGACATGTTTTGATGTGTGTAAATACATTTTTTGTGTGTTTGTGTGCAGAAAGTGGCCTGTTTGCTGTTCCTCTGACGACTGTATTGGATCAAGACCAGCGACGGGCTCCTGGAACCAGAGTGCCACTTATACTGCAGAGGGTGAGCACCCCGACAGTCATATTTAGAGTCAGTGGGAAACATTTGAAGGCCACAGTAGGGAGGAAGGAAAATATTAATTGCTTTGACAAGCTGCAATAAAATGGCATTCTAAAGTGTTTTGAAGCTTTCGTTGGGCCCTGTGCAGTCAAGACATTACACGTCATCAGCACTGAATCCAAATAAAATGTTTCTTTGCACTTTACTCTTGTGGGGCTTATTTAATCTCGCCTGTCTCTTTTCAATAGCTCATTAGTCATGTAGAGGAAGAAGGATTAGACACTGAAGGTTTGTTACGGATCTCTGGGTCAACCACTAGAGTCAAGGTATTTTCTTGCATAGACACTTTCTTAATTTCTAGAATGTTTGTCCTAGATTTCACCCTAACTCATGTTGCATGCTTGCTGCTGTGTCTCCACCCAAATGCAGTCACTGTGCGAGGAGCTCGATTCGTCTTTCTATGACGGGACGTTTCAGTGGAAGCATGTGAAGCAGCACGATGCTGCAAGCCTTTTAAAGCAGTTCATCAGGGACCTGCCCCATCCACTGCTCACTGTGGAGTACATCAATGCTTTTATTGCTGTCAACAGTATGTATCTGATCTGTTTTCATCATTGCTGTTATTTACTGCGAGTGTTGACCATGGTGTTTTGTTTTGTGATATGAAAGAGCTCCCAACAAAGAAACAACAACTCCATGCCATGAACCTGTTGGTACTATTGTTGCCTGAGGCCAATCGGGATACTTTAAAGGTAGGGAAAGGCAAGTTTATTTATATAGCATCAATGATGATTGTTTATTTTTATCAATTTACAAAATGCTAAGTGAGCGAACCCAAACATACAGCCAAAGTCATTAGGAACTATCTTCAGCATAAAGAAGAACAAGAATTACTGAAAGTGATAGTATGGCCCCCACAGAGCCCTGATCTCAACATCATGGAGTGTGTCTGGGATTACATGAAGAGACAGAAGGATGTGAGAAAGCCAACATCCACAGAAGATCTGTGGTTAGTTCTCCAAGAAGTTTGGAACAACCTACCAGCCGAGTTCCTTCAAAAACTGTGTGCAAGTGTACCTAAAAGAACTGATGCTGTCTTGAAGGCAAAGGGTGGTCACACCAAATATTGATTTGATTTAGATTTCTCTTTTGTTCTTCACTGCATTTTGTTGATGGATGAAAATAAATGATTACAGCATTTTTTCACACCTGCCTAAAACGTTTGCACAGTACTGTATACATGAGGTAATTTATAGCGCTTTACAGGAACATTAAGAAACTGAGATCCTCTAAAACCAAGACAGAGGTTTTTGATTCGTTCCTATAGAGCCATATGTCATTCAGAACCTTTACCAATAAACTGGAAAGCATTGGAAAGAACAATTTTTTTTTGCAAAAACTTAATAGATTTGTTGATAAGCTGCCTTTTCAATTATCTTTGCCAAAATTGTTAGGTTAGTTATGGGCATGTAATCACTTATTATTGAGGCCATGATAGTTTTTTTTACCAGAGGTTTGACCACTGCGGTTGTAGGGTTCAGGAAAAATATTCTGAATTAAGGGAATTATTTGCTATCTACAATATTTTAAATGCAACAGAGCTAAAGACGTTTTTTTTTTTTTTGTTGTTGTTGTTTTACTTTTGGGAACCATTGCAAGGCAGCAGGTCCTGAATATGAGCATTTTCGGGTGAATATGCATATGGTAAATGGTAAATGTCCTGCACCCCCAGAGACCCCAAAGCATTTTACACTACAATCAGTCATCCACTCATTCACACACTGGCAGTGGTGAGCTACAATGTAGCCACAGCTGCCCTGGGGCAGACCGACAGAAGTGAGGCTACCATACACAGGCGCCACTGAGCCCTCTGACCACCATCGGCAGGCAAGTCGGGTGAAGTGTCTTGCCCAAGAACACAACGACTGAGACGGACAGAGCGGGGGTTCGAACCGGCGACCCAACTGAGCCACAGCCATCCCTAATTCAATGATTTTAAATAATCTTGATGAACTAAACCTCCTGGAGGCACAGGAGATAAAATCAGAGGTGGAAACACACACTGCATGTGTTAGTCTCTGAAGCTAGCAGCGCATTCTCCTTTAAATTCATATTGCACGTGTAAAAAATGTTACTGTACATTTTTATTTTTTTTTGCAGGCATTGGTTGAGTTTTTTCAGCGTGTGATCGACCAGCAGGCCAAGAACAAGATGTCTCTAAACAACGTCTCTGTTGTCATGGCACCCAACATCTTCATATTCAAAGGCTTTCGGTCCAAGGTGACGGAGCAGCAGGAGTTGTCCATGGCAACTGGTACAGCCAACATCGTCCGGCTGCTAATAAGATACCAGAATCTCCTTTGGACGGTAACTTGTGATAGTAGACATGACTGTAATCTGTAAATCAGATGCTTTTTGATGTGTTCTGATTACTCATAAAAAAATATTTTTTGTGGGAACAGCATGCAGTAACGGACAATTTTATTTCTGTATTACCATCTCTTTCAGATCCCAAAGTTCATTTTGACTCAGGTTAGACAACAAAATATGGTAAACCAGCGAAAACTATACAAGGAGAGAGCTGTACTGAAGCTGCTGAAGAAGATAACCATCGACAGACCAGTTGATAAAACTATCCCGGAGGTAGGAGAGATTGTATGTTCTTGATTAAGATGATTACAGTAAACTATTTTTAGCAATACTTAGTAATTATCAAATAACTTGCATAAAAATTGTAACCTCTAATAATTGTCATTTTTAAAGCTTTATTTAACTGGAAACAAAAAAAGTTCAACATTTTAGAAACTAAGAGTTAACATTTGAAATTGATGCAAACCACAAGTTTTAAAAAAAGTTTAAACACTGCCAACAAACACAGAAAAGCTGATGTTCTTTATATTAAATTAATTAAAAATTACATTAAATTAATAATACTCCATTATGAACAGTTTTATAGGGATCATCTGTACACAATAGAAAAAAGATCAACATAAGAATCCTAATACTAGCAGGTTCTTCCACAGTGTCAACAGACTGGAGTGTATGTTTAGTCTATTGAGGAACCGTGGCATCTAGTGGTGATGTTGTAGATTTTTACTGAAGCTTTAGAGCAGGGGTGTCAAACTCATTTTTGTTTAGGGGCCGCATACAGCTTAATCTGATCTCAAGGGGGCCACAGAAGTAAACTTAATTCCTGAACAGGTTTACCTTTTTTCTCCATTAACTGTCCAATTTCCCCACGTAGATCGAAGAAGCGCTTCAGCACAGCACCTCTTCTTAACCATCTAACTTCAGTGTGGTATGGTAAACCAAGGGGAATGTTGCATTCACTGAGAAGGCTGTCAAACTGACGATGATTGAGAGCTCTGGCTCAAATGAAATTAACAGTTCGGACAACCACCTCCATGACGTGATCCATTTTTAACGACTTGCAGCATAATGCCTGCTGATGCAAAATACAATGAAATGTCCAAAACTCACCCCATTTATTTTCAGCTTGTACTTTCTCTCTGAGCTTTGTCACAACACCTGCCTTTTTCCCGATCATTGAAGGGGCACCATCAGTTGTCAGGCTTACGGCGCGGGACCAGTCCACCCCGACTCTGTCCAACTCTCCAACAACTGAGCGGAAAATGTCTTCAGCTGTCGTGGTGTCGGTCATGGGCAACTCCTCTGTGACAGTCAACATCTCGTCAACTCCACGAATGAATATGGCCAGTTGAGAGACGTCTGCAATATCAGTACTCTCATCAATTCCAACAGAAAATGCAATAAATGACTGCGTTTTGCGTTTGAGTTGGTTGTCCAAATCTGCCGATAGTTCCGAAATCCTGTCTGCCACGGTATTTCTCGTCAAGCTAATATTGGCAAAAGCTTGTCGCTTCTCAGGACACACGATTTCAGCAACCTTCAGCATGCAGTTGTTGACGAACTCTCCCTCACAGTAAGGCTTTAATGCAAACCTTATTTGGTTAGCAATCAGGTAGCTGGCTTTCACCGCAGCATCACTGGCCTCTCGACTCCGGGTGAAAAAAGATTGCTGTTTCCTCAGAACCGTCAACATTTCATTTATCTTCTGTTTTCTCAGTTCTCCGTGCAAGTGCTTGTATTTTTCGCCATACTGAGTTTCATAGTGGCGTCGAATATTGTATTCCTTAAGCACCGAAACCTGCTGCAGGCACACAAGGCACATCGGTTTACCATTCACTTCCGTGAAGAAATAAGAAGTAAATTTTTCTTGAAAAATCCGACACTCTGTGTCTACCTTTCTCTTTTTTGACAAAGACATTTCGTTGATGAGGTTGCAAGGGCCAAAATAACAAGCTGGTAAAGCGATAGAATCAAAGTCGTTTACAGAACCTGAAGCTCAGTGCTACCATCTGCTGTTAGTTACGATGCAGTGTTGCATCATGTTGTCTGCTCTGAATAAAACACAGTACCCCTCGTGGACAATATAAGAACTGCAGATTTTAAATTAAACAAAGTACATGTTTTTTTCAATAATCATTGTTGAATAATGATAATGCATTTAGCCACCGGGCCGGATTAAATTGTTCGGAGGGCCGGATCTGGCCCGCGGGCCGTACGTTTCACACCCCTGCTTTACAGTATCATTTGCAGAGCAATACAATTCTTAATCAACCCCTTTTCACTCAAACGGTAAACACGTCTGATTCGCACTTTTGTTTTTATTTCTGATGTGATTGGCTGATTGGCAGAGGAGTAATTAGACGGCTTTTGTTTAGTCTTTTTCGACAATATTACGACAAACCAACCGACCCAGGAGAAAGACCTTGAAACTGATTTTTTTTTATTTCTTTTTGCCAAAAAGTAACAGTTTCCTAGGTTTGACGGTTTATTGAACAGATAAGTAATTTATTTCTCAGTTCTCATTTAGGCAGCACATGTTCAGGGTTATGACTTTATGGTTTTGTTTTATTACTCTGCATGTCTCTGTTTATTACCAGGAGAATACCCAGGGATTTATTCGAGTTCAAGCACCACAGTTAAGTAAAATATCTATGGCGATTCAGCTTACAGAAGATTTGCAAGCTGCTGATGTATTAACTCGCTTCCTCAGCCAAGACAGGTAACATCTACACCTATACTTGGTTCTCTTTGCTAAAATATAATGTAATCTGCTGGCCAGTTGTCTGTAACTCTCTCTTCTCATCTTTGTTTTTCCAGTTCCGTGTCAGTGAAAAAAGAAGATTTGTGTCTCTATGAGATTGGTGGAAACATCAGTAAGTTCAATTCCCAACTGAGATGTTTATATTTTAATTCCTTATCTTTTAGAAAACATGAATGTCATGGTGACTGCAGCTCCTGATAATCCATCTGTTAATAATTTCTCTCTGTCTACCCTTTTCTAAGAGGAGAGATGCTTAGACGGGGAAACGTATATGAAGGATCTTTCCCAGCTGAACCCTGCAGCAGAGTGGGTCATAAAAACAGCACAGCGATAAATTCTGGCCTTCCATCTCCATCCTGGACTGCTTTACATTTCCTGCTGAGGCAACATAGCAGCTGATTCTCTGAGGTTTCTGCAGGATCTGGATGCTTTGGGAATACTTCATCTTTGCAAAAACTTATTAGATCCTGAAATCTATATGGGAATGCAAGTGGTTCGATTGCAGTTTATTATGTTGGAAAAACTTTACTGAAAATGTTTTTTTTAAAGTGCTTTGCATTGTAATAATTCCCAGGGAGATTTTCTGAAATACCTTCTTCATTCTTACCAAAGCTGCCTTTCTAAAGATACGGTGTATTTTTTGGGAACTGATTAGACCTGCAACCACTATAAAAACATTGTGAAGTAGAAAGAAAATGACATACGGCTTTTTTTTTTTTTACAAATAAGATCTGAAAAGTGTAGCATTCATTTGTTTTCAGCTCCCTGACTCAATACTAGAACCATCTTTTGCTTCAAGTACATTTTTTTAGCTCTATCTATCCTCCCATCACCCTGCTGAAGGAAAGCATCCCCAAAGCATGATGCTACCGCCACCTTGTTCCCTGGTGGATATTGGGCGTTCAGTGTGATGTGCAGTGTCAGTTTCTGCAGCACAGGATTTGCACGGAGGCCAAGGAATTTTAGTATCACCTAACCATAGCGGCTTCTTTCACATGTTTTCTCTGTCTCCTATCCAGCTTGCGCCAAACTGTAAACAGAATTACTTATAGCTTTCATTCAACAGCAGCTTTCTTCTTGCCCAGCTTCCATAAAGACCAGATTTGTGGACTGCATGTCTAAAAGTTATCATATTAACAAATTCTCCTGTCTGAACTGTGGAGCTCTGCAACTCCTCCAGAGATACCATTGGGCTCTTGGCTGGTTTTCTTGGCTCTTCTTCACAACTTTATACTTGACCTGTATGTTGTGTTACCTGGTCTCCATGAAGCTGTTTGTTCCTTCATACTGTCTAACAAACCTCTGAGGGATTCACAGAACAGCTGGTTACACTTTTTTTTTAAGGCTATCAGAGTAAAGGGAACTGAACACAAATGAATTCTATTTTATGCAAAGCATGGACACATTTCCTTCCGCTTCACAATAACACTCTAGTTTGTGTTGGTCTATTACATGAAATTCTTGTAAAGTACGTTGAAGTTTATGGTTGTAATGTGATTCAAAAGTGAATAACTTTAAGGGGTGTGTATACTTTAGCAGGGATGCTAAAAGAAGACCACTTTTTAAAGACTTTTTGGACTGGTGGGAAATTCTTCCTGTTTCCATTCTGTGATTTATTGCTGCTTTTTTAATGGGGGGGGTTTGGCAGGTTAAAAAATTTTAAAAGGAAGGGAAGGTTGTTTTGAGGGCAAAAACCTATTAAGGAAAAATGGAATTTTGGGATCACATGTCAGATAAATTATTTTAGGCCTATTCTCCTTTGGTTAATTGTCGAATAATGTATCTTTTTTTTTTTTTTTAGCTTTTTTAGGTAAGTTCGTGACCACTTCGTAGAATGTTGTTGTATCAGAGCAGGAAGGTGTCCAAACGGAATAAAGTATTTTAGGAGGTCTAACTTCGGCCAGGTGATTAAACTTGTCTCTTTTTTGTTGTATTTTGTAAGTATTCTTAAAAATGATCAAACTGATTCAAGATTTCTGTTGTCTTTTTGGTTTTGCAAGGGGAATGCAGTGAAACATAACAAAATACATTTATATACAAGGAAAGCTTTAATTTGTGGTTGTTTGTCTCAACTTGTGAATACAATGCAATGAATATGACTGCACAAATATCAAGAAACCACAAAGTTTTTAAAAACATTTTTAAGTGGATTTATACAGTGATACATTTGCACATAATTAATTTTGGGCTTTTTTGCCTCACCACTGACGTCAGGTACTGTGTTGTACACCGGCAAACTTTTTATCTGGGAAAATACACATTTTATCTTTTTTGCACATATTGTGCCTTTAGTGGCAGGTTTATCTAATTGTTTCAGCTTTTTAACGGTCTTTACATATCTGCACTGCAATGTAACTTCCTAAATAGTAAACTTCTAGGAAATTGTGTAAAGGTAACAAAAAAATTTGATTAACTTTTTTGATTTTTTTTAATGTATCTTTACTGTAATTGATTTTTTTCTTAATGTATTTTTCTTAGCTGCCTTTTAAATTACCACCATGACTTCCTGTAAATAAACTTGAAGTAATTCATTACCACATTTGCTGCTATGGTTGCTAATTTGCACTCACAGTTTCAGATTTAAAAAAAAAATTTTTAAAAAAATTTGATCATGGCAAACCTTTAAAAAATCTTTTTAAACCCTTTTGATGATTTTAGGATCCAAGGAGTGGTTTGTTTATTAATTTCCCTTTCATTTGGGCTCCCAAAAACATTAAAAACATCAATCAGAAGTCAGAAAAATCAATTCTGGGCATTTCATGTAAATGAAATCTATAAATTAGAGCTGCAAAATATGATAAACTTCAGTATATATTTATATATATACACTGCTAAAAAAATAAAGGGAACACATAAACAACACAATATAACTTCAAGTAAATCAAACTTCTGTGAAATTTTAGCTGTCCACTTGGGAAAGCAACACTGATTGACAATCAATTTCACATGCTGTTGTTGCAAATGGAAATGACAGCAGGGGGAAATTTTTCTTTGGGCGTTTAGCAAGACCCCACTTAATAAAGGAGTGGTTCTGCAGGTGGGAACCACAGACCACTTCTCAGTACCTATGCTTTCTAGCTGATGTTTTTGGTTACTTTTGAATTTTTTGGTGGGGGGCCTTTCACACGGGGTAGCATGAGACGGACTCAACAACCCCACACCAAGTGGCTCAGGTAGTGCAGCTCATCCAGGATGCCAACCCAATGCAAGCTGTGGCAAGAAGGTTTGCTGTTCTGTCAGCGTAGCGTCCAGAGCCTGGAGGCGCTACCTGGAGACAGGCCAGTACAACAGGAAACGTGGAGGAGGCAGTAGGGGGGGGGCCCAACAACCCGCAGCAGGGACCGCTTCCTCCGCCTTTGTGCGAAGGAGGAACAGGAGGAGCACTGCCAGAGCCCCACAAGGGGAGACCTCCAGCAGGCCACCATAGGTGAAGGGGTTCTGCACCCAAACGGTTAGAAACCGACTCCATGAGGACGGTATGAGGGGCCCGACGTCCACAAATGGAGGTTTTGGGGGGGCCTTCACAGCCCAAAACTTGGGGAAATTTGCCAGAGAAAAAACCAGGATTGGCAAATTGGGCCATTTTTGCGCTCTGTGCTTTCTTACAGATGAAAAGCAGGTTTTAAAAAACTGTTGGCACATGTGACAGGACGTGACAGAGTCTGGAGGACACCGTGGAGAGCGATCTGCTGCCTGCAACACCCTTAAAAGCATGACCGGTTTGGCAGTGGGGTCAGTAATTTGGGTGGGGGGCATTTCTTTTGGGAGGGGCCGGGAGCCCTCCATGTGCTCGCCAGAGGTACCCTGACTGCCACTAGGGGTACCAAGGGGGGGGATCTTAAGGACCCTTGTAAAGCCATATGCTTGGGTGCGGTTGGGCCCTGGGTTTCCTCCTAATGCAGGACAATCTAGACCTCAAAATTGGGGGATGGGGTGTTTCCCTGAAAGATGAAGACTTGGCCGGCCCAACCCACCCCCAAGACCTGAATCCGATTAAGCACATCTGGGACATCATGTCCCGCTCCATACCCCCAAAACGTCACGTTGCACCACAAACTGTCCAGGAGTTGGGGGATGCTTTAGTCCAGGTCTGGGAGGAGATCCCTCAGGAGACCATCCTCCGTCTCATCAGGAGCATGCCCAGGCGTTGTAGGGAGGTCATAAAGGCACGTGGAGGCCACACACAATACTGAGCCTCATTTTGACTTGTTTTAAGGACATTACATCAAAGTTGGATCAGCCTGTAGTTTGTTTTTCCACTTTAATTTTGTGTGTGACTCCAAATCCAGGCCTCCATTGGTTAATAAATTTGATTTCCATTGATGATTTTTGTGTGATTTTGTTGTCAGCACATTCAACTTTGTACAGAACAAAGTATTCAATGAGAATATTTCATTCATTCAGATCTAGGATGTGTTATTTGAGTGTTCCCTTTACTTTTTTGAGCAGTGTATAAATCTATATATGGAGATATATATATATATATTGAGAAGCTGGTTGACTACATGTGCCAGGGCAGTTTTTGCTCTAGAAAAATGATATCTTAAGACAACATCCTAATTGCGTGATTAACTTTAATAAATCAAGACTAGATCCAGCATCACAGTAAGCAGGACTCATTGATGTAATGGTAACCTGTGTTTGTACCACTATTTGAATTATCTGTGTGTTGGGGTGTGGGTGTGTTTGTGTGCGGTTGGGTGGGTGAGCGTATGTGTAGAAGTAAGTGTGTTTGTGTTGAGCGAGTGTATGTGAGCAAGTTTGTTACCTGGAGTTGAACAGTTGTTAGAGTGACAAGAAAAGTAGAAGGCCTGCAACACATAGCACCCAAGAGCACCAAAAAACAGGTGGAGTCTGCCCTGGAAGGCCACAGCAGCCCCAGGCAGACTTACACAGGGCATCATCCCAGGGCAGCCATAGGGCCCACACAGAGATAGGTTGTCAGGAAAGCACAGCAGCAGCAGCCCCTATGCCAAAGGGTAAGATGTGGCGCACTGGGCCTCCCAGCCACACAGCTATGCCAGAAAGTGCATTAAAATTGGGGTTGTAGCTGGGGTGTGCAAGACTCCACCGCTTGGTGACAACTTTAGTATCCCCCACTCCAACCTCAAAGCTCTAAGTGTCTATAGTGTTTTAAAATTGAGGTGTAGGATGGGGCCAAACATAGCAGGGGGGCCTACTGATGTGTAGTGTTGCATATGATCGGGAGGAAGTTATGGTCGCCAAGGCGCCAGCACAAATCCCCCTGGGGGCAAGCTCCCTAACTGGCCCCCTCTTGTCCCGCCCGCGCCCACACCAATACAGTGGCAACCGAGGCCAGGATGGAATGCCCCCTGGCTAGACAAGGGTGCACAGTGGTCAACAGCCCAACCCAGCCTCAGAGTTGGTAGTTGCAGCACCCCACCACTGACACCTTCATGCCGGATCCACCGCCACCCCAGGGCAGCACCCAAATGATCAGTCCACCTAGGGACAGTACCTTCTTTGGGAAAAGCCCATACCTCCTTTGCACTAAGTAATGTAGCCTTCTTAATTATTGGAGACCAAACAAATTAAAATGTATCCTGTTGGCTTTTGAAACAAGCAGATAATCTCTCCATAGAGATAAAATCTTGTACCAAGTTTTCCAAATAAATGATATTGAAACTTTGTCTATTCTTCCAGTTCTTTTAAGTATTTTTTTTTTGTTTTTGTTTTTTTGGAATGCCTCAAACTGCAGGAAGGTTGTGGCACCTATTTGCTTTCAAATCCACTCCTGTAATGTCATAAAGAAGGCAAAATGAGGGGCCTGGGTCTGTGTACTATAGGTATGTTGATAGGTCTTCACATAATTTTAGCCAAAAGCCATGGACATCAGAGCTACAAAATATATTAAATTGCAATCATCACAATATCTGCATACACAATATCAATACTGGAAATATTGTAGGATGCAGGCTTTGGTATGCTGCTAAATTTCTAATACCATATTCTGCATGTCAGTAAGATATTTGGACAGCTGAATATACTCTCACTGTCCCTGATGCTCAAAGCTGATATACTGTTTATATCATATGCACATGCTACAGTTCACAGAGAATGATGGGAACATTGAAATGACAGAAATGTGAGGAATATGAAACTGATATTGCCAATTCAAAATTTATCAAGGAAAACAATGCGTGATTACCTTAAGAGTGGAAGATTTGAACAAGAAACGTTATGCATTTGAAGGGCATTTGAACTAGAAATCTATCGCTCAGAATAATACAAATTATAAACGATTATTGTTTCCCCAAAAGCTTCCTTTAAATTAATGGATAAAAAATATGATTTTAAATTACTTATTTAGATTCTTTGTATGTCACCTTGTCTATGTTTCATGTTAAATACAAAAATAATGTATACATAACTTTGCGTAAGTGTCCGATGTACATAATTACTTAATTTTACAACGTATTAGCCAAACAACATATACTTTTCTAGGACGTTAGCATTAAAGTAATTTATTTGCTGTAGTGATGTCACCTCTAACACCGAGCCTTCAAAGCACCCTTCAGACTCGACAGGGTAGTTATGGTGAAGCAGTGGGCCGGAGCTTGCTTCATGTGACGTCCCCGATGACGTATGAACCACTTCACTGCTTCATTCAGACCGAGTCAGCTGACTGCTTCGAGTTGCCTGGCGGAGTTTCTACCATCTGACGCGATTCAGTGTATTTAAGATGGCTCAAGCCCCGGTGAACATCCCCGTTCTACATGTATTGTAACAGCTCTCGTTTTTGGATATTCAGAGTTTTGGTGGATTATTCTGTCATGGAGCAACCATCCAGGAAGCGTTCCCAAGTGTGGGAATATTTCGATTTGGTGCCACCTAATAAGGTAATGTACATTCAAAGTGTTTATTAAAAAGCCTATAGCCTATACTATGCAGTAGTTTTACAGTCATGGGATCATGTTATGCAAGAGGTGCGGTAACGGGTTGTTATCTTGGTTTTACAGGTGCAGTGTTTGCTTTGCCCGCAGCTGCTGAAATAGCCTATAATAATACTACTGAGGCATTATAGAGCCAAACACGAGAACACACAGCCTCCTGCCACCAATCAAGGTCAGCATAACATAGATATACATGCAGAATTAGAAAGAATGACAGTTAAATGTTTGTAAGTTAAAATTAAGTTACTTGTCTTTATTATTTTCTTTCTTTATTTTTTTTAGGATCCTGGAAGCAAGAGCTTGATGAAGCTCTTGTGGACTTCATAGTGAAGGACTCCCAGCCTTTCACTGTATCCAAACCTATACCACCCAGCCAAACAGTTCCTTGTCACACCAGCCTCATCTGTTCCCTGTGAAAGAGTATTTTCCAAAGCTGGAGAAATTGTCTCAAAAAAAAGAAACCGTTTGAGCCCTTCTACTGTGCTGAAATTACTTTTCTTGAATAAAAACACCTGAAGTAACACAAGCATCCTCTTTATTACACCAAGCACAATGTCCAAAAACACTCAGTACACCAAGCACACTCCCAAAAAAATATCAGAATTAGAATCAGATTTATTGCCAGGTTCGTACATACAACAAACAAGGAATTTGACTCCGGTACACTTTGCTCTCTGGGTTTCTTTTTTGTTTTTGTTTTTTGTTTGTTTTTGCGTTATAAGATATATTCTGCATATATCTTTATGTCCTTAAATACATATATACAATATACATATATGCAAGGTGAAATTGCGACTTTGGTACTCTATTAAATGTTCATCAGAGAAACAGCTCTTTTCCTGACCCTGGACCTGTATAAGTCCTGGATGGATATGAATGACAAATCAAAAATTTTCACTTCATTTATTTTTTTCTTAGTCATTTATTTAAAATGGGACAGTGGAATTTCATAAAACAAATGACAATTCAAGTTTAAGAAGCCAGAAATAGCCTAATTTTTCATCTGTAATCCTCTACAGTTCACATTGTTTTTAAATTATTATTTTTTCATGAGTTAATTACTCAGTATCTTTAATGGGTTACTAAAAACACGCATATATGCATACATAAGTGATCTTTACACAAGAGGTGCATCACATTTGCAGGGCTTCATTTGGTGCAACAATTACTACTGCCACTACTGCCAGTGTGGGAATGAACCTTCGGGTAGTGAACCACTTTATGACACAATGGTTCAAAATGATTCTATGCTTCAAAAAGCCTCATTTTGACATCAATAATTTGCTGATGTAACTGAAGCACGAGAACGGCCCAAAATAACCTTCCCCAACTTTCAGATTCCTGTCATCTGTCTCTCTTTCATGTTTAGGTGTCGTGGACCAGCCCGTCATCTGGAAAGATAATTGTGTATCCAGCTGATTCGCTAACTAGTTTTTGGCCAACTCTGATTGGCTGCTGTCATTCAGAGCGTGCTCTGATTGGTGGATTTTCAAGAATGGGAAGTGTTCATTTATAGTAAGAGCTTAACATGGTTAGCTAGGTGAGGTAGTGTTGATTTAAATCTAAACGTCAGACCTGGTACTATCTTTAACTCTATCGCTTTATATTCTACGTATATATTTGGTAAATTGCTTTTATATTAGAAACCTTTATGTTAGGTTGATAATTTTTCTGTCTGAACGCGGTTGTTTAGAACTAGCCTGTTAGCTCTGCGTCGTTTCTGTGGAACTACTCTGCTCGCTAGTTTCTTGCGTTGGGATTTCTTAGCTTGGCACCTGAGCAAGCTAAAATTAACCAGGTTTATATGCAGTGAGCCGGGCTCCGTCCGGTCAGGGTTGTGTGTGAGAGTTTATTTTGTGCTACTTTTCTCAGTGTGACCGAATGTTTGGTAATATAAATAGCGGTGGCTGCAGCCAGCAGATGGTTAGCTCTTAGCTTGTTAACAACAACAATGGGTTGTAAGGGACGTTCGAAGACGGCTAAAAGGCTTTATTTTGTGGCTATTCTCCTTTGTGTCTTCGCTAATGGACTGACAGCAGGTAAGTAAGAAAACGGTGTTTTGTTTATAATGATAGAATCCAGACATTTAGAGAGTTTCTTAACCATTGCAAGCAGCTGTATTTCAGTTTAGGAAGTAGCTTTGTACATTTCGAGAAACTATACCTTTTCTGCTGCACTATATGTTTCAGATGAAGATCAACACAGAGACGATGGATCTGAGTTAAAGGTGCGTGATGAGATATTAAATATCAATAGGAACATATATTTGAACAGTAAATGATAACAAATAAACACTGTTTACCACATAACCCTCTGTGCTAACCGATTTTGACTCTAGTTTGTTTAGTTTTCGCTTCAATCGAACTTATTAGAGCAGCGTAATAATGCACTATACCCGAAATTAGCCTATATTATTACTTTCAAAGTAATGTTAATAATGTCTGTCTATCTGAAAGTGACTTCGAGATCTTTTACAATATGTCATACACAGAGGTTGAAGATATGGTAAGCCGAATTGGTAGTTGGTTGGTGTCCCTTTTCCTTACATGCATCAAATCTGCCACCATTTTAGTCTTTTCAATAAAGTTTGATCCAAATCACTTTATTTGACCCCAAAGGGTATGAAGATAGCTTAGACATAATAAAAACTTTATAAAATCAAACAGTTAAATATTAAATCTTACTTTCAGATTTGGGTTTAAGTGTATGGTGCACAGTCTAGGGCAGATTTTGAGAGCCAAGGAAAAGGACAACACTGCAGACAATGAACACATTAAGCAACATCATGTACTTTGATCCATTTTTTTTTTTTTTAGTTTCATAAAATCCGATCAATGGTAGGGGCATATACTTTGATACATATATGGGGATAATCTTTTGTTTCCTTTTGTTTTCTTTTAAAGTAAAAATGTATTGAGTCGCAGTCATTGATGCAGTAGCAAAAAACTGCTTGGTGGCAATATTTTGGAAGGATATTGCATTTCAAGTGTCATGTATTTACATTATTGTTAATGCATTTGGCCAGTTGAGTGGACTCTGTCTTTAATACCCTCACCTGTTGTACACTTTTAGTGTCTGAGAGGCTAACGCTCCCGGGTAGTGGTGGGGACATTGTGCGATGATGAAGAAAGAAGAGAATCGGGAAAATTAATGGAAATAGTCATTTCAGTTTTTAGCATGAATATTGCAGTACCGATTCTCATGATATCGTGCACCCCTAATTCAAAACTACTAACTCTGTCAAAAACCTGCAGCACACTGTTTTCTTTTGTTTTCTAGTCCTAAAAAAATAGATTTCAATCTCAAACATAACTGGAAATTGGTTTCAGCCATGAAATGCTTGATCATTAGATTTGTAATTAACTACTTATTAATGCCACATAAATATCCTTACTTGTCATTTAGTCTGCTCAAGGACCATTCCAGTGTTTATGCAAACCCAGGATGTAGGTTGCTAGTAACAAACCAGTCACAAAAAATAAATGAATTGGGCAAAAAAAGTGTCTGGTTGAGATATTGTGGTTATTAGTCACAGAAAATAAGAAGTTCCTCCTTTTTTTTTTTTTTTTTTTTTTTGTATTTGGTATTGAACAGATCTGTAACACACCATTGAAGTTCTTTGTTCTGTTGATCTCTCTTTTACTCTCTTGTTGTTATGTGTAGTCGTATCATGATCCAGACTCTGAGGAGGAAGACGTCCATATTGTATCAAGAATTTTGGCAGCCGCCTCGGTGACTCCTCGTCTTGACGGCTCCCAGACAGAAGAGGAGAAACTGTCCCTCCAAGAGACGGAGGAAAAGGAAGAACTGCCTGAACAGCCTCCTCCTCCTCCTCCTGAGGAGAAACCTAAAGAAGGTGAACAAAATTTACTTTAGTTTTCTACAATGAAGCGAAGAAAATGGATCGCATGGTTATATTAAATTCAACTAATAAGTATATAAACAGCCTTGTTAATAAAATGCATATTAATAGTTTTCATTGTACCCATAAAATATGACTATTGATGGCTGATCAAAGCACTAGGCTGCATGTAAAGGGGGATTTTATATCAATATTGTCATTTTAACTCTTCTATCAGTCAGTGATCATTACGAGTATTTGTTTATAATTAAAGAACTTTACCTGCATCACTTTCAAAAGCACAGGCCCTTTAATAGAAGCCGTGATTATCATTTACTGACTCCTCAGTGATCAGTGATCTTCTCATTTTGTGAGCTTAGTTGAGTCCCAGCATGATAACCTTCTTTCTGACGGTAAGCAAAGCAGCATTTGGTTTGAGGGCAGTAGCTTTTTGGGTAAACGGTCTAACCTCCTGGGATATTAACAGCGTCTTGCACCTGTGCTTCTGTGTCATTTTACTTTCATATGAACACAGAATTAAAAGCGGGGATGAGTTTTGGTGGAATAAATACATCTCTAAGTAGTTTTTTTTTTTTTTTTTTTTTTTTAGTTTTTAATAGAAAAATGTTACAAATTAGTTGTAATTGTCACTGTTATTTCTGTATTTTTATTTTTTATGTATTATTGTTTGTTTCAGTTCCTCTGGTGAATGGGGGTACAGCCCATGGGGAGCCCTGCGTCTTCCCGTTCTTCTTTCATGGGAAGGAGTACTCCGACTGCACCACTGACGGCCGGGGGGATGGACGGCTCTGGTGCGCCACAACCTACGACTATGACAGCGATAAGAAATGGGGATTCTGTGAGAGTACGTTTTTGTCTGAGACAAAACTGTCTCTCCAACTCAAGATTAAAAGCTTGACGTTTTAGGAGAAGATTTTGTGTTTTATTGAATTGCAGAATTGAATTGCATCGTTTTATTGACACAAAGATGGATTGTTGGATATAAAGTGGGCAGATTATTATATAAAATAAAGAAGGTCAAAATATGAAAGGACTGCTTTTGGACAATAATAGTTTGAATTTGTAAAATGGGGACATCTTCAAGTTCCCAACCTGTCAGGGATTATGGAAACTAGCTTAAAATGAATTGCAGTTTCATTTTAAGTAATTAGTCACCCCTCCTATCAGCAAGTGTGAAATCTGAAAGTCCCCTTCATTTTTGTAATCTCCTGTTTTCCCTCAGCGGAGGAGCAGGCGCAGCAGAGACTGCAGGCTGAAGAGGCAGAGGAGCAGTATCAGACAGTCCTGCGCATGCTTAATGGCTCCACCAGGAAGGCTCAGAAAAAGGAGTGAGTTTATTAAATATCTGTATATAAATCTGTTTCATTCT
This sequence comes from Crenichthys baileyi, assembly GCA_036173005.1. NCBI lineage: Eukaryota > Metazoa > Chordata > Actinopteri > Cyprinodontiformes > Goodeidae > Crenichthys > Crenichthys baileyi. The sequence goes on along the minus strand of JAHHUM010000111.1, from coordinate 62,518 downwards.
GATGAGGCTGCTTTTAATCTCCAGACTTCATATTAACTTCTGTGGCTATTGACTTTCAGTGTATGTTCGTTGTTTCCAAACTTTCATTATATGAATTATTCTCTTTGTAATGTGGGCTTTTTAAGGATTTATTTGAACAGATTTATTGATTATGCAATATACCAATACAGGTATTTCATGCACGTTTCCTGCCATAGACTTTGCGTCTAAGCATTGGCATTACATTTTCAGTAGGGTTGAGGTTGGGGCCACTCCCAAAGTTTCATGCTGGCCTGCTTATCCATTCATTGAACACTAGTTCTGACGTGTGATTGGGATCTTTGTCTTCTTGGAACATATAATTATGTCCACAATTTAACCATCTAGCGGTTTAATTCAGATAAAACTAAAGAACTTGGAGGTAATTACATTATTTCACCAGTTTGTGCATTGCACCAACATAGCTGTTATTTTGTTCGTTTTTTTTTGTAAGTCACTGGTTATGCTAGAAGTTGTTGGTTGCTACAAAAAGCATGCAGTGCAGGTGCAACTAAGAGACATTTGATGAAATATTTAGAAGAGACATATGTATATATTGGACCCTGTGTGGATTTGAGAAAATTCATAATTAATAGAAAAACCCAAATCTTGTTTTTAGTAGCTGTTTCAGATGTATGTGCTTTTTTTATACTTCCAACTAAAAAGCATTTTACCACTAAACTGTCAAAATTTCCAAATTAATATTACCTCAATCCCACAAGTTTAAAGACTTATGACTGTACCTGTATCTCTTTTTTTATTTAATCTATCGGTTTATGGCCTAATCAAACTTCCTCAGTCTGAAAACCTTTCATTTGGGCTGGTAAATTATCTAGAATTATTGTAGACTGTTTTACTTTTGTATCTTGCAGAATACTATGATTGAAAGGTTGGCTTTGGTTTGAGCCTCTTTCTGTTCTGTTTTTATTACCAGCTGATGCCCATGTAACTTTGCACATCCTTATTTGCTTTGGAGGCCATAACATGGCTTCTCATGCACACATTATACTAGCTTTTTTTTATCGTACTACTTCACTTGTGTCGTCTCTGCTTTTCTGACCTCTTTTTCAGGTTGTACGAAAAGCTGGTGAAGGTAGCGGAGAAAGGCCACCAGAAGGCCTCGGAGAAGGTGGCGTACGCCATGCTGTTTGGAGACTACATGAACCAAAATGTCACCAAAGCCAGGGAGATGTTTGAGAAGCTTACTATGGAGGGCTCACCTAAAGCTCAGATGGTAAAATATCTCGCCAGGTTTAAATATGGCCTACATTTTAAGCTCTTTTAAGCTTGCATTTTCTAAAATATGACTGTTATTTTTGTGTAAATGCATTTGTGTAAGCATTATATCTATTATTTCTCCTTAGGCCCTTGGCTTTCTGTATGCAGCAGGACTGGGAGTCAACTCCAGTCAGGCCAAGGTGTTTTTGTTTTTCACTGCCATTCTCTTATAACTTACAGTAGATCCATTCATTACAAGTTAACTATAACACATTATCCTGATCTCTGTTTTTCAGGCTTTAGTTTACTACACCTTTGGTGCATTGGGTGGAAACTTAATCGCTCATATGATTCTAGTGAGTTGACTTGCTCATAGTTGCTGGACTGGTGGATATGGTATTTGTATATTCATAACAAATTAAAAATCTTGGCACATTATGATTAGGGGTACAGATACTGGGCAGGTGTGGGTGTTCCCCAGAGCTGTGAGTCGGCACTAACACATTATAGGCTGGTGGCGAATCATGGTAAGTTTTTGTTTTTGCAGTTTTTTTACCGTACTTGTGGCCGCAGTTTCATTTTACTTCTAAGGGTAGTGTCTTTTAAATTTACTACGGCCATATTCTGGCTTTCTGCACCTCTAGTGGCCAGTGATGTGTCACTGACAGGAGGCTCAGCAGTGCAGAGAATCAGACTGCTGGATGAGGTGGAGACCCCGGGCTCCACCAGTGGGATGCTGGAGGAGGACCTCATCCAGTATTACCAGTTTTTGGCAGAAAAGGGAGACGTTCAAGCTCAGGTATAATGTTTTTCTTTTCCTTTGTCTCATTTTAGCCCCAAAATATGTTGATTCTGTCCTAAACTCTTGGCATTAGTATTTGGAGCAAAGACGACTATTTATACCTCTTGGACTTTTTTATATGTTGGCACGCTGCAGCATCAAATTTGGTTAGAGCACCCATGTGAAGTTAAAGTAAAAATGACAAACTCAAGTAGGCAACACAGTAAACAAAGGAAGAAGAGCTCAAAGCTGATCCTTATGGCCTGCCTGGTAAACGCTATGTGGGCTAAAAACCTTAGAGTGATGTGTTCATGAGGATGTGCAGTGTTACTGATGACAAGATGAATCTTCCTATCCAGTTAGTTCATGCATGGTCTGACGCCTTATGGGCCTTAATGTAAATTAGGCTGAAAGATTATGAAGGTTCTTTAGCGGTGGTGTCTGTGAAGCTTTGAATTTAAAGGGGCTTAAATGATTATACTGGGAACAAATCAAATAGACCACAAACAAGCGCACATTCAAGTCCCGAGTCCACACAATGTGAGGTGAAGTCCATGGTGTTTCTTTGCTCCTTATATTAAGAATAGCAAACCTGGGAACCATTTCCTGAATCAGTGGTGTGATACGACCAGCTCTCGAGGCTTCAAACGTCACTAGATGCATCACTTAAGCACATGTAAAAGTAGGAATAAAATTGGTCCAGATGACTTTTTAGTCAGTCGACAATAAAAGGTCACCTCAGCAGACTTCGTCATGTGGGCATGCTTTTCTTTGCAGGGACAGGGAAGCATGTCAGTTGTTAGCGAGATGGATCTATCTAAATAAAGGGTGAACCTGGAAGAAAACCTGCTTTTGCAGTCAATCGTGGCTCTAAGATGTATTTGCTTAAGGGGCCTGAATACAAATGCATGCTATGCTTTTTGTTTCGTTTTTCTGTGCTTACAACAAATTAAAGCCATGCGTTCTTTTCCTTTCACTTTACAATTATGTGCCATCTTGTGTAAGTCTAACACACAAAGTCCCAATAAAGGACATTGAAGAGGAAGATCTTGACAAGAGAACTTGTAAAAACTTCAATGTGTATGCATACTTTTGCAAAGCCCGAGGTACCAAAGAAATATCTGAACCTCTGCAGCCAACATGGAGTCAGTTTCAGTCAGAAAGTTGATCTTAGTCTTACTTCAGTGGTTTATTATGTGCAATCAAGTTAATTCATTTACATTTTTAGGTTGGTTTAGGCCAGCTTCATCTACATGGAGGACGTGGAGTAGAGCAGAATCACCAGGTAACATTTAACCACCAGTTAACATATTTGGTACTGTGTTTTTCATCTCTGCCTAACATGTTTTGACTCTTCCTGACCAACAGAGGGCGTATGATTACTTCACACAGGCTGCAAATGCTGGGAACACACATGCTATGGCTTTCCTTGGCAAGGTTGGAGAAATGAAGACCATTTTTCTTGTAGATTTATTTCACCTTTTGTGCTGTATGCTTAAAAAAACTGTTGATATACTCTAATTTGAATATTCTTTCCTCTTTTTATATCAATGTTTCTAAATATTTCTTCAGTGTTGAACTCCAACACTCTTAGGTTGCTGTGCAGACAGATTAATTGCAACAGTTCTAGAGTAAAGCTAGCCACTGGTTTTGCACCGCTGTTTTTAAAGAGGCATTTCAGACATTAAATCACTTTTTATTATTGTTTTATTCCTCTGAATCCCCCCCAACTCCCCCAGATGTACTCAGAAGGCAGTGAGTTTCTCCCTCAGGACAATGAGACAGCCCTGCAGTACTTCAAAAAGGCCTCTGATATGGTGAATATGCAATGAACATATTTTAACCGCATATATATTTAATCTTGTCTTCAGTCTTCAGAGTCGTTGCATTTGATGGGGACAAAGTTCTAAATATTTGTTTTGAAATGATGACTTCATTGTTCAGGGTAATCCAGTGGGTCAGAGTGGACTTGGCATGGCTTACTTGTATGGAAGGGGTGTCCCTGTGGTAAGGGCCTCCTTTTACTAAGCTTCTGCATTGATTTCTACCTAACTTTTAGTAGGTTTTTTTAAAATTATTATTTTAATTCAAATAAATCTGTTAAAGCATTTGAACTAAGACGTAAACGAAGTAACATCAAAATAGATTTTGTATGTCTGACTTTCACAAAAACAAAATGTTTTACAACAGTTTTAACAACAATTTTTATTTATTTATTTTTTTAATCCTCAGAACTATGAGTTGGCACTAAAATACTTCCAGAAGGCAGCAGAGCAGGGTTGGGTGGATGGACAGCTCCAGCTGGGAACCATGTATTACAGTAAGATGGAAATGATTTCAGTTCACTGGATTTTGTGTTATGGGTCAGCCTTCGTTTCTTCTCTAAATGACATGTGTTCTTTATTGCAGATGGCATTGGTGTGAAGCGTGATTACAAACAAGCGCTCAAATTCTTCAACCTGGCCTCACAGGCCGGGCACATCCTGGCTTTCTACAACCTGGCCCAGATGCACGCTACTGGTACCGGTGTGATGCGCTCCTGCCACACTGCAGTGGAGGTAAGCGGCTCTTGAGCTGCTGATCTTAGTTACGTGTAATAAAACGCATTTTAGTTATCATCTGATAGTAATATTTTTATTTGACCACTGTGTGTTTGCTTGCTGCTTTCAGCTCTTTAAGAATGTGTGTGAGCGCGGACGGTGGTCAGAACGTCTAATGACTGCCTACGGCAGCTTTAAAGAGGGTGAGACCGATGCTGCTCTGATTCAGTACCTGCTGCTGGCAGAGCAGGGCTATGAAGTGGCGCAGAGTAACGTAGCCTTCATTCTGGACCAGAGTAAGTAATTTCGCAATGAGGACTGACTATTACTTTGAACTGGTACCAGTAAGTCGAAGCTGGCATGTTTTGTTGCTATGTTGATTTTTTTACCAAACAGAAGGGGCAAAACTCATCAGTGACAATGAAACCTATCCTCGTGCTTTACTTCACTGGACAAGAGCTGCAGCACAGGGTATGCACATGGATATATTATATTATTTCTGCATGAATGTAAGTGTTTTAACATGCTATTATTTTTAATTGTTTTTTTTTTGGTGATCTTGTTCTGGGCTTAATCAAAGAGAATGTCAGATATTATGAAGAGGGGGAGTAAACATCTCACACACGTACCTTTCCTTTCAAGGTTACACTGTGGCTCGGATTAAACTGGGAGACTATCACTTCTATGGATATGGAACTGATGTGGATTATGAGACGGCTGTCATTCACTACAGACTTGCATCAGAGCAGCAGAACGGCGCCCAGGCCATGTTTAATCTGGGTTACATGCATGAGAAAGGTCTGGGTATCAAACAGGTGAGTCTTTGATATAAGTTAACTTATTTTAGCAACTTATTTATGTCCATATTTACAGATTGATAAATTGATGGTAGCAAATTCATATGCACTCCACTTATAAAGATAGGTTTTAATCGGTTACATAGTTCTAGTTATAACAATGAGGTCAAATTCAGTTTATGCCAGTACAAACTTGCTGTCCAGCAATCCATCAATCAAGCATATGGCTGCAGTGGATGGTTGATTGCATCAAGTCATTAACCGAGCTAAATTTCTTAATCTGTGAAAACATGTGATGCTCAAATGTCTATTTTTTTTATTTGATCTATGATGCATGAATTCTCTGCAGGACATCCATTTAGCCAAGCGCTTCTACGACATGGCTGCTGAGGCCAGTCCTGATGCTCAGGTCCCAGTGTTCCTGGCCCTTTGCAAGCTGGGCCTGGTTTACACTATGCAGTACCTGCAAGACCTTAATGTAAGTTTTTCCTTCCAGTATCTTGGCCCTATTGACTCCACTGGATCTTCAGCCTTTTTATATACATCTTAATTAGTGAGATAAATGATATTAATTATGTTTGCTCTGGTCTTTCTCTCTCCATTTTGGCTTTGACCTTTGTAAGCTGAAGGAGTTAATTGCTCAGGTGGACCTGGACCAGCTTCTGGGCCCAGAGTGGGACCTCTACCTCATGACGGTCATCGCCCTGTTGCTGGGCACAGTCATAGCCTACAGACAGCGCCAACACCAAATCATAGTGCCACCCCGCCCACCTGCTACGACTCCTGCACCTCCTCCAAGACCTGCTCAGGAGGAGACACAAGGTCAGGCAGAGCCTCAGGATCGGGAAGAGACACCAGCCCCAGGCGAAGCTCAGGAGGAAGACGAGCAGCAGTGAGGAGAGGCAAGGGAAAGACTGAGGGCTGAACTCATTTAAAGCCTGCTGCTTTGAGCATGTCTCCCACTGCCTGCTCTCCTCCACAATATCAGACTCTCGTTGGCTGCTGAAACTCTTCAGTCTCACAGCTGTTCTCCATTTGAGAGGTGATGAAATTAAAACAGGACTTAGGACTGTTTGTTTTTTTTTGGGGGGGTTTTTTTCTGTGACTCGGGACTCTGCCAGAGGACCCTATGTCATCACCATGGAAATGTGTTGCAGTTTCCTGATTAAAACAATTTTAAAGTCATCTGATTAGAAAGATTCTGATTTCTGCATTAGTTTCTCCTAATACTGTTTTATAAAATGTTTTTGGGTCAGGATGTGATCTGCTTCAGTTCTAAATAATAGCAGATTTAGAAAGATATGGTTGGGCTTGAAAATGAGAATGAAGCTTATTTAATTTTGTAGAAGCGATTTAGTTGCTAAAGATGGATACAAGTCTGCTTTTTATTGTTTGCAGACTTTTTGAGGCACTTTTAACAATTTTAAGTTAATTTTAGCTGAAGTTTCTACATTATTATATTTGCTGGAATCCATAAAGTTTTAGTTACTATGCTATAACATACAAAAGCAATGTGCTTATTTTTTGGTTTTTAACAAAACAGAAACTAAGAGGAGCATCTGAATCTGGTTATAACAACCGAGCAACAAAAAAATGGTCCTAAAAATTTTGTGGGAGAAGATTTCGTTCTTTAAAAAAGATGCAATAACAACACAGGTTCATTTTCATATTAAAGGGCAAAATACCTGGCCTACAGCATACAGTTTAGTGTTTTTATTTTGTTGAGGGTTGTTATTTGATATCCTGCATGTCTCGTCAGACTAACTTCTTCCTCTTTATTATTATTTTTATTTTTTTTGGAAAGGTTCCGCAGCTTCATCTGCTCCGACAGCTTCCACCCTGAGCCCAAACTTCAGACCTCTGTAAATCTCACTCCAGCAACGCTAAAAATAAGCCATGGTTAGGTCAGATAAGTTTTAAACAAGCAAGGTTTGAACCAGTTCCTCTTACTTTTAAAACCTTTGTGTTCTGCTCCTGTTTGTGAAAGCTGAGAACTTAACTGCTGTACATCTCCATGACAGTGGGACTTGCAGAAAATTCACCAGTAGGCTATCCCCAGTCAAGGGTTGGACATTTGTATTTTTACCATCACAAGAACAGGTTTCTACATAAATTAATAAACGATTATGGATATTTAACTGTTGTTTGTCATTGATATAATCAGGTTTTTTTTTCTAAAAAAAATCCATACCAAACAATTTTTAAGAACAAAGGCAAGTTTAGATTCTATTAAAGACATTACAAATATAACAAAGAATGAGGCTTTTATCTCAGTCTAGGTCATGATTTCAAAGCTTTCTCAATGAAATGATTATGGGCCAACTTAAATCACCGATAATGCAGCATTCTGGTCCAGACTTTGATAAACAATTCAGATGCCTCCCATTGGCCCAGCGGGCTGTCCCTCAGCTTGCATTCGGGGTGGTTAGACAAAGTGACAGAGCTGTAAAAACAGAGCATCATATTGTGCAGATTGTAGGGGTGACCTATTGACTGGTCCATACGCAACGCTATGGAGGGCCTTTTGATCGCCGTGGCATGTGCGTTCCTGTCCTGCTCTGTCAAAGGTAAGTGCTAGAACAAGCAGGGCTGTGGATCCATAGTTGTTATTGTTGCAGCAGCCTTTTTAAGATGATTGGAGTCTATTTTTTCATTTGAAAAATAAGCATATAAAAAGGACTACATGTATGAAACGCAGAGGATGTTTGTATATGTTTCGAAATGTTTTACATCAGTAATGAGGGAACTTATAGAGTCAAATGAATTTTATTTTAAAGGAAATAACTGGCTGTGGGAGTATGAGGAGGGGATACGACACTACAGCAAGGAGGCCCTCAATAAGGTACCGTTTACCTCTTGTTTTAAAACTGGACAAAAAAGACTGGTAGTGACAGGCACTGGCATAAAAACATAACTGCTAATTAGAAATCAAAAATCTTTTCATCTGGTTTGCATCTTTGCACTTCTTTAGGGCATAAATATGTGGTTATAAGTGGTTTATCACAATAAAATAATAATTGAAGAGTTATTTCTGATTCAACTCAAAAATGGAAACTCCTTTATAGATTCATCAGACGCGGCATGTTTGTTTCTGTTTGGTAGCAAAAGTAGAAGACACAGTGGGATGACCTCAGCCTTAAGAGGATTAGGAAGCAAAGCTCAACCTGGAGTTTGTAGTAGCTTTGAAAGGCATGGAGTCAATGCTTTAGGAGCCATCCAGGATGTGCTACAACTTTCTTGTTCCTCGTGTCAAGTCACCCCTGAAACGACACAATGTCAGAGGTGTCTAACCTGGGCTGAGGAGAAAAAGAACTGAATTGTTGCTCGGTGGTCCCAAGTCCTCCTTTCAGATCTAAGTAAAGCTTGCATTTGGAAATCAAGGTCCCAGAGTCTGGAGGAAGAGTGGGGAGGCACAGCACCCACATTTCTTGAAGTCCAGAGGTCTCCACGGTCAGTGGGTGACATGTCATCTGCTGGTGTTGGTCCACTGCTTATTCTGAAGTCGACAGTCAATTCAACCATCTACCAGGACATTTTAAAGCACTTCATGCTTCCAACTGTTGACAAACTTTACAGAAATGCTGATTTTATTTTCCAGCTGGTCTTGACACCTGCCCACATATAAAGGTGCCATATAAATAGAAATGACATTACTACTTACAAAGAAGTTAATAAAGAAAAGCACTTACCAGAACCAGGGCTTTCTTAACACCTCAGAAGTGCCTCAGGCTGGTTGACTCCATTTCGCTCCACTTTGATGGAGTAATTCATGTAACAGGTACCCCAGACCCATAATGAGTGCTTAGACTGTACAGAATATTGAGATACTGCTCAGAAGGTGGGTCGTTTTATCCGAAAAATCCTTTACTAGTCTTAGATGGGGTTAAGCTGCAATCAGTAATGATCAAAATTAACAGAAATATATAATACTGTGAGATGAGTCTATATTATATTAGAGTTTCCCTATTTGTACTGAATTACGGAAAAACAATTATTGGTGAAAATATTATAGAGACTTAAAGCGAAACCAGTCCCTGCATTCACGACTGTGTAGCTAAAACTGGTATTTAGGGCTACAAGCTCCATGGAAGACACATGCTTTTATTTAAGCAAGCTTTAAAATAATGCAGAAGAGGAGAACATGTTATGTTATTTTTCTTTACTTCTACAGGAGTTTCCTGAGAAAACTCGACCTGTGAGCTTCAAACATCCCATGTTCCAGTGCCCTGACATGACCCCCTCTCCGTCTGTACCCTCTTCAGGTATGTCAATGTCCAAAGTTACCCCTCTTCTAATCAATTGTCCTAGAACAGGAGTTTAACTGGATTCGACTGACTTTCCCCCTTCTTCTGTGTTTCCTTTCCAACATTTGGTTTAGTTGAATTGGTGAAGGCAGCAGATATTAAAGTCATTGCCGCTTTGGGGGACTCTCTGACAGTAGGTGGTTTTGTTTACACACCTATCAAGTGTGTATCTGTTTTTTGACCTTATTTAAGGTCAGATTAAACTAAGTAAAGTATAGATTAATGTCATCAGCACTGTGGGGTACCCTACGTAACAGGGAAATTAAATTTGACATAGCCTGGCATATATTAACACTGAAACCGTTGTTAAAAGTTAAGAAATGAATTAATACAGAAAAGTAACCGAGATCCCCACCGATATATGCTTTTTTCTTAGACAGCTATAGGTGCGAATGCCACCAACGTGCTTGGAATCCCTATAGAGTTTCGGCATGTGTCATGGAGGTGAGATTTATCCCTAACAGTCTGTATATGTCTGCTTTAGAGGTCCTGCATGTCAACAACATATACTGAACAAGCACTACTTATATTTCTTTTGTACTAATAATATTATCTTTCCCCCCTGAAGTATTGGAGGTTATGGCACTTTTCAAGACGTCATAACTTTGGCAAGTAAGAAATGTATTATTTCTTAGCATTATCTCTTGTCTAATCAGTTTGAAATCAGTGCTTTTTATTAACTTATTCCTCTTGCCATTTTAGACATCATCAAATTATTCAACCCCAATTTGCTTGGCTCTTCTCCTGGAAAGACTATCCATGGGATGGAGGCTCATATCAGTGAAACAGGTTTTAATCTGGCTGTGACTGGACACAACACCTTGTAAGACCTCATCGCTGTGATGGGCACTGATCTCTACCTGAAGTGGCAGTATCATAGTGAACACATGAGTTCCTCTGAATTAAATAAACTCTTGCTTTTCTTTTCGTGTTCTGATAAATATTTGGCTTCAGGTTTCTAAGACATTCATATCTGTAACTGTATTTAACGCGGTCTTTTTTCTAGCAACCTCCCTGGCCAGACAAGAGAATTAATTGACACTCTGAGAGGATATGAGGTAGTGTGGTGCACACTCACTGTAAACAAAAAAGAAAGCTTTAGGACTGTCTTTTACGTAGACTGTGCTTTCTGCTATTTGAGGGCCTAAACTTTGAAGAAGACTGGAAGCTTCTAACCATTCTTATGGGCATGAATGACATCTGTGATTACTGCAAAGATAAGGTCAGTGTTAATACTTGTTTTATGCTGAATTCAGTTCAAAATAAAATAGATTATGCTGAATCATATCTCCTCTCTAGGCTCTGTTTTCAGTGGATAATTTTATTCACTACATGACCCTCTCTCTGGAAATGCTTATGACTGAGGTAAAGTCAAATGAAAAGAAGAGACACGGTTTGGATGTACTGATAAACGTATCAGAGCAACGGTTCAATGAGTCTTCATGCTGTATTTCAGGTTCCCCGTATGATCGTCAACGTGGTGCAAATCTTGCCCATGCATACACTGAGGGAGGTACAGAAGCCCACCCCAGGGTGTCTTCTACAGCGGTTAGCCTTTATTAATCAGGATGCCGGTTCGAAGTGTGCATATAGGAATGTAATAATAATTTTGGGTTTGTTATGATTTTTTTGAACCATCCTTTTTCCAGAGTGGGTTGATGATACACAATGCAGCTCCACTGGTGTTGTAAACATGAGTTGGTTGCGCAACTTTACATTTGTTATACGAAACACTTAGGTTTGGAGGGCTCACCTTAACTCCTCCTACCATTCTTCTTACCACTGAGGTCAAGTAGCTCAACCTTTGTCTCATCTCAACCGTACGAGGGTTGCAGCACATTTCAGCCATTCTCAAAGCTAGTGATGTTGGAAAAGGGGCTTCTTTCTTGATGATACCAACTCTGTCCATGTTGATGTTAAACTCATGTCACTGAATGCAGTAACACTGTCGCTTCAGCATCTTCTTCTTTATGGTAAACTTGAGCCTTGGTGGTTGTCCTAACCAAATATCATTCATCTGAGGGTGACAGATTTGGTCTTATGGTTGAAACAAGGGCACAATTGGGTGGTCCAACAGGATAATGGTTTCAAAAACACAACTAAAATGCTGCTCAAATAGATAAAGTTGGCTTACATTAAGCTTCTGGAATGGCCCAGAATTCAAAAATTTGTAAAAAATGTATGGTTTGAGCCTAAAAGCCTGGCCTATGGTAGTACACCACATGATTTAAATGAGCTCTGCCTTTTCTGACATGAAGTGTATGTATATATTTTAGTCTGTAAATCAAACTGCCGATGGGCACTGAATCAGATAAAAAGCTCCCTCTCTGTTTTAAATGTATTTTCTGTTTTCAAAAATAACATAACTTTCACCCTAGTATGTGTTTTATTTGGTTAATTTATTTAAATGATCTTGGGACACAGGATGAGTAAAGTGTTGCTCTATGTTGTCTATTTAACCCTAAAGGATTTAGCTTCATAAGTGTCCCAAACAGCTTTTGTTTTATCAAGTTGTTATTCCTGGTGTTCCCTTGGTTTGTTAACCCTGTTTTGGTCTGTTTCAGGTCCTTCTGCTCATGCCTGATAGAGCCAGTGTCCAGATCTCCTGAACTTCAGGAGCTGGTTGAGGTCAATCTGGAGTTTCAGGTGCAATTTATCACTCTCACTGTGCAAAACTGTGCAGGGTATTATTCCGCTGCATTGATTTATTACATAAGCTTGTTCATTTTTGATAGCCTTATGTTCTAAGTACAGAGTTTAAAATAGCTTTAGAAATAAATGCATTTAAACAAATTCTTTATTTTAAATTATTATTTACTTTATTTAAAATGTATTCATTTGTTTATACATTTATGCTTTCTTTTTTTAACCAGTATTTATGAAGCCTGTGTTTACCTAAATAAGTAACTTTTAATAAAAGCACAAAAACTGATGGGTGCTACTGTCCTAAATATCATAAAACTATCTCAGATCTTTTCTTGAATTGTGGGTGGCTGCATGTTTTGAAATTAGAAGAATAAATATTTGAATGATTGAGATTCAGTTTGTTTTTCCTGCAGAAAAGACTTGAGGAGCTGCTGTACAGCGACCGCTTCTTCAGGGAGGATTTTGCTGTTGTTCTGCAGCCTTTCCTGAAACACGCTGACCCTCCTCGCCTCCCGGTAATCTACTTCACAGCAGAGGCTAAAAACAAACCAATCATATTGTGAGCATCTGCTTTCAGGAGATGAATCAGTATGACACTTTGGACAGTGAAGACTGAATCACCAGGATCCCTGTCCAAACAGCTGGAGTTTTTGGTTTTGCTAATTTGAAGGTTGTGATTCTGAGAAGCCAGAGAGTCCACTGGATCTAAAAACTGTGTTTTATCCCTCTGAACAGAATGGGAGGATTGATATGACCTTCTTCACTCATGACTGCTTCCACTTCACCATAAAGGGACATGAGGAGCTGGCCAAAGGACTGTGGAACAACATGGTGAACTAATTCTTACACTGACTGTGTTAAAAGTAAAGGCACAATGGGTAAAGGATGAATAAACCATTCACATAAATCTACAGCAGATAGAAATGCCATAGAAACAGTGAACAGAAGAATGGATTCAAATGAATCATCTGAAGTTCTTATTGCTTTGTGGTTCAGTCTGTTAAGGGAGGCTAATGCGGTTGGTGCAAAATTTGGGTGGCTTTAGCTCCAAACGTTGCTAGCTGTACAGCAGTCAATCCAAATCTCTACTTGTTATCACCACTGACACTGCAGCACAGCTAGCTGCCCCAGGAAGTTAGAGAAGTAGCTCCCATTAGCCATTGCTTTAAGAGTTTGAATTATTTAATACCTCTTTTTTTGATCATTTATATTGGGAAAAATCGTTGCTTGATTTAATCTCTGAATCCACGGGAAAATTGCATGTCGCCTGCAGAGATATATTGTTTCAAACTCAACATGCCATCTTGTTATAAATAAAAAAGATGGCATGTTGATAATAATTTAATGTTAATGTTTTTTTATTCAAAAGTAGAAACTGAGCTGCAACATATTACCACATATTTCTTGATCCTGTACACAGTTTCAGCCTGAGGGAGGGAAGATGATTGTGAGCAGTTTTTCTGAACCCATCAGTCTCATCTGTCCACCAGTGGTAAGTCCCTGTAACCTGGTACAGCTCAGTAACAGAGACTAAGACCTGCACCAGTAAAGGTTTCACTGTATAATAACGGAGTAATACTAGAAAGTTGTGCAACTGAAGGATAGTACGTTGTGCATGATGAATATTCATGCAAATTTGTTATTTGCATATAAATTTGAACTTTGTTTTGCTAAATGAAACCTGTTTCCAGATTGTGTAAATCTGTGCCCTGCAGAGACTCCACACTATTGATTTTATGTATTGACTGTTAAAAAAAACATGCAGTACTTTGTTTTTGGGCTCTAGCAACAACATATTTTTCTAGCTTTTCGCTCATGTTCACTTCTGCTCATTCAGGATGTCTACTGAAGAAGAGCTTCATTAACAGATAGTAACGTACACAGAAAAGAGAAATGACCGTTGGATACTTTAAGTAGTCACTGTTTGGTTATTACAACATTCTTTGAGCAGCCACTGGTACTGAATCAGGGAACCAACAAGCAGCATAGGAGAAGTAAATACATTAGCAAATCAGAATGAAAACAGAAAAACTGAAATATATCTGTACTAAGATATGGAATAAATTAATTTCCGGCCATTTATCATTTGTGTGCCTGCAGGAACACCCGTATATCTTCACCCGCCCGGTCGCAGCCAAGTCAAGTCAGCCTCTTCTTCATTCCAGGGTTGAATCACTGGCAGCCATCATCCTGCTATTCCTGCTTCATGTGGCTTAAACACATCTCAGATTTTAGGTTCTGGTCAGAACTTTACACACATTTATTGTTATGAATGAAGGTCACAATCATCTTTTTGCTTTTAATGAGGAATTTGAACTGTACTTTTTCATGAACGGATGATTTTACAAAATACACCTTCAGTAGTAACGCAGGTTATTTTGAAGCTTCTGGAACAGCCCAGAACCAAATCCTGTTGAAAATTTGTGTACTATGCTTAAACTCCAGGTACATGCCAGAAAGCCAACCAGTTTAAGTGGACTCTGCCATTACTTATAAAAAGAGAGGTCCAACATTATGCCAGAATTGTACCAGAAGCTTGATGATGACTACAAACCATGTTCTCTGCAAAGACATTTATCTAAACAATAATTAGGTGTTTGTATTTCTTTGAGCCTGTAGGTATAATTTTGGTCATATTTGGACTAAATCCACAATAAATTCTTATTTTTCATTGAACTTGTGTGTTGCATAATCTTTAATCCCTGAAGAGAATAGTTTTATATGGAAGCTCATTGCATTCACCAAATAAAAAAATAACTGACATCTTTTCTCGTAACTCGTAGTTATGTGAAAAGATGTCAATACATTTTTTTTCTTTGGTGATTACAATAAGCTTCCGTAGTTTTGAATAAACAATTAAAAGACCCAAAATTCTGATGATAGTCATGCTATCGATTAGAGTATGTAAACCTCTGACCAAAACTGTATGGAGCCATTGCTTTGCTTTCTTGTTCTAATTTAGAATCTCTACATTAATGTAGTCATTGACCAGCCAATGGGTGAACCATATTGTGGCTTTGAATGTTTAAGCATCACTAAGGAAAATCACGGCAGTTTCAACATCATGTTTTTACAACACAGTTTTCCAAATTGTACAGATAGAGGCAGAGCTGGTTGAGAGTTTTAGCCATTGTAGAGTATGACTGTTGATGTTTAGATGAAAGGTTTGGCTCTTAAAAGTATAGTGAATAATCCCTTCACTATGAGCCTGTGTTCACATGCATGAGCAATAATTTACGTTTCCTAGCAAAAGCTTCCAGCCTTTATATATTTCTGAGGAAAGATTATGCATGGTCTACCTTCAGGAATATGTATTTATTTCACATCTTAATCTTAATAAAGAAGGATCTTAATAAAGAAGGATGAGTAAAACATTTAAATTAATGTTTTGGCATTTTTACATTCAAGCATACAAACATAAGTTTGGAACTCAAGATAAAATGTCACACACATCAAAGCAAGACTGTCTTTATTTAAAATGCCTTCTTGCTAGGCAAAAGTATTATACCCCTTTAAACTTTTCCCATGTCTTGTCACAACCACAAACTTCAGCTTCAGACTTCTATGTAATTGTTTGGTTTTTTTGTCATAGAAGAAGCAACGAAGTGCTTATTTGTGAAGTGGAAGGAAATTATGCTTGTCTTAAAATTATTTTTACAAATTAAAATGTGAAATGCATGGCAGGAATTTGTATTCTTTCCCTCTAAGTCTATACTTTGTAGAACTACTTTTTGCTGCTATTACAACTGCAGGTGTTATTGGGTATGTTTTGACTAGATTTAGACATCTTGAAAGATGTTTATTTGCTTATTCTTCTTTGCTAAAAATAACTCCAGCTCAATCTGATTGGATGGATAGGGTCTATGAACTTTGTTCTTCACATTTGCCTACAGTTCCTTAAATGGTTCTGGGTCTAGAGTGTGACTGGGTGATTCTGAAAGCGGAATATTTTTTCATCCCATTGTATCTCTGGCTGTATGTTTAGGGTTGTTGTCCTATTGAAGCTGAACCTGAGTCTAGTATAATCTAGCTTTCTTCCAGCATTATCCTGTATTTAGCTATATAAATGTTACAGTCAAATCTCAGTTTCTCTGTCCCTGCTGAAGAAAAGCATTTCTACAGTATGATTCTGCCACCGTTTCTTTACATGTTTTCATGACATTTCTGATTGTTCATTAATGTTCTCAAACAAATCTCTGAGACTTTCACAGAACAGATGCACATATACGTGTTGCACTAGATTTCATTTTGGGGTAGCAGTACCAAGTGGGCTGAATACAAATACATGACGCAGTAAAATATGTTGAAAGCCATGCATCGGTTTTCTACCCTTTCACATTAATGGACTATTTTGTGTTGATCCATCAAATGAAATCCCAATAAAATATACTCAAGTTAGTGGCTGTAACAAGACAAAATGTGAAAAACTGATTTAAATATGGAAATGCTGTCATTCTTTTTATCCAGCAGAGATCTCCTCAGACAGCTCAGTCTTTTCAAGCAGTACGCAATTTAGTTACATGTCTGCTCCTCAGATCTTCAGGCTGTAACTGGCCCACTTTCATTTTTCTCTCCAGAACCTGCTTTACCATACACTGAGGACTCTAAAACCCAAAGCAAGCCACTACAAAGAGCACGTACATCTCAAAATAAAGATAAAACCACTGAGTCATTGTAATTTATACACACATTACTGTAAACAGTACTACTTTAAGATGATCTAGGTGTAACTCAGACTAAGTTGCTGTCTGGTTGAACAGAGGGAGAACAACAGAATGTACGGAGTTAGTTTATTTGTTATGAACAGAAAAGCAGATGGAGGCTATTTTATGTTTAGCTGAGGTTATGTGGTTTGGCTCAGAATTAGTACATTTACCTCTTGAGTGTATGCACACAGAGCAGATAAGCTGGACCGCCTAGCAGGTAATGGGTTTTATAGAAACTTGCTGCAGTGTACACAAGTCTTAAAACACATTATACTGTGTCTTTGTTTGAATGGAAAGGCATCCTTTTAATGTTTCCTTGTTTATTTTTCCAGCATTTTAAAGGACAAAGACCCTTTAGGAGGTTATTTTTTAATCACACAAATTTTTGCATCTGGAATATATACCTCCTCTCCAGTTTTATTACATTCCTACTGGAGGTGTCATCAGGATGAATTTCAATTAGACCACTTAGCGGTCAGATTTTATAATGAACCTAGGATCCATTCAAAGAAAAGGCTCTTCATGTTTAAACAACCCCACCGCCGGTTCATGCTGGACAATATGGATCCGTCTGTGACGCAGGTGGGTTTTTATTGCCGCTCAGAAAGTATAATGGGATCTTTGGGATCTCTGTGGATGATGCTGGGGGGAAAATTGAACAGTAAGCGGTCCAGCCCCCGCCCTGGAAACCTCTCTTCATCATTTATTTTGATGAATCTGCTGCCGGCCAAAAACAACATCGCACAAGCAAACTATTTGTTTCTTGACAAAACCTGGGCATTTATGTTATGATATTGGTTATAATACAGTTAAAAAACAAATCTGAAAATTAGTTTTCTTTCCAGCTAATTTGTGTTGGTCTATCACATAAAATCCCAATAACAAGCATTAAAGATTTTAATCGTGACATTATAAGATTTCAGATAATTCAATAAAATGAAAACTTTTGCAAGGCACTTTATGTTGTATTACATAAAACCACATGTGGATGTTTACATTAACATGTAAACAGGGAGATTTCAAAACTGATGTTTTCCAAATTGATGCAGAATCATGAGAAAACAGACTGTGAGTCAGCCTGCAAACTATTACCATCATACTGTGTTTTCATGCAAAACTTTGTCATCATCCTCTGTTTACTGATCGTACCTCATGTCATTTCACCACACAACCTGAATGGGTTCTGCATGACGACTTTTGGAAAAGTACCCTTATCATTGTCATTCAAAGCCCTTTCAAATTATGTAAGTTGGCCTGATGACAAACATTAATTGTTATAAAAGGATACATATGGTTTTAAAAAAGCGCACCCAAATTTATATCACTTAGGTAAACACCAGTTATTGATTTGACATGATTTGACTGTAGAAGGTATCATTCCTGTTATCGCCAGAGGATCATTCCTGATTATTTGTATTATTTTACATGCAATTTAATAACATAAAACACAACTGTTCATAAATATAGAATTCAGATTATTAAATTACATCCATGCGTCTTGCTGATGGCCAAACAGAACCTCATACCTTTTGGCCAAAGGACAAAGGAACCTAACAGAAACTTAGTATAAGCAGCAGCAATGCATCGTTGATTGTTGCTTGCCTCTCAGTTTAGTTGGATGGCTCATCAGGGTAGGTTTGCAGTTGTGCCATGCTCTTTGTAGTTTAGAATGACATATTGAATAGAGATCTGTGTTCTGATTTAAAACACTTAGGATCATCACTTGATCATCACTAAACCTGCTTTAAACTTCTCCACAACCTTCTCCTTGACTTGTCTCCGGTGTTCCTTGGTCTTCATGTTGCTGTTTGGTCACTCATGTTCTCTAACAAACCTCTGAGGTATATACAGAACAGCTGATTTCATACTGAGATTAAATCACACACAGCTGGGTTCTGTTCACTAAAAAGGTGAAGGCAGTTGACTGTGCTAGATTTTATTTAGGGGTAACAAAGGAAACTGAAAACAAATGCACAACACACTTTTCACATTTTTATTTGTAAAAATATTGGGACACAACAGGGATCCAACAGGACTGAACATGCAAACATTTGAGGGCTATTACTGACTTTTGTGAAGTGCTGAGACAACATGTGTTGTGAATTGGCGCTATATAAATAAAACTGAATTGAATTGAATTGAATTGAATTGAATTGAATTGAATTATTAATACCGTTAAAAGGAAATGTAAAATCGTATTTAAAACCATGTCTGTGAATAAAGTTTATAAACAATTCTCTAAGGAGAAATGCATAGGTAAAATCATTAATAATTGATGTATTTTTGTCAAAGACCTACCATCACCATGCTGAACATAATCAAACATGATTATGTTTGTTTTTTCACTTCAACAGTAGGTAAAATGTCTGAACACAAAAGCTCTGAAAACACAGAGAGTGAGGGTAAATGATACCCTGTTGGACTTGAGGATTTTCTGTTTATTGTTCATGCAAACACATACCAGAGCAAATGTGAAAACAGAACCATCATAAATTATGCAGATGATTAGGACTCTGTCAGCTTGTTTTATGACCAAAAACTGGGCAACAAACCAATCATGTAAAATCATCATCCTACCTCCAGAGGAAAACTAATAAATATATGCATATGGTTTAGGTAAAAACTTCCATCAAACAATGTTAATGAAATTAAAGAGTGGACCACTAAACTTGGTTAAACTGCAATTTATTAACTTGATTTTATTAAACCAGTTTTATCCGTTTCTTTTGGTTGGTGGCGTGACGCTGGAAGGTAGAAACGTTTTAAAACTAGTTTGTTGGTCCTGTTTAGGGAATGTGACCTGCAGCTGTACCCAGCATCCTGTGCATCAGGCAGGCACTGATGGACATCTATATCACATTATAAGAAAGGAATCTCATCCTTTGCTCAATGAGTCTTGTCTGTTTCCTCCAGGAGGGAATGTCCAGTCCTAAGATGCAAAACAAAATCAATCAAATTTCTCCCTGTCACTGATCTTGTTCTCTGAGCTCCTAGAACAAACAAGCAACAAATGTTTACTGGAGTTTCCCCAGAAGTTTTTATATTCAGATTTGGAAGCAGAGCGTTCAGCTACCATGTTCTTATTCTGTGGAATCAATTTCTAATTTTGCTACAAGAGCCTTTCCCCCTTTCCGATTCAATGACTTATATTAAAAAGTCCTGTAGATGACTTGTTTTTTGTTGTAGATGTGTCTGGTTTCTAAGGCCTTTACATATCTGTTATTTTGGGTTTTTTTGTATTTGGTTTAAATTTTGAACATTTCATTTTATTACAATTTTTAAATATTTGGAATGGTTTACACTATGTCTGAAAACCACAAGTAGGCTATAACTTTTGCCCTTTGATTTGTGAAGATTGAATCCAAGTGTGACGTCTTAGTTTTTTTTAAGATTTGCTTTTACTGTGTCTTATGTGTCTTGGCTCAACATGTACTGTTTTTGATAGGATTATTTGTTTTCTTGTCATGTTTTATGTTACATATTCTTTTCTAATTTGGTGGCACACTGTATGTGGTGATGGAAAAAAATTACTGGCATGTAAAAAAACTGAATCCAACACCTGTGAATTGAGCATACACAGCATCTTATTGTTGGATCAGGATTTATTGAAAAGGTCCTTTAATGAGGTTCTGCAACAATGGTTGGAATTGTATTATTGTCAAATTTATTTAATGTGTCTGTGTTTATTTTAATCTTAAACAATTACCAAAATGTTAAAGTTCTATTTTTCACCTTCACACACAAACATAGAGCTATGCAAAGTATCAATACTTTTTGTCACATAACAACCACAAACTTTATTTTTATTAGAAGTTAACCAAACAGACAGACACAAAGCAGTTATGAATTAAAGTAAAATGATACATAGTGATGGCTCTTGCACTTAATAGCTATGTCTTCTTTGTGTTTATCACAGAAAATCTCATTAATATGTGTTGAAGTTTAAGACTATATATTTTTTAAATGTATAAAAAAAGTCCAGTACCTTTCCAAGAGCTCTTTAGTCATTTACACACGTCACCACCGCAAATAGAAATAAAAGAAGCACAGAGTCACCCTGGAATAGGCTTATTTTACTTTTTGACATGATTTACTGTTGTTTTTAGATTTGCAAATATTTGTGCAACCTAATGTACCTTCTCATACCAAACCTTTTGCACAAACGCTGGAAAATCAAATAAAATGCTGAACGCTTTCAAAGGCATGAATAGAAGCTAGTTATATTGTCCTCACCTGAGCTGATCTCCACCTGTTCACGCCCTGAAACCCACCAATGTACGATCACGAGAAGCGATAATATCCTCCTGTCCCAGGATGATGTCATTTCCTCCCACCACCTAGCCGTATAAAAGCGCTGCTGTTGCGGGGAAGTGTCAGTAGAGAGACTGGGGAGGACGGGAGGCTGCCAGGTCGCTGCTGTTGCAAATAGATTTAGCTCTCCAGAAATACCGAAAGACGACCAAGTTTTTTTTCAGAATGCGTCCGTAATTCGCCGTCTTATCTCCGAGCTTCTGATAAAAAAAAAGAAAAGAAAAAAGCTTTGCTGTTTTGCTTTATTCCTGGAGAGCTCAATTCACCCCGTTTCCAACATGATCGGGAGAGGACTGCTCCTTCTCGCTGTTTTATCCAACTGCGGTAAGAACTACATAAATATCCTTGTGGAAAGTGAAGTCTGACGACGTGAAGCTGCGGCGGTTCACATACGTGGCTGCATAGGTTCAGCACCAAGGACAGCGACAAGCAGCGCGTCTCTAATGAGGGATGGAGTGAATCCAGCGACTCCGTTGCCACATTTAGTCCTGTTACTATCATTGTTTTTAATGACACAGCTGCCGTGACATATAAAGATAGGCTGGGTTTTAAACACATGCCTTTTCATGCTTCTCTTGCAGTTCTGTCATTGCCGGTTGCTTCAAGTCAGCTGGAGAATGAGGACGTAGAGGTGAGACGGTCTGACTGTATCCGTGATAGTAACGGCGTTTACAGTGGTTTACATAACACACTCGACTTCTATTGTATATCATTCATTTTTAAAACCTATAGTTGATTATCTTAATTTGAATAACTACGCACAATGTTTTTTTCTGATTACACTCCAGAGCTGTACAGTAATCAGACATACTTAATCTTTGCAATTTAACTCAAACTCCAGGATTTAAGATGACAGGAATCTATTTGCCAGAGCAATATTTTTCTAGAATAGGGATCCAAGAAAGGACAGAAGAAAGATGGAGTATTCTTAGTGTCCCAAAAATGTGCTCTTTTGATGCTTTAGGTATCCTGGCTTCTCTGGGTTAATGCATCAGGCTTTTAGCCTTTGATAAAAAAAGGGTCCCTTTGATACAAGAGCAAGTGGCCATGAGAATAATCAAAGGCATTCTGCTGGGTAGGTAAAAACATTTACAAATTCATTATTTTACATGGCAGTTTCAATCATATTAACATTGACCAGTTCTTTAGCACCAAGCTCGGTCTTCATCAGTCATTGTCTGATATCTTTCTTTATGGCAATTTCTGGTGAACCAGTCCTTGCCTTTACTTAAACTAGAAAATTAATTTGAAAATTAAATTTATTTACCTCAAACATACAGCCCAAGGTCACTAAATTAAAAATGTCGAAACACAAGCTTTGTTAAAGCCTGTTTAGTCAACTTTAAACACCATTTGGGTAACAGCAGATGTTTTTATGTAAAGTATTCTCCCTTTTCACTTTTCAGTCACATTTTAACATTATTGGGCTGAAGGCAATGTTGTCATTCAGTGTCTTTTCCACAGTATTGGCTCTGGCTAAAGGTTTAGATAGATAGGTTAAACGTAGGGGTAATGAGCAGGCAGTATCTTACCCGCAGCAGGCATTGTCTCACTTAGTTGAGTTTAAAGAGACAGATTTTTTTAATATAAAACTTTTCTATTATCTTAAAACAACATAAATTAAAATAAAAGTGTCTGTGGTTCATGTGAATACTACTGTATTGGTTTTCTGCCCATTTACACTTGACATGTTCTCTTTCGTTGAACTGTTTCACACGGAAAGTTGTAGGTAATGACTAACTCAGTCTTCAGCAGAAATATCTAAACTTTGATAAATGTTGAATACAAAAGCAAAGGAAGTGCAAAAGATTTCCAAGATATTGTTCATATGAATCGTTTTAACATATTCGAGGTTTGCACTGTTATAAGAATTGCACTTTGGGTCTTGGATGCACCCTGAATAGCTATTAGTTTAACTCATCAGTCCAAGCTGAGACATACTTTCTGTAACTCATCTTGATCAGGGAGTGCTGTTGATAGCCTCACAGTTTTTTTTCCAGATATGGATCCTGGCTCTTTCACCTGTTGTAGTAACGACTTTTTTAAGACTTCCTCATTCAGTGAACCCTGGCAGCATCGGAAAGTTTAACAGCAAGATGAAAGAGTCACACTCTACAATAATCATCTGCCTAATGGTTGCCTTATGGCAAAAATGTATTGAAATAAAATAAACAAATACAACTAATAAATAAATAGGTCAAATTACTTTTAAATTGCAATTTTTTTCCTGCTGAAACAAGCTGCACTTCAGTATTAACACTAGGTTTTACCTAAACAAAAGCAATTCAATTCAGTTTTAATTATATAGCGCCAATTCACAACACATGTTGTCTCAAGGCACTTCACAAAAGTCAGGTACGTACATTCCAACTAATCCTAACCATTGAACAGTGCAGTCAGATTCAGTTATTTATTCAAATTGGATAAAAAGTTTTTCTATATAAGGAAACCCAACAGATTGCATCCAGTCAGTGACTTGCAGCATTCACTCCTCCTGGATGAGCATGTAGCGACAGTGGACAGTCACTGGCGTTGACTTTGCAGCAATCCCTCATAGTGAGCATGCATGTAGCGACAGTGGAGAGGAAAAACTCCCTTTTAACAGGAAGAAACCTCCAGCAGAACCAGGCTCAGTGTGAGCGGCCATCTGCCACGACCGACTGGGGGTTAGAGAGAACAGAGCAGAGACACAAAGAGAACAAAGAAGCACTGATCCAGGAGTACTTTCTATGGGAAGGAAAAGTTAAATGTTAATGGATGTAGCTCCTTTAAGCAACCATTCAAGATTCTGTTTCTGTTTTTTGTTTTTTTTAATTTTTTGTAGCAGTGGTGCTAACAACATTTTTGCTGGTATCTAACGTTTGTCAACATATAAAAAGTACAGATTTTGCTGCTGCTTTATTTTTAAACCTTTGCTGAGTAAAGTTGCTATATACTTAGTTACCACTAGTGGTACAGCAGGCTCACCAATCACTCACTTCTAAAAAAAAACTAAGGTCAGACCAGAAAGCAGTCTGTTGCAGGTAAGATACTGACTGCAAAGAAGATTTCCACAGAATCAAATTAAAAAATCTTATTACACGTCTTAACGCTTTATCAATAAGACAATATTTAAAGTAAAAACCTGAAATAGCAAAAGTAAATAGCAAAAATAAAACAAAAAAATGTTTTTGAGCCTTGCTTTTCTTCGCCCGTAGGTGATGAAATGCATTGTCGAGGCGCTGGCAGATGTACTATCAAGACCGAAGCAAGTTCCTGTCAGTCAGGAATGTCTAAACACTCTGAGGAAAGGTGAGTTAATTAAAAAGAAATTCTGCTGTTACATTTTCTGCAAGGGCGCCTTTAAGTAAACATTACTTTCTACCTATCTGATGTCTAACAGCTGTAACTGGAATCCAAACTAAAATAAATTTATCAAACCCTCATTGGTTTGACGTTGCATCCCAAATACCTCTTACTGAATTACTTTTAGAAACAAAGAAGGGTCATCCCTATGGTTGCTCTCCAAAGTGTAATCAAACATCGTCTTACGCACCCTTGTCCTGACTAATACCTTTAAATGAGGTCCTTCTGCAAACTATGGGTTTAGCAAAAGAAAAGAAATGAGGAAAAGTTAGAAAATTCCTGCTAGTACAACGGGCTTTATTTGAATCTTAGCAGATTTGACATACCTGATGGTGGGTGTAAAATCAAGAAAACTAAATGCTTAAAATAAATCACAACATGCTTCAAAAAAGCAGCAGTTTAAAGATGTTCAACTAGGTTATGGCATCCCTAAATGTTTTCCTATCTCCCTCGAAACCGATTTGTTTATTTTTTAGTTTCATTTTATTATTAAATAAATACCACATTATATCTGAAAAACCTTGAAATCAGTAATCACAGACATATTTTTATCATGGTCTGCTAATTAAACCCTTTGAGAGCCACTGTATGTCCTGCAGTCAGATTGGTGTTTGTTTTTTTTTAAGAGAAATGTAAATAGAACATCTAAATATATGAAGATTCAGATTCAGATTTTTTATCTAAATTGGTAGGCTTATAACTCCAGCAACTGAAAGAAAATATTGAAGCTACATTCGTTTGGTAAGTGTAGCTTAGCCTAAAGCCTCCATTAAATTTAAATGAATATCCAGTGCTCTAAAAACTCTGTGAAAGAGTTTTGTAAAGGCTTCATATGAATCACATTCCTCATTTTGTGTTTATCCTCATGAGTTTTGTCATCGGCAGTGTTTAAAATGAGGGAAATGGTTAACTGCCCAGGGCATCAATCTGTAAACACTGGAAGAAAACTTGACTGTAAGTCATGGTTGGCCAATGAAACTGTAGTTCTGTTTCATTCCTTCCTGACTGCCAGTGGCAGTAAACAAAGTGGATATGTCTCCTCGCGCTCCGCGCAGGTCGAGATTAAATGTAAACAAAGTCACGCACGTGACACGTAGCCCTTCTTGGCGTTCGTCTATAAGGAGCACGTGGAAGGCTACGTTCGGTCTCTTTGATCTTCTCGCTGTCGACCGTCGCGTGTTTCGCAGGTTGGTCGCTCCTATAAGTCCGTGTTTCGGCGCTTATTGGGTATTGCAGGTCTAAGAGAGGTAAGCACACGGTTTGTGTGATACGGCGTCATCCTGCCTGTGACTTTTCGTCGGAGTGCTCTTGTTAGCCCTCTAAGGCTGTGGTTGACGTGGCTCTGTTTTTTTGTTCATTCTAGTAGCTGGAAGCTTTGTGCTGGCGCTTCTTTTCCCCTGTTGAGACCGGGTGGGGAAGAGCGGACAGCTGCAGTTTTCAGGTGAGTGGAAGCTGGACGTTCTGACCGCGTTCTGTGCTGCACAGTTCTCGCTCGGATTACCTGGCTCGTGTCTGTATAGAAAGCAGTGTAATTAAATAGAGGCCTCTGATCGCGTTCTTCAGTTCTATTGAAGTCCTCGCTCAGTCTGCATGGTGCCTGCCTGCATTTCCCACGGCTGTGATCGGGATGCTGGCGTGCGCTACGTGTGGGGTCCCTCTCCAGGTGGAGGACGGACTTGGAAGAGCTTCAGCGTTGCTGGAGGGATCCTAGAAGCTTCTCCCACCATGGTCGAGACGCACGGATACTGGCGTGCATGCGCAATCCGGGGGATCATGGTCTGGACCGCATGCCCCCTGTGGATCACTGCATCGCATCACTGGTTCTTTCCCCAGATGAGGCGCTCAGGGAGAGGGCCCGCTGTCCTAGTGCCCAGTGTCGGGTGACAGATGACTTTTTGTGCCGTGCCTACGACATTGCAGCTCGTATGGCACGCATTGGCAAGTCCCTCTCTGTCCTCCTGTTTGCACAGTCCCAGATGCTGCAGCCAGGCATGGCGGGAGCAGCACTGGGCGATACAAATGACGCGGCCCTCCAGGCCTTTGGACTCATGTCCAGGGAACTCTGTCGCCTTTTGTCCACTCTGGTGGTCACCCAACGCCAGGTCTGGTTGGCACAGGCCCCGATCTCGGATGACTGTAGCCAGAGCTTGCGGAGGCTGCCGGTGGTACCGGGCCAGCTGTTTGGACCGGAGGCCGAGAGGGCACTGGAGCGCCGTCGGCAGTCCAGCCAGGCCCCTGAAGCTTGGGGTGGTCGCAGCGGGGCCATGGGACCCCCCGATCCGCAACCCAGGAGACGTGACGTACGGGACCCACGGCATCGGGTTCGGACCGCCACTTCCGCACAGTTTGCACAGCGGAGCCGCGCTGTGGCGGGAGCGTGGCGGCAGCCTGGGGTGGAACGGGCACCACCTCGCGGGGCTCTGGCGGGCCCGGACAGGAGCCGGCGCCCCCCCAGAGGCCGAAGCAGGCGGCAGAGGGCGGCCTGAGGGCTGCAGGCCGACGGCGGGGAGGTTTTCACAACGGCACCTGGGCTATTGGGAAACCCACTGCAGGGATGCGTGGGTGTTAAGAACTATGTCCCAAGGGTACAGGCTGCAGTTCCGCCGTCGGCCTCCGCCCCCATCGGGGGTCAGGGTGACCCCTGCCACAGGTCCTGCACGAACTGTGATCTTGCTGCAAGAAATAAGGACTCTGATGGACAAGGAGGCCATAGTGGTGGTCCCGCCACATTCGCGGGCCGACTGGTTTTACTCAACCTATTTCCTGATTCCAAAGAAGGACGGTTCCCTTCGGCCGGTGTTGGACCTCAGGGAGCTAAACCATTTTTTGAAGGTGCTGCCATTTCGGATGCTCCGCACCTGCGATGTCCTTCGGGTAATCTGTCCAGGCGAGTGGTTTACATCCGTAGACCTGAAGGACGTGTACTTCCATGTTCCGATCCACCCAGGACACAGGAAGTACCTGCAATTCGCCTTCCGCGGCTTGGCTTACGAGTTTTCGGTCCTGCCGTTTGGCCTTTCTTTAGCCCCTCGGATTTTCACCAGGTGCATGAAGGTGGTCCTAAGCCCTCTGTGCCTGTCAGGATTAAAGATCCTGCCATATCTGGACGACTGGCTCATCTATGCCCCCTCCTCCGGCGGGGCGGAACGGGCGATGTCAGAGGTCCTGGCCCATGTCAGAGCACTGGAGATAGCAGTGAACACTCAGAAGAGTTCTCTCATCCCGGCCCAGCAGGTGGTCTTTATCATGGCCACTGAATCCAGGGCCATGCCGGCTCAGCTGACCTCGGACAGGGTGGACAGGATTCAGTCCCTGCTTCAGTCTTTTCGAGCGGGTGCGGCACCCCCAGTCAAACTGTGGCTGAGACTGTTGGGGATGCTGGTGGCGGCCTCGGCTCTGACTCCTCTGGGGTTGCTTTATCTACGGCCCTTGCAGAGGTGGTTCAACATCCTCCACATGGACCCCAGGTTGCACTGGCAGGTCAAGGTGCGGGTTACACACGGCTGCGCAGTGCTCCTCCATCGTTGGCGGGACAGAACATATCTGCAGCACGGGGTCCCCCTCGGTACGGTCCCAGCAAGACGGGAGGTGGTGACTACGGACGCATCACCTCTCGGATGGGGAGCAGTGTGGCAGTGCAGGTCCGTCCAGGGGCTGTGGGGGCCTCAGGAGGGAAGTCTGCACATCAATGTCCTGGAGCTCAGGACGATCTATTTGGCGCTGAGGCACTTCTCGCCCTCTCTCGAGGGCAAGCACGTGCTCGTCAGGACGGACAGCACCTCCGCAGTGTTCCATGTCAACCACCAAGGTGGGACCAGATCACTGCAGTGCCTGAGGGAGGCCCAGAGGTTGTGGACCCGGGCATACCCTCGCTTCGCCTCCATCAGGGCAATGTACCTACCGGGGACGTGCAACTCAGTGGCCGATTATCTGTCCTGACAGAGGCTCCCTCCCGGGGATTTGAGGCAGCATCCTCAGGTCGTACGGCAGATATGGGATCGGTTCGGCAGGGCTCAGGTCGACCTTTTTGCCTCAAGGAGCACCACACATTGCCCCTTGTGGTTTTCCCTGGCGGAGGCCAGCTCCCCACTGGGGATGGACGCCCTAGCAAACGTATGGCCAGTCGGCCTGCTGTATGCCTTTCCCCCATTTCCGTTGCTTCTGCCCACTCTCCACCGAGTGAGGTCGTTGACCCTGAAGGTTCTGTTGGTGGCCCCCGAGTGGCCCATGAGGGTCTGGTTCCCGCTGCTCCTCAGTCTGCTGGACGGGGAGCCATGGCGGCTCCCGGTCAGGGCAGACCTGTTGTCTCAGTTGGAGGGGAAGGTTTGGCATCCGTCTCCGGGCCATCTTCTCCTCACGGTGTGGCCGCTAAGGGGTGTTGGCAGCCCCTGACGGATCTGGAGCCCTCTATTCAGCGAACACTGCAGAATGCCAGAGCTCCTTCCACATTGAGGACTTATGCCCGTTGCTGGCAGCGTTTTGCGGAGTGGTGCAGACTCAGGGGAGTTGACCCAGTATCTTGCTCCCTGCATAATATTTTGAGGTACCTGCAGGGTCTATTGGATGCCGGACGGGCAGCATCAACCCTGAAGGTGCACCTAGCTGCCATTTCAGCCAGCCACGATGTCATGGATGGCAGACGCGTGGGGACACACTATTGGGTGTCACAATTTCTCCGGGGTGCAAGGAGGCTGCGCCCCCTGTTACGGAGACCGACGGCAACATGGGACCTCCCACTGGTGTTGAAGGCCCTGAGTGGGCCACCTTTTGAGCCTATGTGTTCTGCCCCACTGAAACTGGTGTCCGTTAAGACTGCTTTTTTGTTGGCGGTAACAACAGCCAAGCGGGTCAGTGAGCTCCACGCACTCGCCATCACCCCTACCTGCCTGCGTTGGAAGGCAGGGGGGTCCAGAGTAACGCTGTGGCTGAACATAGCCTTTCTCCCTAAGGTTCTGCCCCCAGGCTATGTGAATACAGCCATTGAACTGTGGGCATACTGCCCTCCCCCGTTTCAGTCCGAGGAACAGAGACTGGCTAACACACTGTGCCCAGTCCGGGCATTGCAGCTGTACATGGTGGCCACAGGCGCTATCCACCAGTCGGACCAGCTGTTTGTGTGCCACGGGGGACAGAACAGGGGGTGAGCCCTTTCTAAGCACGGGCTATCGCATTGGGTCATAGATGCTATTGCGCTGGCTTATGAGTCTGTGGGGGCAGCTGCCCCTTCTGGTGTTGTGTGCCATTCCACCAGGAATGTGTCTACGTCCTGGGCGGCACTGAGGGGCGTGCCACTGGGGGATATCTGCGCGGCGGCGTCATGGGCAACTCCGTGCACGTTTGCACGCTTCTACCGCCTCAACGTGGCACATGAGTCCACACTGGCCTCGGCAATCCTGCCTCTGGCCCCTTCTGCTGACTGAGAGGTGGGTGAGTACTGCACTCCTCGTTACCTTGCTGGCATAAGTCATCCACTTTGTTTACTGCCACTGGCAGTCAGGAAGGAATGAAACAGAATGGAAGTTACGCTGTAACTATGGTTCGGTGAATTCCTGGATGACTGCCAGTCAAACTGGTCACTCGGAACTTCCCCCCTGCGAGAAGATCCCAGAGACCGAACGTAGCCTTCCACGTGCTACTTATAGACGCACGCCCAGGTGGGCTACGTGTCACGTGCGTGACTTTGTTTACATTTAATCTCTGCGTGGAGCGCGAGGAGACGTATCCACTTTCTTTACTGCCACTGGCAGTCATCCAGGAATTCACAGAACCATAGTTACAGCGTAACTTCCGTTGGTACATCATTTGAAGCTCACTGTTTTTTTGTAATCTGGAGTTCATCTCCAGTTGGAAATCTCAAAAATTGAAAGGGGCCTAACCTGAACGTGATTATGCTACATTGAACAGAGAGTCACAAAAGACGTTTTTTAAAAGCTTTTAGTATTTGAGCTCCCAAAGTACAAGCATGAAAAGCAAACTCTAATACAGTGGTGAGGTCTGGACTTTATTCTTCTACTCTGGTTATACTATTTAGGGGGCCAAAAATGAGGGGCTCGCCTGGGGCGATATTCTGGAAGAACTGCCACTTAGCATCGTGCTCAAACAGAAACCAGAACTAAAAGCATTTCTGTAGAAGCAAGAATATACAACCATCAGTTGCATCAGACTGAACAATACTTGCACTGAAAGGTTAATGGACTGATGGTCGGCCATGGCTGGATGAAGACCTGCTGCAGAACATTATGCACATCATGGCCTGCAGCACACTGAAGACTACAGTTAAATAGGCATTGTTTTACCTTCATCCTGTCCTTGCTGTTTAAAAAAAAATCAATCAACGCAGCACTTTCTCAGAGCAGGCTTAGTGAGTGAGGGAAACAGTACACCGCCAGATGGATGGAAAGAAAAGAGAGGGGGAGGAGGGAGGAGGGAGGAAAAGAAAAATCAGAGAATTGTACAAGGGAGTGCACAGCTCGTTGCAGAAGCTGCTGCTGCCGACAGAGTGCAATGCTCTTTGTGGGTCAGCAGAAAGTCCACTTTTCACAGCTGCTCTAATTCACAGAGGGAGTCTCTATGAGCCAAATGATTCATTGTGTTCTTGCTTTGAAAGCAGTAAATTCATGGGCAATTAACTTTGATGGAATCCCCAAAGCGAATCACTGAGTCTTCTAAAAAATCAAAATGGAAAAGACAGATGGCAGTGCCTTACTCCCAGTAAACCTCACCTGTAATGGCTTTCATCTCTTTAGTTTTTTTTTTAAATGCGATGCTTAACATGCATTTGCATGTTTGTGCAGATGAGAAGCTCCTCACCATCCTCCGTCATCATAACTTTCTGAAGGAGCTGCAGGAGCTCGCTGCTCAAGGTGAGTCACTGATTAGTCACAGTGAATGTTTGTGTGCTGAATGTACATGTTTATAGATGCAGATGAAGTAGATGAACAAGCTCACAACATTTCAGCAACATAATTTGTTGATTACTTATTTAAGGTGATCAAGAGAGGGTTCAGCTGCAGAAATACACTGATAAACCAACTCCAACCACACAAGCTCTTCACACTACGGCTGATGGCACTGGTGAGTCTGATCACTGATTCGTGTGAGAGTGCAAACAATGACTGTTTATTAAATATGTTTAAATACACTACCTGTCAAACAAACAGTAGGTTTTAAAAGTATTCACATACCCTTCACCCTTTCCACATAACAACCACAAACATCTTTATTTTGTATTGGTATTTTATTTGGTATTTTATAGCTGTATCTCAATAAATTTAAATATTGCTGAAATCTTAATTTGTTTTAGTGACTCAATTCACTAAGTGAAACACATTATTTAGATTAGTTGCACACAGACTGATGTTTTCAAGCCTTTATTTCTGTTAACTAAAAGGATTTTCCACTTAAAACAAATGAAAACACAACATTTAAAATTAGAATATTACATCAGACCAACAAAAAACATATTTTCAATACAGAAATTTGAGCCTAATGAAAAGTATGTTTAATACCTGCTTAAAGGTTGTTTTTTTTCGAAAGGCCATTTTATTCTGACAAATGAGCCTTATCGAACGCATATTCTAATTTACTGAGATGTACCTGTATTGGAGTTTTATGTGATAGACCAGCACTGTGTTTCCAGAGTGACGCATAGGGTTAGTTTTACTGCCTCATATTGCAGCATTTTGCATATAAACCAAAAAGTTATATTTTGGTGTCATGTGACCAGATCCTGCTGCTTCCTCTACAGATGGTTTCTGGCAAACTGTAGACCAGCGGTCATATGGCTTTCCTTCAACAATGGTTTTGTTCTTCCTATGTTTCTCTAAAGGCTGGGTTTGTGGAGTATGTTTAATGTCCTATCAACAAATTCTGCCACCTGAGCTGTGGATCTCTGCACCTCATCCAGAGTTACCTGGGGCCTCTTGTTTCCTTCTCTTATAAATCGACCCCCAACCTGGCGTGTCAGGTTTTAGGTGTACAGCTGATGTATTGAACAGGGTTCTGTGAGATGTTCAAAGCTTGGAATGTGGTTTCATAACCTAACCCTGCTTAAAACATGTCAACTGTATTCTTGCTGTCTGCTGTTTTACTTGATCTTCGTGGTGCTGTTTGCTCTATACTGTTCTCTAACAATATGAGGCATTCACAAAACAATGTACTCATGCTAATTTTAAGTTATACACAGAGTGACGATATACAGATTAGGTGATGTCTGAAGCCAATTGGTTGCAATAGCTTTTATTTCAGGGTGTCGGAGTAAAGGACCTTAATACACATACATGCCACAATTTTTAGACCTTTACTTGACTTTACTTTACTTTATTACATTTTGAAAAACATGTAATAAAAAGAAATGTTCAAGAGATTTTTGTCTTTTTTGCGAAGGCACTCCCTGTAACTCACAGGGAGGGAAACGGGCAATGAGTGCAGAAATGATTGCAAGACAAGGTGGATTATGTTGACATCAGAACATATGGGTTTGACAGGAAGCATACAGAAATACCCCTGTGATGAATTATACTGCTTTTGTAAAGGGAACAGCTCTTAACATAACAGCAAAATCAATCCCTTTAGATGAATTAAATTCCTGGCCCATCTCTATTCCTAGATCAATCCATGTTGGAAGCTTTGGGAGGCCCCGGCGAGCGATCCATCCTATTCCAGAGGAAGAGGGCAGGAGACAGCAGAGAAGAGAAGGATGAGACTGACGAAGAGTCACAGGAGGACAGTGATGCTGAAGAAGAGCATGTGAAGAGGGACGAAGATGAGAACCAGAGAGAGGCTGACCATGATGAGAATGGAACAAGCTCAGAGGAGAATTCAGAAGAGGAAAATGAGATGGAGCATAAGAAAGGCAAAGAGATTATTCTTCAATTTGAAATGGATCTGTTTCGTAGAAAGATACCAGAAAACATGCACTTTCATATTCAGAGCTTGATAGTTTAAGGTGTCAGATATATTTTCACTCAAGACATAAAGAGACATCTTGTCAAAATAAAAAAATACACCAATGACAAAAAGGTGGAGGGCTCAATCTCGTATGCAAAGAGGCTTATACACTGCCTCGCATATGCCAGCAGCTGCCGTCACACTACTAGTTGATTGATGGAAGTGCTCCTATATACATGATGAATTTTACTCCTGCAGAGGGAATGGAGCCAATATGGCTGGCAAACTGACAGCACACAAACAGAATTGATTAAGTTTGTCCATTAGATAAATTTCAAAGAGACAATGCACATGGTTTTGGCTTAAAGTCAATCTTAGTTCATGATAGTAGTCAGGAGTTGAGATTCTGTTTTCCTAACTATGAAATGAATTACAAAAAATAATCCATCACTAAGATATCTTATTGGCTCACTTCATTGTTAATCCACGTAAAGCATAGACTGCACTTCTGGAGACAATGCTGCCAGCTGGCAACGAATACTTTATTACAGGAAGTGGAAACTTGCTGACAGTGTGGACTGCTCCCCCTCTATTCTGTCCTTAATGTTGGTGATTCATATTTTCAGGTGATCTGTCAGATAAAAAGAGAGATCCATCCAGAGAGAATCCCAACCAGAAGATGGTGGAGACAGAAGATGAGGAGAAAAGCAACAAAAGGTCTGTGCTCTTCTTAAACAAGCATGATGGCAAGGAAGAGAATCAGAAGTTGGTAGAAAGAGGGAGCAGTGAAAGCCTAAATCACTTGACCCTGAGGGTCAAAACCTTGCCGCCGAAGAAGAAAGCAGAAAGAGAGGAAGCGCCTCAGCTTGGCAGCCAGCAGGAAGTGTCTCACCATTCAAAAGAAGAAGCGGACGAAGAGCAGCAGAAAAAGGAAAGGGAGCCAGAGAGAAGTCCAGAGGAGAAGGAGTTGCAGATGATTGCTCGGAGAGCACCGAAGGAGAGGAAGATGATAGAGGAAGAAGGGAGTGGATCCAGAAAGTCAGAGGTAGGCTTTGCCTTTTATGACAAATATTGCATTGGAATTATAGTTTATATATAATGCTGTAGTCACCTTTCCCCATAGAATCCCTTCTTACGTCATCTTTTACATCCCTTCTACATCCCACTCATCCTCCTCATCAGTCATTCCTACTCAACTCCCCTTCCCACACTTTTAGACATGCTCATGTATTCATAAAGAGAATCTTCCCCCTTCGTGGACTTTACTGAACAAAGCAAGCCTTCTATTTAGGTGTAACTCATTGTGTAAAAAGCTGAGAGCACATTTTAAATGTTTAGCTGTTTGTATCATGTAATGGCTTCTGCTCACTGATTTATTTTAAACTCAAGGCCAAACTGTATATAAAATACACTGAGAAACTGGAATTCTTCCTGTAGCCTGATTTTTGTGAGATACAAAAGATCTACTTGTTACTTGATGGCTTCATGCCTCACACTAGAACAATAGTTGCCAAATGCTGATAAATGTGATAGTGAAGGGGGTACTCTGCATGTTATGCCCACTTGCTTAAACTATAGTTGCACATACGTTATAGTTGCCATTACATTGTTTGTATATTATTCTTCTCGTTACACCAGCAGGAGCCTGAGATTGAAAGTCTGGCAGCCATCGAGTCAGAGCTGGAAAACGTCGCTCAGAAACTCCACCAGCTGCGGCGAGGCTGAACAGGAGAGCGGCACAAAATCCGACCCCCAGCCTGCCTCCTAGTCCTTCTGCGCTTCACCAGATGCCTGGTTTCCATAGATAGTGCAAATGTGTGACAAGGTTTTATCTGCCCCTATTTTTTATTCAGGGTGCTGCTCTGCTTCTTTAGTTTTTTGGACATTGTTTTTCTCACATCGAGTAGCATACAGTAGATTGCAGCTAGATGTGCATACTAACACCACATAGATATGCATTCCCACTTGCATACAACGCTGTAAAGGCAAATTCCTTAAGGTATATTTATGTTTTATGGCAGTCATCTGTTCATTCTGCACACACATCTTGTCTGCTTGTCAGATTAAAACGAATGATGTGAAAAGTTGTGACTAATCACATAGGATAAGGGTGGGATTGTACACTTTAGCTTGGTGTAGGTATATAAGTCTCTCTTTGGGATGATAATTTGTTTACTAAAGGAAAGAAGAAGGATGCTAATTATTCTATATTGTGATAGAAACCGCTAACCCCAATCAAGCCAAGGCAATAAGTTTAGATTTTTAGCAGGTAAATGATTGAGTTGTATTCTAACACTGTACTGAATTTCTCTAAGAAAATAAACAAATTGATTCTGGGAGTCTCTTTTTTTTTTGTTATTCCTATATATGTGTAAGTCTTATTCTGATAAACCCCAGATAGTAATTAATGTTAATAAGCCTAATGCATATTTTAAATTGTGGAGGTTATTATTTCATCACAAAACAAATATTTACTTATAGAGGATTCTTTTACAGTAGGAATGAAACTAGTATCTTACTGCAAAAATGCGTAATTTGAGAGAGTCGCTGAAGTTTGGACTGTTTGTTTGTGGGCGTTGAAGCTGCCGGCGTGAGTCATCGGGGTGACACATTGGCTGTTGACACCATCTATTCAGGCACATTTCAGCCCTTAGTTTTGGCATCACAATCAACATTTTTCAGGTCGCTAGGATTAGGAAGAAACGATCCAGTGTGGGCCTGGCATTGGTTGTTTTTTTCATTGTTTGAATAAGACTTGGAAAGGTTTGCAGCGTGGGCAGAAGAAAAAAATTAAAAAGTTCAACTTCTTTTGGGAGCTTGACTAAAAATAAAAAACTGTGGAAGCAGCAAGGAAAAGGTTAATATAATAAAGTTGCTATCTTTGTTTCGTCAGACAGCAGAAAATATGGATACAATGAGTCATTCAAAGTCTTGACAGGCAGGAAGATTTAAACTGG
Source organism: Crenichthys baileyi (assembly GCA_036173005.1). Lineage (NCBI taxonomy): Eukaryota > Metazoa > Chordata > Actinopteri > Cyprinodontiformes > Goodeidae > Crenichthys > Crenichthys baileyi. Next base: position 26,006 of record JAHHUM010000111.1, on the reverse strand, counting down.
GTGTTTACCAAAACAAATAAATGAAATAATGGTGGTGGTTTTTTGTTGTAACCTGGTATTGCAGTTTCTTCATGACGCTACGTATATACTATCTAACAGTGGCTATTTTATAGTCAAAGCTGGATATTTGCAGTCCGAAGTCTTTTACATTTTCACCAAATCAAGCCCACACCTCTATTAGCTTAATTGTTTTTGCTGCTATCATCTGTTGGGTATTTCATTGCAAGCTCACTCAAACTTAATGGAAATATAGTTTTTAGCAAATAATTGCCTATTTATAGCGAATAAACAGAGAGTCCAAAGCTTGCTTTGAATAAGTGAAGTGAAATACTCTGGAATAGGGACCTGGAGTTTGATTTTTTAAAGCCACATGAAAATTTTATTACTCCTGGGGTTTGTGATGCATTGATGCTTCAAAAGATTGCCAAGCTTTTGGTGTGAATTTCTGTCAAAAGTTTAAAAAAAAGTTTAAACATTTTATAAAGCTTTATCGTCACGCCAGAACCTATTTACTCTTTTTACTGGTTAGCACAATTTATTAAATTGGTTCATTCCTTTCTGAATCTCTTAAGTTTTTATTGGCATGCAATACATCTACAGAGACAAGGGCCAAAATCAAACAGTAAAACAGAGAAATAATCCACAATAAAAAAAAGTTTTGGTAAATGTACAAAATGCAATCTTGTCTCAACATCACAGAGAAGCTAAATTCATCAAAGGCACATCTGGAGCTAAAAGTGTGCTTCAGTGCAAGAGATGTTTTACACACAAGATGGCGACATTACACCATTTCAGTCCTTTTTTCAGATGGGAGTGCTGACAGCAGACCAGGTTTAAAAAGGGACCACAGTTGAACTGGAACGTTTTGTACTTTGCAAACAAGAACCCATTTTTCTATTAATCTCTTTCATATCGCACATAGTCAATGTTCCATCAAAATGATGGTGGATGGTAAATAGTGATCGAATGTGTGGAGTTCTGTACGCAAGCCCACAAATTTTTGTTTACATTTTTTGTTGTAAACTGCAGGGAATTGTGTTACATAAAGTCCTCGAGGACATGCCATCACGTACTATTCCATGAAGTAATGTTTTTCCACAGTATATTACTCCTGGGTTTGTAGTAAAACAAGTACTATATGGTCAAATTCATATAAAGAATGAATGTTTAGGACAATACTTCACATTTTATTATTCAGTCTTTTATCTGAGAAAAATAAATAACAATAAACTTTATCATTAATTTGATTGCTTTGGTTTGACTGTTTCACATTTCCTAATTTTGTCACATTACGACCACAAACTCCAATGTGTTGTATTGGGGTGTATTGGCACTCTCCAGTCCATCATCTGACAATGAGAAGTGTATGGCAAAACTGCAAACCAAAACAAGATAATTTAAACTAAACTGACAGGATGAGAAAGGAGAGCATTAATCAGAGCCCAAGGTCTCATGGTAACTCTGGAGAAGCGGCTGAGATCTACAACCCATGGGAGATTCTGCAAACACGGCAACTAGAAGAGGGCCAAGTAATAAGCCAAATTAAAGAAAGGTAATAAAAGTCCTGTTTAAAGTAGATCTTGGAGAACACAAAAATATGAAAGGTGACCTGGTAAGATGAGACCAGAATATACCTTTAGGTAGATCTAACACTTTTAATTGCCGTAAATACACCTGGAGTTGGTGAGATGTTGGCAGCATCATGCTGTAGAGATGCTTTTCTGGGAAAGAGAAATTGTTGATAGGAAGATTGATGAAGCTAATAACAGGGTGATCCTGGAAGAAAACCTTTTGGAGGCTGCAAAAAACTGGAGTTGAGGTTCACGTCCCAGCTGGACATTGACACTAAACATACAGCCAGAGCTACAGTAAAATGGTTTAGATCAAAGCATATTTATGAGTTAGAATGACCAAGTAAAAGTCCAGACCTAAATGTAATCATAACCTGCAGATATACTTTAAAATTATGGATGAGGTTCCTCAGCCCATCTGTCTGACCTTGAGATATTCTGCAAAGAAGAGTGGGCAAAACGTTCAGTCTCTAGAGATGCAAAGCTGCTACATCATACACCTAAAGACAAGGCAAAGGGGGGTTGTCAAAGTATTCCAAAAAACTGAAAACTATGTATGTATCATATCCTTCCTTTTACAAGTGTGACAATATTGGTATGTATCTATTTCTTTGGTCGATCACATTAAATTGAACTAAAATACTGTGAAGTTTGTGAGTGTAACTTGACCAAATGTGAAAATAATGGTGTATTAGTGTTTTTTGTAGAGGAAGAATAAAAAAAACATGCAACAACTTTTGTTTAAAGTTACAGGATAGCTACATATAAATCAGTGGTTGTGAGGACAAAAAAAATAGAGAGCTAGTTTTTATAAAAATAGATTTTATTTCCTGCTACACAGTGAAACATGCAACATTTTTGTCACACTTTTCAATAAAAACAGTAAACGTCAACAACATACACTGTAGACCTTTAAAGCGCAGAACAAATTTTGATCTTCAAATTAAATTAAACTGTACAAATATGTACAAAATTTACATATCAACATGAAAAAAGGAATGAAAATACAATCCTTCGAGTCTGTTCTACTTTTTTTTGATACAAAATAGACCTGAATTAGTTACAGTCAACACGTTTTTTGTTTACTTTCTTTTCTCAGTGCCATTGCAACTGCGTTCCATATCTAACCCTAAACTCAGTGTGTGGCTTGGTTTCTCATCCACATGCTCTGACCTTTCCTCCACTCTGTAACTGCACACACATGGACAAGGCCGACATTCAGTCCTCCACTCACACACACTCATACAAGGACACATTCAGACCTTATGGACAGTGGAACACTGGCTGGCTGTGGTCGGTGTGCTCCCTCTACAGCTGCTAAGAGTTTACAGGTCTGGTCTTTGGACTCAGGGAAGGGGGGACTAATTAGACACCTCATTAAGAGAGGAGGTCAGCATTTAAATATGCTATAAATATAGCTAAAGAAAAAATGGATGGATTTGTAACAAGAAAAATAACATGGAATGGGCGGAAACCCGACAGCAGGTTTGTCATTTCAAAAATAAAAAGTTATAGTGCATAAATCTTTTGGAGCTGCAATGCAGCCCTCTGTCTGAGTCTATGTGACTGACATGCTTCAGCCATTCAAAGTATCTGGGCTACTTTTACAATAGGAAACTGACATGTTCAAAAGGCATATATACTGAGCTGCAAATTGAGATGGAGTTCTGTTTCTTTTCAAGTCATGAGCTTGGATCGTCCCTTAGCGGCTCACGCCATATCTCCAATCATCTTCTTGTAATACATGGCCTCGAAGATGTCGTTCTCGCCGGGGCAGTTGTAGTGGCAGGCGCAGGACTTGATGAACATCATGTTCTTCTTCATCACCTGCCCGTCGGGGCACTTGAACTCCATGGGCAGGGTGGTGGTCCTGTGGGGGGTGCAGCAGCGGCCGTCCACACACACTCCGCAGAACTTTGGCCTGTAGGACTTGGTGGTGGTGCAGCCTGAGATCTCAAACTTCATGGGCTTGGAGACTCGGGGAGTGCGAATGCACTTTTTCCCTTTCTGCAAAGGGGAAATGAAAGTTTAGCTGATGCTCTTTGATAAAAACATCATGATATTATTTTGTGAAAGTTTTTTTGAGAGGCATGTTTGAACAAGAACTCACCCTAATGCTCTGCTCCAGCTGGGATTCGCACGGTCTCACCATGCACAACCGAGTCTGTTTCTCTAGCCTGCACTCGTGGTTGTCGTTGGTGACCCTGGTAGATATCCCAAGGCCGCATGTCTTAGAGCAGGCACTCCATTCAGTAGTCTGAACTAGGCAGTTTTCCCTCATCATATTGGGGTCTGGACCATAAGTTTCCTCCTCTCTGTATGCTGTAAACACATGAAGACATTCTGGATTAGATAACAGCCCTGAGTAGAACTTATTTCTGTGTGAAGAGCAAAAAACTACACCTCTCTCACTCACCGGCCAAAGCAGAGCCAAGGAAGGGGTTCTTTCTGGGAGAATCACATATCCACTCCTCGCAGCACTTCCCAGGCACTTTGACACGTTTTGGCATGGGGCAGTCTGGGCTGGGCAGACGGATGTCCATGGAGCAAAGCGGGACGCAGCCCACAGCTCCATCCAGACAGGTGCACTGGTACTTACAGCTGCTCTGAAATGACTCTCCGTTTTTGTACACCATGCCGCCAAACACACAGGTGGCACCCTCCCGAGCTGTGGGAACAAATTGTAAATGAAAGGTCACAATTTAGGTCATACTTTCAGGACCTCTGTAATGATGCACAATAAAGAAGAACCTAGTGGCTCACCTGTGCACACTCCAATGCGTCTATTGGTTGGGGCTCCGAAGTCGCAGTAGAGACCCTTGTGGGGGTCACAGACATCTTTCTCAGCACAGAGCTCACCCAGCTGTTTGGCACACACCCTACAGCAGCTGCACCCATCCAGCACAAGGCTCACTCCTAGGGGACACTTAGGTGGGGTAGAGGGGCAGGAACACTGACCACTGCACTCCTGACCTGCAGCCTGGGACCAAAGAGACATGCACAGGTAAATATCATGAACACATGGGGCTACTTGGACCGACATAAACACCTAGTACACTCCTAATGTGTGATACTATTTCAGATTATAACACATATTTAGAAAAAGGTAAACTCTAAAGCATAATTTATTTGTTGAAGCTTACCATGTATGAGAACAAACTGCACAGCACAGGGAGAAGGATCATTTTCTTCATTCCAGCAGACATCGTTTCTAGTTCTTGGTTATAGATTCAGATTCTTCCAAAGTCTTCCTGGAGAAAGTCTTTCTTCAGTCTCAGAGTTTGAGCTTGTGATTCTCTTCTGATCAAGTTGATCTCTTGTCAAGCCGCTTCTCCGGTCTCACTCTTTCTTTTTTTCCGTTCTTGGTGAAAGCTGGAGTTCAGCTTCAGTAGAGGAGTTGATCTGAGTTCTGACAGCACTCTCGAGCTCCCTTTATACTACCCGGACCTCGCGGCACGTCACTGGGGGCTGAATGGAGAGCCAGCCCTGGACAAACATGGACATACTTGGCATTCTTTCCTCGCTTCCTGACCCCCACTCCAGACATCCCACATTCCTGCTGTCTGAAGGCAAGGCTCTGCTGCTTGGGCCAAACAACACCATGTCTCTCGGAGAAGCTTTCATCTAGGATGGGAGGATAAGTATGGTTTAGAGGCTTGGGACCCCACACTGGGAATTCCTGAATACTGACTTCACAAACAAGCTGCCAGTAACTATAAATAATGCATTTTATAAAAAGGACAAGAAGAAAGATGGAAAAGGTGGCATGGTTCAAAAGTGAAGCCACAAATAGCTCTACATGAAAGAGGAATGTTGAAAAAACAGGTGGAAGCTCATTAAAATGCTTAAGCATAAAGTCATAAAATAAACTGCCTGATGTGTAGCTGGTGATTAAGACTTTAGGACCTCCTCAGCATTCCACAACCCTGGCTTCAAAGGTGCACAGACACTGTGTACTTAGGTAAATTAGCATTAAGCGGTTACAGAAAGGAAATCATTTGAGCCATTAACCTGAGCTGGTTATCTGTCTAGGTGCTCATTCCAGTAAAAAGGCTTTAAAAATGGTGTTTAGTCTTCTGTTCAAAAGCGGTCACGTCTGGGAAACTGCAGCAGTTTTGCACACATTGTGATCTCTTCAGCATTATTTTAACCGTCATTTGCACAAATTATTGACCTAGATTTTGCTTGCCAGCAGAGACCAATTCAAATGTATTTTTTTATAAAGCAGATTCTGTCTGCAGATGGTGTATCTATGTATAATTTTCCACAGAACCCTGGAACAGACCATGCAAACTTTTGGACGTACGTATCCACCTCAGTTCCTCCTGCATACCAAAAAAAAAAGCGAGATTTAGTTTGCTGCAATCTGCAAGTTTACCACTAGGTGTCACCAAATCTCATATGTTGTCTCTTTAAGCAACTGGAGCCTCAAAAAACTGTACATGTCAAAGACAAGTACATTTACTGCATTTAAAATCCTTCATCCCATCCCAATAAAAACAAAAAATATTCTTTGTACTTTATCCAACCTGCCTGTTATTCAAACAAATAAATGCTTAAGTGCCTGAAACAAAATGTTCACATCTGTTGAACCTTTCCACATTTTTTCAGGTTACAAACACAAACCTCAAGATATTAAAATAAGATTTGTATGTGTTAGAGTAGGGCATGCATAGTTGTGAATTGCGGATAGTGAAGTTAAATGGGTTTTAAAATTATTTATAAATAAAACTCTTTCATGCATATGTAGCTTAAACTCATACCACCTGGATGAAGAGTGTCTCTCAAAATCAATGTTTAAGTCTTCCTAAAGATTCTCAACAGGATTTAGATTTGGACTTTGACTGGTCCATTCGAAGCAATGAATTTTCTTACGTTCAAACTATTACGTTCTTGCTTTTGATGTATGTTTAGCTTTATTGTTCTACTGGTAGGTGAACATCCACTCTACTATCTATTTTGCAGCCTCTAAGAGATCGCACTGTGTTTAGCTCCATTTGTCTTCCTGTCACCTCTGACCAGTTCAGCAGGGTCTCCCTGCAGAAGAAAAGCATCCCCACAGCATGTTGCTGCTAACTCCATGTTTTCCCATGTGGATGATGTGCTCTGGGAAATGAGCTGTGTTAGCTTTCCACGATCGTACAGATTTGCATGCAACATAAAAAAAATCTATTTGACCTGATCTGAGCACTTTCTTGCATATATTTGCTTTGTCCTCTACATGATTATTTCAGCAGTGGCTTTTTTCTTGTCCCTCTTGTATAAAGGCCAGATTTATGGAATGTACAACTAATACCTTCCTTTTGGACAGATGCTTTCACCTGAGCTGTATATCTCTGTAGTTCCTCTAGAGTTTGCATGGGTGTCTTGGCTGCTTCTCTGATTGATGCCCTCTTTTTCAGGCTGATTAGTTTTAGTGGACAGTCAGATCTGCATAGGTTGTTGTTTAAACTATTCCAAAACCTTATCCTTGACATGTCAGGTGTATTTTGTTGATTCTTCATGATGCTGTGTGTTTACTGTTGTTCTCAAACAAACCTCTAAGTGCTACCCAATGCAACTATGTTAATGATGACTACTACACTGCAAACACGTGGACTCTGTTTATTAAACAGGTAATTTTGAATCCAATTGTTTGCAGAGGATAAATTAGGGGCATCAGAGTACAAATGCATGGCACACTTTTTAAATATTTTAAAATAATTAAAAACATACATGCATCCCTTTCCTTCCACATTACATTGATGGTTTACTTTGTTTTGATTTATCACATATAATCCCTTTAAAGAGCACTGATGTTTATGGTTGTGATGTGATAAATAAATAATAAAAGTCAAAGGAATACAAATAAACTCTATACTGGCACTAGGTGCCATCATCTTCCTTCAGATTCCACCGGAAAAGCTGTTAACATTTCCACCCTAAAGGTAAGGACTTTATTTCAGAGAAGCACATACAAAGTAGACAGAATGTTTACTTGTACATTTTTGTGTCATTAGTTTGTGATTATGGATATAAAATTGGATCCTTATATCTGTTTCCTGTTTGTATCTAGAATTAATAAGGAACTCAGCCAAGGTAAGCTGGACTGCTAATTATAGCACAAACCTTCAACTTATTTTACTGAGATAAAATGCTAAAACTAACTATTTCAGTCTGAACTGTTTTTTCCAAAGCAAATGCTTATACATTTGAACATCCCGTTGCTTGTCTTACTTTCTGATTAGGGAACATTTTTGCTTTGTTTTACCCTGAGACATTTTATCTTACACCAAACAGGACATCTTGAGTCTGAGTTTTGAGGAAGGATGAATAGTAATAAGAAATCATGAGTCATCTTAAGTGAAAGTGCATGAACGCCAGATATGACTGGAACAAAGACTACATGCTCTTTGGGTTCTCACCTGCCTAATGAGGTTTAGTCTGTGATGGACTTGAAAAGGCCAGGTGTGCCTTGTCTCGGGCCAGGCTTATTTTACTACATCAAAATCAAAGCAGAGGTTTGCAGGAAAGAGGCTAGACGGAGGTTTGTGTATTTTCTTTACCTTTACCTTTTTTTTTAAGAAAGGGAGGGAATCACACACCAGGCTAGACTGAAACGCTGCCCTGCTCCTTCTCTAGCCAGCAAATCGGAAATGAAAAACTCCCAGAGAAACTAGGAGCTGAAAGAAAGGAATGTGAGAAACAAGCCAGCAGACCGGGTTGTTACTAGACAGGAAGTATCTCCATATAAGGAGGTCTGTGCTTTTCCTAAAAAGGTTATGTTTTCTTTCTGCTCTGGCTCAGTACAGTAGAAACTTCTGCCTGAGCTTTTGACCAGAGCTGAGTGAATGTGGGGCGTGTGAGTGAGGGATTCCTGTGTGTCTCTAAAGCTGACAAGAGAAAATGTGTGTGTTGTATGTTAGCGCAGCTTTAAGACCTGAACTGATATCTAACAGAAGCATATTGATGAAGGAACGTGCTCCTGCCACACTGCAAAACAGCACCCAGACATAGCTGACGCTGTTATCTCACATGTTGAGTAATTTACAGTAGTTGCTGTCAGGCTGTCCATTTATCTGCTACCACAGGACATTTTCGAGGGGTTTTTAATGAATGTTCTCTTAAGATAAAATGAAATGCTTTTGTTTCGTGCTTTCTGTTGTTTGTTTTTTGTTTTCCTATGTCTCAGCTACCCTGGGCCATCGTTTAAAAAAAATTCTAAAACTAAAACACAATGCTAAAAAACGCTAAATAAACGCTAAAAAAGCAGCAATAAAAAATAAATATATAATATTTTACACACCGCAGCAGAAAAACAACATAGCAACAAAAAACAAGAAACGTAAAAGTATGAATAGATTTAACCACTTACAGTCTGCATTTATTTACAGCTCCATAGAAAAAATTAATTCTCAGAATTGCCCAAGAAAAAGCCCAACAGATTTACTTTCACAAGTGGAGCATTATAGCTAACACTTTAAAGCTCTGCTTGATATTATAAAAGAAACTTTATTAGAAACTGCTTTGGGATTATTTCAGTTTTTACGGACACGGAGACAGAAACGAAAAGGAAAAAAATAAGAAGCACGAAAGAGAGAGAGTTGGGGCAAAAAGGAAAAAGGGGAGAGAAGGAGAAAAGAATGGAGGAGAGAAAGAAAGAAGAAGAATACAAGATAACACCTCACCAGCAGAAACATTCATATTAACAGCTTTTTCTCCAAAAAGTGCATAGTACTTATGAATGCAAGATGTATTTAGTGGTAAATGTGGCTCAATATAGAACATTTGTGTATCTGTTAACACCTGAATCTAAACACCTGTGGGTCTGAGTGTGAGCGCGCTTGTGTATACGAGGTTTCTTCATAAAAATATGCAATAGCAAGTGTGAGGAGCGGGAGGTCCGAGCCATAGACATCCAAAGGCCCCTTGGAGCACAGGAACCCCAGGAAAACCATCGCCGGGACTACTGCAACCCCCCCAGAGAGGAGCAGGGAAGAGTCCCAGGGGAACCACCCAGCAACCACAGTGCAAAAGCCCTAGGGAGCTGCAGCGACAAGCCCCAGGCCCTGCCGGCAGCCGTCTACGCCCGAGCAGATCCAGCCACGGACCCAGAGACCTGAGACCCCGAGACATATCACTCCCCAAGCAGAGGCCTGACAGAGCCCAGGGGTCCAGGCCCCGGCAAGCAGCCACTGGGAGTGAGCAGGCACACACCAAAGCACCCAGCCCTGGACACTGAGAACCACGAGTACACCAGCGGGCAGAGGCACCAACCACCGGCAGGTAGTGTGGCTGGGAGGAAATAGGCCCCACATTTGATGGGGGGCCTAAACTAATTCAGGAGAGGGAGCAATCCAAGACCCAACCTGACACAAAAAACAGGAACACACAGTCACAGTCACATATTCCCACCCTCATTTGTACACATAAAAACACTCACACCCACACACCCAACGTAACGACAAACAACAATGGACGTCATACACACTCCCCATATATACTCTATACTCCCAGGTCCAGGTGCCGTTACCCCATAGACAACATTGTCTATGGCACTGTCTATGGGACCAACGGGTGGTCCCCTTCCCTCCGGGGGTGGAGACAGGCAGACCCCCCCAGCACCTGAACCTGGGGTGGGCTAGCCTGGGCTGGTGCCTGAACCTGAGCGACCCCGGCCCAGACCCCGACCCGACCCCCAACGACCCCCATCCTCATACGGAGAGGGGGCCATGTACAAAAGAGTGCGCCGCGACGGCAAGGCAAGGGCCCGTGCAACGCCATCCCAGCCCTTGCCCACAGTCACAACAGGGCAGACACCACCGAGCACCGCGCCCACAACAGAACCCCCTACCCCACACCAAGATGGGACAAACTCGCTCAGCAAGAGGTCCCCGGCCAGAGGCAAGCCCCCGTGGCCGGCGTCCCCCAACATGCCCTCTGCAACCACACAAACACACCACATCACCACCTCTGCAACGATAGCCCAGGGAGAAACATTATCCAGCTCAGCGCTACCATCGCTGCTCAGCCGATCCAAATGCTGTTGACCCCACATCCAAGAAAAGGACACCCCCCCCCCCCCGGACAGGACAGCCAGCAGAACAGCACACCGCCAAGCCCGCCCAACCATCTGGCCAGCGCCAGCAGCCCCAGCCCGACAGTCCATGAGACTGAAACACCCACCAGCTGGGTAACAGGGCCAGGCGGGCCAACCGCTTCAGGCCAAGCACAACCCACCAGATGCCCCAGTGCAGGCACAAGACATGCTCGACCGCCCCACTCAACCAGATTCTAAATAAGTTAGACATTAGTCATATAAAAATACAAAACATACACTGCATATACTGTGTGGTGGTTTGAGGGGAATTCACCTGAACAAGGGGTTAACAGTTGGTTATGCTGCATTTGTGAAAAAAAATGGTTTTGTTCTCTGTGATATTGCTTATTTGATAATTTGTTTTTTCTCTGTTTTGGATGTTCTGATTTGCAGAAACCTGGGGTGAGGATGTTCCTGCATTCTATTAAAGATTTTTTTATTGCGCCTAATTTCCATTCATTCTGATTCTGAAACATGTTATAGACAGTTGACCCTGATGATCACAACAATTTAATCCTAAGCCACCTGCTGGTAGATCATTTTGATGGAGTCTCATGAGCACAAAAAATTACAACAGACTATGAACAGATCATACAAAATTACTTTAAATCATTGGCTGTCAAAGACAGCTACATGTCACCTCCCGGTGGTTACAAACATGCATGGTCAAAACATCCAGCGGTCAGAGGCCCCATTTTATATAAAGTCAGGGGCGAAATTACCAAACTTACAAAGGCATGATATGGCAGAGGGAAAGAATGTCCAGCACCGACTACTGGTTAAGTTGTGTTTTGTTGTTTCATTTAGTACAATTTTTATCTTTTTTTATTTATTTTGCACCCCATTTTATTCCATACCCAGGACTTAATTTAACACAAAACTACTTTTTCCTAGCAATAAACCAAACCATTTCATATCTATGTAAATAACCATGGCGCAGCAGTTTATTTATCTTTATAGCTAAATGTTTGGATGAATTGTGAAGAAAATCTTTCTTAAAAATCCTGGAAGTGTTGTTTTATAACAGGGATCGAGTTGGAATGTATGTGATTGTCTTTCAATCTGTCTGTGTGATTGGCTTTTAGTGACCATATATTTCTGTATATAAGCTTTTTTTTTCTTTTTTTATCAAGATGGTTATTGTGAATCGGCACTTTTAAAATACACTGAATTGATTGAATTAAAGTCAGGTACAGATTGGTCAGGTACAGTGTGGTATGAAACAACGTCTGTCAGATGGCTCCTTTACCTTCCTGAAAATGGAGGGTTCAAAATGACCAAAACTGCCTGGCAAGCGCTAAGTTTTCACTTCTGGTATATAATTTGTATTCTTCAGTTTTTGTTATGTTTTGTGAATGATTTTGCTTTTTGTCTTGCATATTAATTGTCTAAGCATTGCCAGTAGGACTTAAGGATTCCCATTCTGAATTTTAGTCCAGCGACTGGATGAATCCTCTCTGTTTTGCAGATCTGATTGTATGGATGGGATGGTTGTGGTGGCCAAAGGAAATATGCAGCTCTGTGTGAGGTAGACTCGGATATGTCAGGGCTAAGTATAGATGGAGGTATTTGTCTAAGAGAGTCGCTACAGGTTTAAATCAGTGCTGGATGTCTGGTGTTGTTATGATTGTAGTCTGCTCAACTTTGTACTTTTTGGCATCAGTGTTGTCTAAGGAGCTAGGGGTCTGGTCTTTCGTCTCTTTCACATTTAACACGATAGAAACTGAAAGTGTAGTTACAGTACAGGAGTGTGCCTCACTTTCAGTCATTTATACATTTTAGCATATGTGAGACTTCACTTCACATGAACGTGGCGAGTCTTTGGTTTGAGTATCCGTGTGGACCAGAACACAACTAGTACAAACTCAAATATGTTAGTATTTATTGACAAAAAACTCAAAAAAACTTAAAATGATGCAGGCAGTCCATAGACACATGCCACATGTGGATGGCATTGTCTCATTAAAGGTCAACACCAGGGTGCTGTACCAGAAGGGTTGACATTTTGCAAAGACATAGAAAAGAAACTTCTAGTCTTTCATATTGAATATAAATGAAAATCAAACATTGTCACTCCTAAACCTCGAGTTTTATATTGGAAATGTTCTCTGGGCATGGATTCCTCCCACAATTTCAACGTTAATTTGTGTTTCTAAATTTACAATATGTAAGGAAACTGGTCTGCACAGTCAGAAACTGCTTTTAGTGTTCATAGCATATATTCATAAGATGTTGGAAACATTACTAAGACTTGTTCAATATTCACGTTTCACACAATTGGTAACTGTGGTGGCCACTAGAGGGCAGTGAACAATTTGTCATGTTCAAGATGATCTGAGCTTTGTAATATGGTGCATTATGTTGCTGGAAGTAACCATCAGAAGATGGATACACCATGGTCAGAAAGGGATGAACATGGTCAGTAACATTACTCAACTAGGTTGCTTGAACAATGAGCAATTGGTACTAAGGGACCCAAAGAGTGACAAGAAAATATCCCCCACACCATTACACTACCACCACCAGTCAGAACTCTCAATACAAAGCAGGATAATCCATACTTTCATGTCGTTTATGCCAAATTCTGGTCCTACAATCTGAACATTGCAGCTGAAATTGAGTCTCTTCTCCACCAGCCAAGATTTTTCTAATTTCTGTGTAGTTTCGGTGTACTTTTGCAGTACCAACCAATCTATTTTGGATTATTGTAATAAGTAGTTATTTGAGCTACTGTTACCTCCCCATTACCCCAAACAAGTCTGTCCATTCTCCTCTGACCCCTAAAGGTTTGTGTGCGAAAATCGCAAAAGATAAGTTCTTATATACCGCTGGTTATTACAACTATGCTATGTTTAAAGTAACTAATTAATCATTACCTATTACTGAATAACTATTAAATCTTCTTTCTTCTCCATTCTGGTGCTTGCTGTGAATTTCAGCCAGGTATCTTCAAATGAGTTGAGTTGCTTTCATGTGATTGGGTTATTCCCTATTTGTGTTAACAACTAATGTAGCTAAGTGGTCAGTGAGTGTATGACTATCATCAGTACGGAAATCAAATTCAGTGACAATTATATGGTTAAGTTCAACTTCATTGTTTTCATTTTCTCTAGATCATCTGCTAATCCTCAGTACTTGCATACTTACCAAAAAAATCCTGATAGATTAAGATCCTAAATTAGCCTTTTGGTCACATAGGATCATATGACTCAAACAGTATTTACAGGTCCAGACCTGTCTCCTATCCTAGTCCAGATATACACAAGTTACTACCCGCCAGTTATAGCCTCCTCACATTCATGCTCATTCATAGTTCCTGTGTGACATCACAAGCCCACTAAAGCAAAACAGCTGGGGGTTTCCACCTTTAGGATCTGTGGAGAAGACCGACTTTGTGTCTCACAACGACCCATTCCTCTTATAGTCTCACTTTCAGGGTCAGAAAGTGGAAATTACTGAGCTCCATGGACCATGATGTCAAACTTAATGGTGACGTTATAGTGAGTCTCTGTGCTTCTTGTGGGCCATCCTGTCAGTGTTTCCATGATTCCCAAACACTGCCCGCAGTCAGTGGAGGCGCAGTCATACCTTCCTGTGATTTCACAGCTCCGCAGGAAGAAAAATACATCAAAAATAAAAACTGAAGCAAACATTCTGGTTTAAGTTACAACATTACAGCATTTAAGGCCAAAGAGGTTCTCTTATATTATTTGTGTTTTACATTTGAAAGTTTTTGTTTAACCTTCATTTCAAGCTAATTGACAAGGCTAGGGTTAGGGTTACAAGGTTAAGATTTAGGATTTAATGATTTTTATCCTCTCGGTCTCTGCTTTATAAGGTCCATCTAGTTCAAAGTAACTCAGACTAATGTATCCTTCATGAAAGAAATAATCGTTTCTGCTGATTCAGCTGTGCTATCTCTCTAAATATAAATGTGCATTCTGTGTATGCAGAGGTATATGTTAGACATGCAAACTTGGTGGGTTTTTTCCCCAAACCGGCTCCACATTTGAAGCCTTACTTGTGTTGCCTACATTCAGCTGAATTGAACTCAATTCCATTAGTGGTTGCTGGCAAGCTATTTGAAGAATGTTCCATGGCTTTAACTTCAAACGCACCATCTATATACCACTGTGCAAACTAAACCTGAGAACCAGAGCCCAAAATTATTTTCCTGCCTGCATATTTTTCCCCGCTTTGAACTATTTTTTCACTCTTTAGAGTGGAAAGCATCATGGCTGCAAACGACAGAGAGCTCCCTCTTAATTTCTGTTTTATTTTTCTATGTTTTTAGCATAGAGTTTATAACATTCCAGTGTAATTTGTAATATTTGGGTTTGTTCAGCAAAGCAAAACAGGCAAATCATAGAAAGTCTGGGAAAGTGAACAGTCTGCAAAAACAGTTGTTGGAGGGAGGTTGGTCTTAAATGTTTTGGATGGTGATCTGTAGACATTTAACAATGAAAGAGGCATGAGCCAGTTTCTGACAGATGAAAGGGTTGGAGGCTGTTGAAAACTTTCTGAGGTCCATCTGTGAAGAGACAAGCAGTGGAAACTAATAATGGATCTGGAGCCTGTGGTGATCTATTGAGATTTAACAATGGGGTTGGTGGGCAGATGAACTGTGAAGACGGAAAGTGTGCCTATTTAAAGCCCGGAGCAGTGGAAAACGTTGAGCCTGGAAACACGCATGAGACCTAATCTTTTTCATGCACAGCCTGCACAAAATAGCTGCGCTTAGTATTACTTAGGGTAATGGGCTGAGATATGATGTATTTTTGATGTCAGAGGGGTTTTGTTTGAAGGTGGATTGCTGTTTTTAGTTAAATTTTCATCTCAATCGTTTTGTTATGGTGAAGTATGAGGGATATCAGTTTTATTACCTCTGGACAAATCGCTCTCGCCGGGTTTAAAAGAAAATCACAGGTGGAAACTTGCTATGGACCAAAAACCGGGAAACATCTGTACAGATATAACGAGGAGAGCTGGCGGGTGGCTGAAATTTAAAAAACAGAAACGGAAAGTGGAAACTATCTATTTATATAGCAGTCATGGAAATTGTTTAGACTAGAGACGCTGATGAGAATTAGGGGCTGAAGCTCTTTCAACAAACAAGAGGAGCTCATCTCAGCTACAGATTTACTGCCACACACAGAGGTACGGAAGTCAGGTGGTCTTTACCAAAACACAGCTACATGTGGGTCCCCGACAGCCTGTACTCTGCTTTTGTGACCTCTCAGCTGGAGGTCAAAGAGGGTTTCTAATTTTAAATCTTGGTACTGTACACATTGGCCCTGTGAGCTTCCTCCTTTGGACCTCCCGTTGAACATAACAGTTTGGCAATCTCTCCAACTAAAGTAGCTTTCAACGATGATGAGGACATCTCAATAAAAAAATCCAATCTATTGAAGCATGATTCTAGACAAAATGCGTAAAGTCTTGGGATCATGTCGTGTCCTCTTATTCTACCACAGACCAGGCTACACACAGATCTACAGTAGAAGAACTGCTAAAAGCAGTTCAAAGGCTGTTTAATGCCTTTATTTAATGAAAAGGTCTCTGATATTTAAATAGCCTGTTTCTATGAAGGCTATCCCAGCAGTCAAATAAGTAAGAAGTTTATGAACAATGAGAACAGGTCTACCTAGCACATGCATCTCTATGAAGTTTCTTTGTTAACCTTTCTTTTCTTTTTGCAGCATTTCAGGCATAGCATATGGAGAAGCTTACACTTACATGTGCCACAGCAGCTTTGCTCTACAAAAAACAGCAGCTCCCAGGCCAGCAGGATTAGGTTACAAAACAATATTTCAAGATTTTCACATCTAATCCCATCCATCATCAGGAAAACCATGTGCAATCCATGCATCTGATCCTTTCCGAAGAGAGTCAAGAAAAAAAACCATTGTTAAAAGAAAGCCATAAGAGGCCTGGTTAGCAGTATGCAGCAAGCCAATGTGACAGATGGTGCTCTGTTCAGATGAGACAAACTTTCTGGCCAAGATGCAAAACACTATGCGTGGGAGAAAACTAGCACCACAAATTACCCTAAAAACACTCCAGAAGCTGGTGATGGCAGCATTATGCTGTGGGATTGCTTATCTTCAGGGACTGGAACATTAGTCAGAGTTGGACGATTCAGTAGACGGAGATAAATACGGAGCAATCCTTGGAAAAACCCTGTTAAAGGCTGCCAAAGACTTGTTCACCTTTTGTCAGGACAATAGCCCTGAACCCACACCCCAAGCCACAGTTAAATGGCTTACATACAGCATGTCCATGTGTTTGAAGGGCCCAGTCAGAGTCTAGATCTAAATACAACTGAGAAGCTATCACAAAACTTGAAAATTGATCTTCACAGACACGTGAATTTGACATGTTAACTTAGATTCTGTGGCAGGGCCACGCCTCAGCCACGCCTCTAATTACCAGGCAGTCTACTTATACCCAGCTCACCCATCCTTCACACTGTCAGGTTCTTTCAACCCCACCCTCCCTTACCCTCAACCCCATCTCTCTTCCTCCTTTTTATCCCATCATCCTGATTCCTCTTCCTCCCCTTCATCCGATCATCCTCATCTCTCTTAATCCCATCATCCTCATTCTTCTTCCTCCTCTTCATCCTATGATCCTCGTGCCTTCTTCGTCATTTTTCACCATCTCTTCTTTGTTGCAGGTTCCATTTGGGGAGGTCCTAAGTGGGCTCGGGGAGAAAGGCATTTCCTGAAGACTGCACCCCCACGCTGAATCTCCTCTTCCCAAACCTTCAAGCAAGTCTCACCAGATGACCCATCCTCAGTCCAAATTCATCCATCCCCTTGACCCCTACCTTCAATAAACCTTTATTTTCATATCTTTTGGGCTTGGTCCTTGCTAGTGGAATTCTATCTAATAAGACTGAACTAATAAAAAATGGCCAATAATCTTAGTTTCTAGAAGTGCAAAGCTGGCAGAGACACACTTCAAAAGACTTGCAGCTGTAATCGCAACAAAATTCTCCTCTCAAAATACAAAAATATTGACTCAAAGGAGTCAATACTCCATTTAGGCATTTTATTTTATGTTTAAAAAAATAAATCTCCCGTATTATTTCCCTTCCACTTCTCCTATTTGTTCCCAAAGGGAACTTATTGTACAACAAACGTGTTGTGACTTTCAAATGCAAGTCTTTTAATGTGAGCAAACACACTGAAGCTTTTTGGGGCCACTGCATCTCTGCAGGAATGTCAGTTCCCCCACATTAGCTTGGCACACGACTGCATACCTCATCTAATTAGCTTCCTGTAAAAGCGTTGGATAAAAACATCGACTTTAATCACACGCTGCTGCTTTGTCTCATTCACTGCCAAGGTAAATGTTACTCGAAGCAGAGAGAAAAACAGGTCGGTTTCTGCTTCCTGGACAGGTGTTTCTCTTCGTTATGTGCCGCAGTTCAGGTCAAAATCTTCCCTTAGCATTCTTTATCAAATAGTCTCTGTGTTTTTCTGTCATTAGATATTTCAAAGGATTTCTTTTAAATTAAAAAGATTTTTATCTCTGGGTCTATTTGAGATGTGACATTAGTTTTTAAGAGCATGTGTTTACTATCTGTTTTACCAGATGGTTGGCCATGGGAGACCTGTGGTTTCATGCGGATTCATGTAAGCTTCCTGTATTTTGCAGCTGTTGCAGTTTGTTAGCTGTCACTCTGCAAACAGCAAAACTGTAATATGACTTGTTGACCAGTTTCTGATTTATAAATGCTTGCTAAAAACACAAGGCGTTCATTGAGGATTTTTTAAAAAGCTGTTTATCTGCTTGTATACCTCACACATGAAAATACCCCTTTATGTAACTTTACTCACTAATGAAAACAGATTATTAATTTTAAGATTTTCTAATAAGCAACACATTAACAAGTAAGCTAGACCATACCTTTTACAATCACCATATTTACTAATCTTAATTTTCTGATTTTTTCATTCATTGCTGTTGCTAAAATACATTTGTGTAGGTTAATTCATTCATTCATCTTCTATACCGTTTATTCCATAGTGGGTCACGGAGGAGCTGGTGCCTATCTACTGCAGTTTACGGGCGAGAGGCGGAGTACACCCTGCACAGGTCGCCAATCCATTGCAGATGTGTGTAGGTTGTAATGTAAATATTTAACTTTATAAGACAAGAAATAAGATATAAATGCTTTTATCGGAGAAACCAGGCAGATGAATACCAAAATTAGTTATTATAAGCACTTAAGCTTATAAAAGAAATCTCCTCGTATTTTCATTGTAATTCCCCTAAATGTCTTGTACATCCCGCATGAGGTTGGGGCAAAGAGGATCTCCATTAATTCTTTGTCTGTCTGTAGGTTTGAGTTTTTGTCTCCTTGTCATCAAGACTATAAAACACTTCCAAAGCCCAATTTTTTCACCCTTGGTAGTGAGTCGATGCAATTTCCAAAGCAAACAGTATTAATTTTTTGTGTAGGAGTAAATTAGCATAAAATGGGATGTATAAAATGCTTTGCACACGTATCTCTATTGAATTTTCTCAATCTCCTCACCTGCTCTGACCAACTTTGTTGTCCTTTCTGACGACGAGCATGCCCACAGCATAATGCTACCACCACCATGTTTAATAGTAGGGATGGTGTGTTCAGGATAATGTGCACTGTTAGTTTTGCCACATTAGTTTTCCACCACACAGTGTTTTGTTTGCAGGCCAAGAAGTTCAATTTTCCTTTCATGTTTGGTTTGCAGTCGTGCTCTATATTCCAATGATGAACTGAACGACGCTCTTTGAAATGTTCATTGCTTGGGATATTGTTTTATAACTGAACCCTGCTATATACTTCCTCCCAACTTCATCCCTGACCTGTCTGTTGTGTTCCTCCGCCTTCATGATACTGTTTGTTCACCAATGTTCTCTAACAAACCTTTGAGGCCTTCACAGTACAGCTAGATTTAAACAGATTAAATTACACACATGTGGACTCTTTAGTGCTTAGGTGACTTCTGAAGGTAATTGGCTGCTCTGGGTTTTATTTAGGAGCATCAGAGTAAAGGGGGCTGATTACAAATGCACGACATTGTTTTGCTAGCAGTTGTAACATGACAACATGAAATTCTAGAGCTATAAATATTTTGCAACGCACTTTAAATTATAAATGATACAAAACTTGTAGTTCTGTTCAGGCATGAGGCATATATACAGATAAAGGGCTCTTAAAGCTTTAAATTATTTTGGTAATACATTGATTCTTGTGTCACTGACAGACTTTTACATTATTGTCAACTATTAAATAATCCTTATACTGCTAACAGAAGGTCAGAGCTGGGCTACTCTCTGGATCGGATGCCACTCTTGGACATCCACACACCTACACGTAAGGGCAGTTAGAGCCATCAGTCAGCCTTACATGCTTGTTTTTGGACCATGATAGGGAGGCCAGAGTGTGTGGAGAAAACCCATGCATGGTTAGAAGATGCAAACTCAACAGAGAAAGCCCTCAAAGGACTTAACAATAATTGCCCATATTGACATGGGTTATAACCCGAAGCTCCAGAACACCCACTAAATGAAATGGTTTAACACACTGGTTCTTGGAGGATTTCCAATCAGTTCCAGTGCTCTTAAGTAATTTGGTTTACGAGATAAGTTTTAAAAAGAGCACATGCCAAGTTCAAATCTATGAGTCAACCTCAAAACTGCTGGATTTGACATTCCCTTTAATGCAGCTCATATATTTTTGTTAGGCCCTCCCTGCTTGGTCAGCAGCCATGTCTGTTCAACAGCAGTAACTTAGTTTGCAATGCAGCATTAGTCTTATAAAACTGTAGCTAAGACAAGCCTGACATCATTACTGGGAAAAAGGTGCGAGACTCAATCTAACGTCTCCAGAGTTGGAGAAGACATAATAAACACAGGGTAAATAGATACAGACAGAGTCTAAATGAATATGTTCTTCTTGTAAACAATTAGTAATGCCTCTTCATGATGACTTGGTCTTAAGGGTCAAACTGAACAACTTTGTGGTTTTCTTTAAGGTTTTTTTCAAATGTTATGTAAACCCCTATTTTCTGTTATGTAATTTAATGAAAAAGCATAACCACAGCTGCATAACTAATAATAATAATTGTGCATGTGGCTTAGGTATGAAACCAGCTCACATATTTAACAACCTATTCTGGCACAAACACCTAAAAAGGGAACTCTCCAGAACAAAAACACAATGTTCAAGCCACAAACCTTCCTACTAGTGAAGTATGCAAAGAGGGCATCTTACCAACTGCTGTGCTTTTGGCTTTGCCCGTGAAACCTGGTCAGACGTTCTGGCATCACTAGGGAAAAAAACCCTGCATCTGTGTAATCCTAGGAGAGAACAAACTTTTGGTCAAAGTCAACACTAGATGGGTTTGTTACTGCTGAACACAGCAGAAGGAAACTGTTTTCAGATGACTAATGTAGTGGGCAAAAGGTGAAAGATAAGTTCAGGGAATGCTCATTTTTGACAAACAGCTGTAAAAATATTTCTTTTTAGGATCAGTGTGCACAAAAAGGTGTGTTTAGTAAAATAAAGTATAAGACAGCATTGCTAGGGATAATAGTGAAAGTGCTCATTCCCTGACTTATGGTTTTGGTGTGAACACCGGAGATCAAATTGTTCCCAAAGAGCTCTTAAAAGGATTGTGCTACTCTGTACAGAAATGGCCTGGCCCGGGTTTCCATCTGAGCTAATTGTTTCCAGATATAAAGTTTCTGAACAGTGGCTAACAGGACCCCTCCCTGTCTGTCTGCACCTCTGGAACCAAAGGGCCATTTACCATCTGTCTGCAAGCTGCAAGGTCAGGCGGAAGCCTACACCTTTTTCCCCACATATCTGTAGGGCATTTCTGACAGTCCGGTTACAATCAGGTCTTCTTAGACTGTCTATGTAATTGTTTGAAGGTCACAGTTGGTCTGTTGTAACTTTCACCTTTTCCTAATAGTTGACCACCCCACTCTTGTTGTGATTATGTGCATATCCTGAATGAATGTGCCATTGTGCCACACAAAACCCATGAACAAAAAGGACAGTCTGTCCACCCAGATAAATGATGGGAAAAAAGTCCAACTATTTACTGTAATCTCGGTCCTCTTTACCTTCCAACAATACCTTCCCTCTGAGAAAATGACAGTGGAAAATATTATCTTCCCATCATCCTCTTCCACTTCACAACAGCGTGGATTATTCCACGGTCAGAAGAGTCGAAGGTGAATTCCTCATTAAAGTGAAGAGGAAGTGATGACGCAGGGAAGGGGTCATCACTCTGCTGGCTGTCAAAGCTGCAGCAGACAATATTAAGTTTCACATGTTCCTCCTACCTAAGTCCACACACACAAGAAACATGTTATACATCCATGTTAATCAGGGAATCTTCATCTGGCGATGAATGAGTTTTATGTCAGTAGTGTGGAGAATTAATCCACAAGGTTAACAACAATAGCTTTTTATGAAAAAATTGTTTGACAAATTGATTGAGACGAGTTACCTTTTCTAAAATACTTGTTCTTACTGCTGCCAATTAAAAGCCGGAAATACATAAATAAGTTAAATATGTGTTTTAGTTGTCCATGAATAGAACTACTTGTTGTTTGACTCTTCCTCTATTGTCATTCCTACTATGTAACAGCACCTATTGTTTAGGAGAGGTGATGAACAATCTTTTACAGAGCTGCTACATCTGGCTCAGTAAAATTTCCTGTTGAAATGTCTTTAGTGACAGAATTTTTGTAACCTTTGTAAGAAATGTCTATCAAAAAGAAGATGGTGCAGCAGCTGTCAGTGATAGAGAAGGAGGCTTTGACATTTGAAACATTAAAAATGTTAAATTTAGCAGTCATTTAAAATACGAAATATTGTAGTAGTGGCAGCAGGACACACAATGGAAAACTGAGCCAAAGCAGAACTGAATGGATTTTGTAGGGTGCTTGTGAGCCACGAAGACGACGGAAACATAAAAGCTGTTTAGGGTTTAAGGTATAATAAAATATCTAAGCCCATATCACCGAAGCCTAGGTTGAACAATGATATCAAAGAAAATGGATGTTGCTGCATAAAGGCTTCTCTACTATCAAGATCCAGAAACATTACAATCTTCTCACTGCTGTGGCCATTTTATTGCACTATTCACATTTGGGAGGGGGTTTTATTTATGAATTTTTACATTTGTTTGTTCTGCAGAATTTTAGACTTTAAATAAAAGTTTACTTAGGAAACAACTAGCTGTCGAAGCTAGCATTAGTGCCTAAGGTTGGATTTAAATTTACGTATGTGTATAATTCATGTTTCTGTAATAATTGAGCGACATATGCTCTAATTCAGATAATATATTTCAAGGTCTTACTTATTGGTTGCACAGTGGCGCATTTGGTAGCATGGAGTTTCTGCATGGATGTTGCATGACCTCCCCGTGCATGCATGGGCTCTCTCCGGGGACTCAGACTTCCTCCAACAGTCCAAAGATATGACTGTTATGTTAATTAGTCTCTCTAAATTGTGAATGGGTGTGTGCATGGTTGATTATCCTGTTTCTCTCTGTGTTGTCCTGTAGTGAACAGGTGACCTGTCTAGAGTGTACCCCGCCTCTCACCCGTAGACCACTGGAGACAGGCACCAGCCCTCCTGCGACCCTGTACGCAAGAAGCAGGTATAGAAAATGGATTGATGGTCTTAGTCAATTCTGCATAATTAAGAAAAAGACAATATCAGGCAGGCTGCTCATATTACAGCAAAGTTGCTCCATTTTATCCTTTTGAGCCTTCAACCTCTTGTGGAGGAACATGCTGGATTTAGACATACTGGCAGCCCTTGGGAAAACTCAGAGTTTGGGTCGGAGGTTAGATCTGTTAACTGTGCTAATGCTGCAAATCTCAAATATAAGATGCTCAAGACAGTTTAAAATGTTACCTGAAAATCATCGTATTTATTTTTAAATCAGCAGAACTGTTTTACTGTGACTGCCCTCTCACCTACATAGTCTGAGGTCACCTCTGATCCTTCTATAATTAAAAATTCACTGTTCACAGCAGGAGGTATAGAAGAAAATATTTTCAAGGCTGGTTCATTATAGTTCTTAAGGAGAAATCTGAATCAGCTAAAAATGGTATCAGAAGGGCAGAACTTTAAAAAATGGAAATTTGAAATGAGCCAAATCTTAGATTGGTGCATTTCTTATCATAACACCATTTCTTATAATATTTAATAAAAAGGGTTACCTGCATTTAGAAAGAAGGTTGAAAACAAAACAACTTGTTTTTCCTGCCAATATGCTAAAGTTTACGGGAATCAACTTAAAAAGATCTTATTTGCAAAAGAGTCTCTAATCCAATGCCCTTGAATTAAATAATCACATATGTGGTCAGTTGACCACAAAAAAACTATGGTGCAAATGTGTTAACTTTAAGTTCAGTCTAAATAAAGAGAAGCCCCCCCCTCCCAACCCCTACCCCACCCCTGCCCATCAGATCATCACCAGCTACCTTTATCACCAGTCAAATAGCAGCATTGTAACATCATGGTGTAAGGATTATGACTCATCTCGCTGTGTAATGTTTATGAGTCCTTCTCCCCCTGAATGCAGGATCTTTATCCATGTGTTTAACAACCAAACATGATTCATATATCATCAGCTGTCAGCTCACTGTTATTTCTCCAGCTGAACTTAGCCATCAGCATGATACAGCTCCATCAGGCTAGAGTTGGAGGAGGTGATGACGCATGAAGAACTCATCACTGGTACCTGTCAGCTCAGTAGTAGCAAAGTTGGATTTTTAAAATCTGATGTAATGCATTCTGCTTACAGTTTATTTTAAACCATGGTGCAGTGTATTATTCTACAACTTCTAAGACCATTAAAGTTTTTTTCTTCTTCAATCTCATACATTTCATTTTTCCACATTTTCACAGTCATTTTTTTCAAATCACTTCTTAAGGAGCCTTCTACAATTTAAAGAGTGTCTGAAGATTAAGTGTAAAGGCCCACTGGCTAGAAAGTAAGTTATTGTGCTGTAAAAACATGCACGACCAGGACCTCTTGTGGGGTCTCACTTACAGTCCAATGTTTAAAGGGTGCAGTTAAGTAACCACGGGGTGACATGTGATGCTGTGTTTATGTGAGGCCTTGTCCTGGTGGGAAGAGCCTTTTAGGGACAAATCTGACAGGTAGGTGTTCTGTTGAGCACATTGGTCCTCAGCCTGCCTCTGGCTGGTCGAAACACATTTTTCCTTTTTATCCTTTACACGCTCCCTTGATTTAATTATACCTGCAAAGTTTCCAAGTCGTTGTTCTCACCCAATCTGATTTCACTTTTGACATATTCCATTTCTCTCCTCCACCCATCCTGCATTTCGTTTCTTTCTTCGCGAAGATCTCTGTTCTATATCATATGTCCGAGGTGTTTTGTACCAGGGACAGCTTGTCTGCAGGCTTGCACAACAGACTTTGGTTAAATATGTGCAGACTAGTGGTGTAGCTGTTTTTGAAGTGCACCCTTTTGTGGGAAACTGTATTCCCTGTTACCTTCGCTTCTCACGGTAACTGTTCCCAGGTATGTTCTTTTCCTGCCTCTTGGACATGTGGTTTAGCGTGCCTTGGCAGTGGGCTGCTCTCCTGCCTCACTGTATTTGTGCAGGTGCGGGGTTTTCACGGCACACCACCCTGCTGAGTGTTTTGGAAGTGCTTTTCAGAGCAGCTCACCCTGTAGCATTAGAAGGTGCCGCCTATATGTGGCATTTAGTGGGACAACCCAGAACAGGCATTTCCTCGAGCTGGTGGAAACTGAGTAGTTAAAGCAGTCAGACTTCAAGAGACTCATGAAAGCAAGAAATGTATTTATAGCAAGAGAATGATGCTTAACCAAACATTGTGAGGTAACAACATAATCAATATGTATGTCCAGTACCTTGCAAAAGTAAATATACCCAAACCTTTCCACATTTTGTCACATTAAAACCACAAACCTGCGTGAATTTTATGTGACGGAACAAACAAAGTAGTAAATAATTGTGATGTGAAATGACCTGAACACATTGCTTTCAATTTTTTTTTTGTACCAATAAAAATATCAAAAGTAGGCCATGCATTTGCATTTAGTTCCCCTTTACAGCGAAGCACCTAAATAAAATACAATCAAATAGATTTTTCCCCCCTAATTAGAAAAACTGTTACCTGATGTAATTTTTTTTCCATAAATCAGGTTCTGTGATGGGGGAGCCTAGGGTTAACAAAGGGCTGCCATTGTTGTTGGTAAACAACAGGGTACCGGTGTAAACTGGGCTACTGTTCGTCAACAAAGAAGAAGAGGAGGACGACCATAGGCATAGAGAGAAAAGG